>JAODLM010000170.1:0-138264 GCA_036937905.1 Salvia rosmarinus
ATATTTCATAGCATTCTAGGAAACGTGGTCGCAGCCTTCCTTTGATTTCAATATCACGATCCCTTTTCACGGAAAATCTTCAAGAAAATTGTTTCCTACATTAAAATATAGTTCGTGTGACATTTGTCGCGCACGACTCGCTTGGCCTTTCTTCTTAATTGCTATGGATCGTCTCACAATTTCGATCATCTCTCCAGTCGGTCTTAATACTTTTCTTTCTCCCACTTCATCCCAAGAAAGTGGTAATCGACATTTTCTTTCCATAAGGTGTTTAGACGGGTCACTCCAATAATTGCTTGATGTTGTTGTGATGCGATCGCAAGTGGTAACACTTGTTCCCAATTTTCTCATATGTCGGACAATAGTCCTCAATATATCTTCAAGTGTTGGATGGTCCTCCGCATTGTCTTCCGTTGTGGGTGGAATGAGGTATCGAAATACGTCGAGTTCCCAATTCCTTTGTAAGCTCATCCGAGTCGGATGTAAATTTTGAATCTCTAATACGCGAGTCTTTAGAACTCCTTGCAAACATATGATTTCTCGAGCATAATTTTGCTAATATACCTAATCCATATGTTATTAGGATCGGTAAGAATCGCACTCTGATCAACATCGATGATAATCCAATTAGCGGTATTTTCTTTTAGTGATTTGGGTAGCGAAATAAAATCCATGGCTATATCCTCTCATTTCTATTCCGGTATGTCCAGTGGTTGTAGGGTTCCATACGTCGTGTGAGAGTTTTCACTTGTGACACATCAAACAACGTTATCGAATGAAGCTACGCTCGTCATTTCATCCCAACAAAATTTTCTTTGAAATCTCGACACGTTTGGTGCTTCGGGTGTGCTAAGAAGTCTCAGGCTTCTTTCAAGCTCTCACTTTTGCTCTTCATCTTTAGAAAATACACACTCTCCCATCATATAGCAAAACATCATATGTTGCTACTCTAAAATTATTGTGGTCATTATTCATGATTTTGGCTCGACTTCCTCCACTTATTGCTCTTCTTCGAGCTTCCAAGATTCGAGCTCTTAAATTTGGGATTGTAATCAACGCTGCATACGCCTTCTATCGCTCGAGCTCTATAAATTCATGTTAATCCTCAAATTAGTTTATAAGCATCTCCTCATGCGAGGAGGCATCCCAAACCAGCGTGAGATTATGATGGCATCGCCACAACATTAGCCTCGCCGGTGGTAATTGATGCCACCGTAATCTTTCACCACTCTAACCATCTACGTTGCCTCATGTTAAGATCTTTCGCTCAAAGAAATACTTGAGCTTTCATGGTCAAGATAGATCTCACATCTAACTCCATAGAGATGGTGTTCCAAATCTTTAAGCATGTACGACCCTGCTAATTCCGTGTGCGAGGATAGTTCAACACATGTAGGCGTAATCGCCTTGAAGCATAAGTAATAACTCTATCTTCGCATCGAACACATCTCCCATTCTTAAGCGTGCGTAGATCGTACCCTTATCCGCTTGCATCTGAGTACGTGTTGTTGTCGCAACTCCTTCAATATCCGAACTAGCCTCACACTCGGCGGTCCAAGTGTACTTGATTTCTTTTTCCAACAATTGGGTCATGGGTCGGCTATCGTTGAAAATCCTTTGATAAAGCTTCGATAGTAGCCGAAGTCCTAAGAAGCTCAATTTCATTCGGTTCTTTTGGTAACTCCCATTCTCGATCGATCAATCTTCGAGAGGTCTACTTGATTCCTCGACGGACACGATGTGACCTAAGAACGCCATCCTAACCGTAACTCCACTTGCTAAACTTGGCAAAGAGTTGCTTCGCCTTAATGTTTCAGCACCGTTCTCAAGTGCTCTTTGTGTTCTTGGTTATTCTTGAGTATATCAGATATCGCTATGCATACTAGACAAATTTGTCTAAACGGTGAAATACCCTATTCATGATATCCATAAATACCTGGCATTTGTAAGTCCAAAGGGCATAATGATGAATTGAAATGACCATACCTTGTACGGAAAGCCGTTTAGGTACATCCTCCGGTCTAATCCTTAGTTGATGGTATCCCGACTTTAGATCTATCTTTGAAAGACTGCTCCCTTGTCGATCAAATAGATCATCAATTCGGGCAAATGAGACTTATTCTTAAGAGTTATCTTGTTTAACTCTCGATAGTCTATGCACATTCTCGTACCATCCTTCTTTTCAAAAAGAGCGTCGCCCATGGAGACACACTAGCCTAATAAAACCTAACTCCAAGAGTTCTTGCATGGATTTTCAACTCCTCCAGTTCTTTCGTGCCATCCGATATGGGGCTTTGACACGGGCGTAACCCGTTCGAGGTCCATCGTGAACTCGATCGTCGGTTCGGTGGTAATCCCGATAGTTCGTCGAAATACATCGAGTATCCTTCACGATGCGACGCCTTCTATTCTCTCTCATTCTCGTCTTCTTCCGAAAATAGACGAGGTAAGTGTGGTTCTGCCTTGTCACAGCAGCCCTTGCTTGTAGCACGGATATGATTGGAACTCTCCTCCCTATGCCGATCCGTGAAAGTCAGAGGTTCCTCTCCAAATGTTGGAAAGAAATTTTCCTTTCATTACACAGGATGCTCGCATTATGTTCGGTCAACCAATCCATTCCTAGGATTACGCCACATCCGTCATAGGTATGACGTGAAGGTTATCTGTCAAGACCTTAAGTGAGCCTAGTCCAAGTTCTGGTTCGAGCATATGTGGGTTACCGTCTTATGCCTCCACTCGAGAAGATATTCTCATTATTTGTTCACGATTTAGATCTAGTACTAATTTCTACGCATGCTTCGAAATAAAAGAATGCGAGGCACCGATCAACAAGAGGATAACAGTAATGTGAGTGAGGTATTCCCATAGCCCGCCACATGGTTGTGTGTCCTTGGTTCGCGTCATATGGACGGTCGGCCGTCACAGTCCTGGGCAGCCCTCGAGAGCGGCCCTTCCGCCGCACACTCAAACATCCATCATTGGTGAATGCGCACGCCTTTACGACTCCTATGGCACTTTGGGCACACATGAGTCTTATGAACTGCTTCCCCAGCGGGCACCATAGTGAGTCCATTTCCTTGCCGGCCCGATGGCACGTTATTTCTCGCTGGCCTCCTGCCGGCTGGCTGGTGATCCTTGTCCCTCGTGGGGTCCTTCCCACTTTCTCTTCCCACGATCTCCTTAGTGATTCGGTGGATCAGGACAATCCTATCCTCGGTAAAGTAGCCCCGATGTCCAATGTTCTACTAAGGGCTCCACGATAGGTCGATTTCCATGACGATAGTGACACTCGATCTCATGATAGAGTGATGCAAACTAAAGTTCGTTGATTCCCGACTTGGTCGTGTTCCCGTGAACCAATTACAAGAGCTCGAGCAAAGCTCAATTTTCAGCCGGTTTGCCAAGGAATTCAATTATCGACTTATCGACGAGGCATCCATCTCTCGTCGGTGTCATTCATCGCTCCCATGTTGTTGAGGCGAATTGCTCTTTGGGTCGAGGTCAAGTATTACCTGCGGCTCTTAGAGGGTCGACTTCAATGTATGATTATCCATCATATCTATTTGTCGCTCGTTTTGCATTTGATTCTAGGCTACGATTCGCCAATTTCACCGGTTGGCAAGATCTTATCACGAGTCTATTTCGAACATTTCATCTCTTCGCAAGATTCTATACTTCTTAAATACACGCAATAAAGTATCTTCTTATGCCATCCATCGTTCATAAATGTATTAGCCGATATATATATATAATCATACGCGTAAGTCAGCACATCGTCGAACATCATATAATACGACATCAAAACCAATGGCTCTCGATGAGCTATCATCATATCAAATCAAATGCCCTACGAGGATTTTCATCACTGCTTTGAGATTTACAAATAGGCAGTACGGGTATGATATTCCCAAAACTAATATCGATCCTCCACGACCTAATCACAGGCATAAAATATAAACGCCAATCAAGTCATCAAAATAAGGGTTAATGTCAAACGACTTATCGTGATGCATCACAAGATATACAAAAGTATATAAACAAAACACTATCTATTTAAGAACTAGATCCATAATCGTCAGGTATAAATAGGGCTCGCGTGTCGAGTCGAATCCAAGTATGGGTACTATCAACTTCCTTTATCTCATCGTCCAGCATGTGTCCTCCTCGTGGTCCTCCTTAGGTCCTTTGATCCTTCCTCCGGATCTTCCTCCTCAACCTCAACATTGAGGTGAGCCATGATCCTTCGTGCCTCAGACTCTAGCTTCTTCTATAGTAGCCGTGTCTCGCGATCTCCCATGACCTCCTCATAGGCATTGGAAGCGGCACAAGCTGGTAGTTAAGCATGTCAACCTCACAAGATCGCGGGTACAGGGTCCGACGGGCGTTGCTACGGAAATGCCGGTAGGTGAGAGGTGCGGCATGGAATGATCGACGCGATGGTCCGGGAGAGAAATGACGGGATGGAATCCACCGTGGAAGGACCGAAATGTGAGCTGTCGACGGAAGGTCCACCGAACATGCTCCCGCCACGCCAGCAAAGAATACAGTCTATCGATGCCAAACAAAATGCCTGCGAAGCCACCATAATTCTCATCATGCTAGGTATATTCTCGCCGGAGATACGGTCCGCAGGTGCAGCTCCGATACCATGAATACATAGTTCATGTGGTCGACGGAATGGAGTAAGTCCACCTCAAGATCGAAGCCTCTCGGCGATCTAAATTTTTATTTCAAATCATTTGAGTTTGTCGCTTCCGACCGAAGGATAGGGCACTCGCGCCTCCGAGGGTTTTGTCACCGCCACGAGGACAGCCTTAAGGGCGGCCTTCGCCTTCCTTAACCTTCCTCTGCCTATGTCAAACCGCAACAAATGTTCGGTATACCTCTTGCCCAAATAATGCCAAATTCTTTTCGGCAATTGACGGCCTTGGTGTCTTGCCCATCGTCATAGTTTTCCTTCACCCTGTGGCTGGTCCTTAGGTTTTTCATTTTAAATCTAGCGCTGGGTGGTATTATATATCACCTCATCGTAGTTTCAAAATAAAGACGGTGAAAACTTCCAAAATAAGCGTAACAGTTCTTCTTTGCCTGGTTCGACGGGTCCCTCCAGCTCCCTGAGGCATGAGAGATTGAGTGACGTGGCCACAGATGGCAGCTTCAAGGGCCTAGAGGAGTCGTGGGATGTGGCCGGGTCCTGTGGACAAAGCTTTTTCCGAGGCCGAGCTGGCCGCGGGGCTGAGCCCTTATGATCCTGCCATCATGTAGTAGGCGGTGGAAGGGCGAGGCCCTTCTTTCACTCATCTCTTTGATCGATTTTTTTTTTATGTTATGATCGCATTATTTTAACTCTCTGCAGTGAATTTCCTTACTGCAAAGAGAGAAAGAGGTCGAGGTCTAATCCAGGAGCCCTCCACATGCCGCACCGGAGGTTTTGGCCGTGAGGCCCCTTCTTAGAGGAAGTCAAGACATGGCAAGGTCGCCCTTGGGTCCAACCCCCACCCCATCGTGGAGAGATGCATGGTTTTCCTCCTGCCCGTACGAGGATCATGAAGATCGTCAAGACCTGTGTCGCACGTCGGTCCTTCCATAAGGTAATGTAAAATTGTTTGCACGCCATAAACTTATGTATTGATGTATTTCTTTTTAACATGGGTGACTGCAAAGATCAGTATCGATGGGCGGTCGAGGTCGCCAGGTATCCAACCGTACGATGGCGACGGCCACCCAACTAACGGATGCTTCCATCCGACCGACGGTGGCGCCCACCCAACTGGCTTGATTTTTGAACGAGCTCGCTGCCCAGTCCGACCTGTGGCTCGGTATTCCAGTGGAGTTGGAGGAGGAAGACCTCGCTCGTCCAGGGAGGAGGCCAAGGTCAAACGAAGTCTCGGACGCTGCCAAGAGGAAACCACTACCGTGTGCGGCTACCGAGGCGGTGAAGGCCGAGGTGGTAAGGCCGAGGCGGTCGTGGTCAAGTCGCATGTTGAAGGCCGAGTTGGAGTGGCAGCCTGACCGGGAGGCCGAGGCGCCGCCCCGAAGCGAAGGCTTTCCCGCTTACGGAGAGATTGTTCTCGCCCCGGAGTTTCTCCGAGACGGCAGCGATTTGGCCGAGGTCTCGAATACGCTATGCGGGCGCGCCACTCGGCGAAGTTGCTATGACTACCCGCAGCTTGATAAGTCCAAGCACGGGTATGAGGTGATGGAGAACGAGGCCTAGCTGCAGGCGTACGCCGAGGTCTTCTTGTCATGCCTCAAGAGCTCGCCCGTGTTGGAGGCTGGCTCGCCTCCTTCGACTTTCTTCAATGCCGATTCGGTCTCAGGTTGCTCGATTGGACCGGAGACGCCCACTCAAGCTATAATGGCTGATTTGGCTATGGAGCCGAGCGCGACGGTGGATCGCCGAGTAAGAGGAGCGCTAGGAGATACCGGGAGATCATAAAATACGTCACGGAGGGCCGCTTGATCCCTATATTTTTTTATTTTTTTGTAGATAAAATGTAATTATGTCATCGTTAAGATGTCGTTTTTGACCTGCCTTAAAGGCTTGAATAAAATTCTCCAATTCATTCAAGTATGCCTGCTGTTGTTGCCTTGATGCCTGCACTCGAACCGCTGATATATTTCCTCGGCCGACCAGCATCAAAACTTCAACCGAGCTCTCGAGGCAAAGAGGTCGAGGTCCTTCACCCGAAGGCAAGTCATGTACGAGGCGGGAGGTCGGCGTAAAATTTCGGTCTACATGAGAAAAATTTGATGAGCCTTGCCCTCGATTTTTGGAGTTGGAGGAGAAGCTCGAGATCGCGAAGGATGATGATCGGTCGCCGAGGAACCGCGAATATGGTCATGGTCACGGTGGTGGAATGACCATCTCCGAGGTCAAGCCAAAGTTTTAGAGATCGCGCCCAAAGGTTCGAGCTCTGCATTTGAGTACGGTGGGAACTCTTGGCAATTTCAAGAGCAAGATGCCGAATCAAGAAAATAGGTGGCTTTATACAAGCACAGTTGTAGCTCGTCACCAAGAACTCGAGAAGTGGGTTTTGTTCAGACGGCCGAGGCTTCTTCTTCTCGCCGAGGCTTCCTAGGATTGTAGATAGTTTTTCTCCGGAGTTCTATGCTCAAGAGAGCCGTGGGTCATCGATGATAGGGGGTGGGTCTGGCGAGACATAGAGAACGAGCCACCAACTCCCCGCGCCGATCGAGGACGGGGTAGAGTTAGCATACGATGATCTAACAGACGACTTTTCTAGAGATCGCTTAGCTTTTCCCGAGCCTCACGGTCGTCCTTCATCGCCTCGTAATGTATGCGTTGTATACTTCGGAAATAAGAACAAATTTTTATTTGCCTTGTGTCGATCTTTCCTTTTAACAAACGCAGATACATTTCGCCCCTCGTAATCAAACGAAGGTAGTTCATCCTTGAAATAAACAAAGGTAGTTCATCCTCGCATATTAAACGAATGTTAGTTTATCCTAAATAAATGAAGCTAGTTCGTCCTCGTATTAAGCGAGGTAGTTCATCCTCGTGTAAACTAAGTTAATTCATCCTCAAAATAAACGAGCGTAGTTCATCCTGATAAACGAAGGTAGTTCATCCCTAAATAAACGAAGGTAGTTCGTCCGTATTAAATGAAGGTAGTTAGTCCTCAGTATTAAACGAAGGTAATTCATATCTAAATAAACGAAGATAGTTCGCCCTCGTATTAAACGAAGGTAGTTTATCCTCGATTAAACGGGGTAATTCATCCCTAAATAAACGAGGGTAGTTCATCTCGATTAAACAAAGGTAGTTCATCCTAAATAAACGAGGTAGTTTGTCCTCGATAAACGAAGGTAGTTCGCCCTAAATAAATGAGGGTAAAGGTTCCTTATTTGTCGAGAAGTGTCGAGGGGTGGTCCTCACGCCGCTTATTTTACCCTTAGTCGGTTTTTCATCCTCTTAGAGGGTATTTATCATCCTCTTAGAGGGTATTTATCATGGAAGAGGTAGTATACATAAATGACAAATTAAATATGCAAGAAAAATATTTTATTAATGAAAACGACGCTACAAAAAGAAAAGGACCTAAAGACACGACTTAACTAAACTAAATGAAAATTCTTCGACACTTATGCAAAATATCTCTTCGTATGAATGATGTGACCTGAGTGTAAGTATTTGCTCACCGGATAAGTGGGCGAGCTTATAAATGATCCTTTTCTCGAGGACTTCTTCAACTCGGTATGGTCCTTCCCATGTGGCTTCTAGCTTCGTCGTAGCTTTAGAAGCTTTATCGATCTATTTCAAGTACGAGGTCGCCTTACTTGGAATTGTTAGGATTTAATGCCTGTTATAATAACCGAGCTACTTGTTGCTTGTACCGAGCTTCTCTAATGTAGGCTAGAGGTCTCGCTTCTTCTAGTAGATCCAGTCGTCACATAGATTCTCCCATTTACGCCGGCCGAGAAGTGGATGCGGTGCGCCCGGCATACCCGATTTCTCGCTCGGATTACCTTTCGGTTCCATACACCAAACCAGGGTGTTTCTCCATTCGACGTCCGAGGTGTTGTGTGGTACCACCATAAGACTTGTGGTAAATTTTCCACCCAATTGCCATTCACCTTACCGAGGCGTAGTTTGAGTCCCTTCACAATTGTCTGCTGGTGACTTCGGTTGACCATTTGCTTGAGGATGTATGCACCGAGGTGAACTTTGTTGAATCTGAAGCCTCGACACCACCTTTAAAGACCTTATTCGTGAACCGGTCCCATTATCCGAAACGAGGATATGAGGGATGCCGTTTAATAACACGATATTCTTCCGCACAAAGTTGAAGCATTTTTGCTGTGATTTTCACCAGGGTTCGCTTCCACCCACTTTTGTGAAGTAGTCGATCGCGACAATCGTGAATCAAACTGCCCGGGAGCTTTGGGCAGGGCCTATAATATCAATCCCCATTGCATGAATAGCACACGGCTTTGCTTTGTCGACCCAGGTCGGCTTTGAGGTAACCTCGCACATTTCCATGAATCTGCACTTTGGACATTTTCATACGAGGTCAATTGAGTCTTGAAACATTGTCGTCAACAGTATCCCCATCTCACGACTTTCTTTCGATAACGCGCATGGTCCGACGTGGCTCCACATGATCCCTCATGAACTTCTCGTAGTACATATTCAAATCGGTTTCGACCCAAACACCTTAGCAATAGGGAGATATGACTCAGAGAATTCCTGTCAAGTATATATCGCAAAGATTTGCTCAAGATTTTCCTAGCCTCGAGTCCGTCTGTTAGGTAACCTCGCCTTTCTCCAAATATTCTTCGAATGGGAGTCATCTAATTAGGTTCTTCATCGTAGACTATGTTGACCTCACATCGGCATCGCCTATGCTCTCGCTGGACTTTTCTACTCGGCGGGCTCGCTGATGACGAGGCCAGTTTGCTTAAGGTGTCACTTGGCTATTTTGCTCCCTTCGACAACGAACCAACCGGAAGTATGAGAGAAGACTGTAGCTTTTTGGTTTTTCAAGCTATTTCTTCATCCCGCCATTGCCGCACTTTTTCAACATGTGGCTTACTATGACCTGAGAATCACCGTGTGAACTTACACTCGTCAGATCAAGACTTTGAGCTAGCTAAGTCCTCAGATTATGGCCTCGTATTCCACTTCGTTATTCTATTTTGAATGCAAACCAAGGCATGAAGCGATCTCGCCATCCGTCCCAAAAGCAAGATGACCGCCCCACTCACCCGCTTTCCTCCAGCTCCATCCACATAGATTTGCCAAGAATTTCTGGATGCTTCCAATGATGGGTCTCGGCTCGCATTGTCCGAGGTAGGCTCGGTGGGTTTCAGTTCCTCTGTAGTTAGCCTCTACAAGTAAGTCATCAGGCCCCACCCTTGATGGTCGACGAGGCCGAAAGAGATATCGCGGTTCCCAACTCAATTGCCCACTTCGCACCTCCCAAGCTTCCGGCTTTGTCAACACTTGCCAAGTGGATGATCCAGAGAACTTGTATGGATGTGCATGGAAGTAGGGACGTAGTCTCCCAAAGATTTACTAATGCCAAAGCGAGCTTCTCCAGATGTTGATATCTTTTCTAGCCCTTAATGCTCTACCGATGAAGTGACACAGTGAGTTGGCGACGCTCATCCTCTCGCACTAAAAACTGCACTTATGGTTTCATCCAAGTCACGAGGTATAGGTAGAGGACCTCTCCTTCCTTCTCTGGATAGATAGGTGGGGAGTTTGGCTCAGGTAGTTTTGAGATCTTCCGAGGCCAACTTGTGTTTATCATCCCAATCGAACTCCCGAGCCTTTTGAGGATTTTGAAAAAGTGAGCCGCTTTCTCCGCTGCTTTTGAAAGAAGCTGCAGGCAGCCTATGCAGCCCCGTCAACTTATGCATGTCGTGATTTTCTTCGCATCTTTATCTCCAAAACGGTTTGAACTTTGGACGGTGGCTTTTAACCCTTCAGAAACCCAAAGACCCGTAAATTTCCTGAATCGAATCGAATGTACACTTTTGGGGTTTAGCTCAGTGTACTTTACGGCAAGCCGAGGACTATCGGAGGTCGGCCACATGTGGCTTTCTCTTACTCTTGACGACAATGTCATCTACATACACTCCACATTTTGACCGATGTAGGTTGAAATATCTTGTCCACCATTCTCGATAAGGTGGCCTCGTGATTCTCGAGTCCGAATGGCATCTTCCTATATGCAAAGACGCCAAGTCCGTGATGAAGGTTGTTTTGGACGCGTCCTCATCGCTCATCGTGATTCTTGGTGATACCTTTGTGTAGATCCAAGAAGTCAAGACTTTTATCCGACCAAAGGCCAACCTTTTGTCAATATTGGGAAGGGGGTAGCAATCCTTACAATGTTTGTCGAGATCGTGTAATCGATACACATTCGCCATCCCTCCTCCTTTCTTCACCACCACCGATTGGCTATCCAGTGTCTGGATACTGACTTTGAACAATATGCGTGCTTTCAATAGTTGGTTCACCTCGCCATGTACGACTCGATTCCGCTCAACCGCAAAGATCCGCCGCTTTTACCGAACTGGTTTCACACTTGGGTCAATGTTGAGCCGGTGAGTAATAATGCTTGGTGATACCCCCGCCATGTCGAGGTAGCACCAAGCAAAGACGCCTCTCGAATCTCCTTAGAGTTGGATAATCTACTTTCTCGCTGAGGTACTGGCAGAGCTTACTGACGACCTTGAGGGACTGCCTTCATACGCAGGACCTCCCTACCGAGTTGTTGGGAGTAGACGACGCCTTTCTCCGCCCAACTCCTTGGGTTTCCTTAATTGCTATGCCCAGAGTGTCGGGTCAAGTCACCGCACCTCTTAAGGCGAATCGCATGCATTCTTTTGCTTGTTTCCTCGATCTCCTGATCACAAAGAACCCTCCTCTTGTGGGGATCTTCATTGTTAGGTGATACGCTGAGCATACCGCCTCACCGCATTTAACCAGTCCCATCCTAGTATAATGTTATACACGGTGAGTAGACGCCACTACAAAGAATTGTACCACTTGGTGGGAGCTCATCGGCGCCTTCCCAATGTGATGTAGTCCAATGATCCCTCCCGAGCATGTCTTCGCACGAAACTTCTAAGTGGTAGTGGTGCAGTGTGAGGCGCGGCTCTCAATTCTCAATTTGTCGAAGCATTCTTGAAGAGGATGCTCACCGACGCACTAATTATCGACGCATTACGCCGCTAACTAGGTTGTTGGCCACCATCGTTGGATTATCATCTGTCCCAGGGGGTACTACGATCGGTACGGGTCGCCCCTCGTAAAAGGTGATTGCCTCATCCCTTTAAACCTTTTGTGCTGTGTTCACGGGTATGGGACCCTGGCCTCGCCTTTTAGAGAGGACTTCAGTTCCACGAGGGAGCCCCGTGATGGTGGATATGATTCCATCGTATGAGGCTCTGCCATCCCCTCTTCATCGGTGTCGTGTTTCGCTTTGTGAAGGCCATAATTTTCCTCTCCTTTAAGCTGCTTTTCCTCGACCTGCGGGACCCTCGTAGGGAAATCTTATTTTAACCCTCCCAGGATCTATCTTGGATGTTTAATTCACCATACATTGATTATATCCCCAGTATGCACTATATAATTAATCGCAACACGTAGGGGTTTTCTCTCGTGTTTACCGCAAACGTCGGGTAGAACGGATCAAGACTCTGCTTTGATCTTCCTGATCGTATCCCGCCGCCCAATCTCCAATATCGGAGCGAGGATAATCTATGGAGAATGCTACGTAAAATCACCCTCTTCTCTCTATTATTTTCGAAAATTCCTCACCAAAACACTATGGCAATTTTCGAGAATTATGATTGAGGATTAACCTAGATTTTCTCTCTACCTTATATTTATAATGCACTACCAAATCCTATAAGGAAAGGATCATGCATATCCCATAAATATAATAATATCCTTTTAGAGATAAAGAGAATCAAATCATTATCCATAGAGAGAGGGAGGCACCTGATTTCCACCTAGCTAACGGGTCCGGATGGGCCACCTGTGGATCAAATGCAAGGAATAAAGAAGGGCCTCAAATAAATTAATTATTTTATGTTCACCCGTAACATAAATTAATTTATAAACATTCATCCATGCCACTAGAGAATAAATGCTGACTTACCCCTTTATTACCGGGTTGAGTCGGCTTGCACTTAGACATTAAGAATCCCTGATTAAGATATCGCACGTCTATTAATTATTTAGAGCATTCTCGACCGCTAAAAAATTAATATCTTTAATTCCTAAGTAGTACCACTCAACCTTATTATTGTACTTGAGCTAACTCAACCTGCAGGTTTAGTACAATAAACCTTTGAGCTCCTTAAGGGATCGCCATCATCCTAAACGGATACGGTGACTGAATGCGATAACTCAGCACGACATACAAATCGCCACCACCCAAGATGTGGATAATATGGGTTAAATCATGTAACCTCACCCATAACAAGTCAAAGTGATGGTCAAGAACTCATACTCACCTAATACCTTATCGAGGTTTAGATCATCGAAGTCACCGAGATCAGGTTTTCACGACGGTCGATAGAAGAACTCATCTCATCGGATCCATCAATACGCCGTGTAGACGTACACAAGATAGACAAGCAACAAAGTCAAGTCACTTCTTATCTATACCAAGAGATATATCGGACAACTCGTCCTCAAGTTGTCTCAAACCAGTGATTCTTTTATATCTCATTGTTTCGACCAATCATACGCACTTTCGCGATCTTCTACACAATCGTATGATCTAAATTATATATGAGATAGGGGACATAGGTATATGCAATCAAGTAATCAATTCAGATAGGAGATTGTAATAGTGGTAACAGGAAACATTGTATACAAGTTTAACCAAAACTGCTTTTCAAGATACAATCCAACAATCTCCCACTTATACTAAAGCAAACTTTTAGTATACAATGTGTCGCTCTACTAGCTATTACAAACAAAACCATCACTTTGCTTCTCTCACTTATACAAAAGTTTTCTAAGTGGTGCCATCATGCGCAATCCAAGTCCTCGAACGCACTTCGTAGACTTTTTGGCAGTGCTCTTCGTGAATGGATCCGCTTAGGTTATCCGTCAGATCAATCTTTTTCAATCAAGACGCCCCTCGCCTAACGATTTCGATGACATGGTACTTTCTCTATGTGTTTGGTTGCTTTGTGGGTCCGTGGTTCCTCTCGACTTGCCACATCGCACCGAAAGTTAGCACAAGAAACTATGATACTCTTGGGCAAACCAGTAACGACCTAGATCCATGAGGTAGTTCTGAACCATACAGCCTCCTTAGCAGCCCTCCTGCCGCTACATATTCGCTTCCATGGTAGAGTCCGCAATGCATCGCCGCTTTGCACTCCGCCAAGATACGGCTCCACCTCCCAAGGTAAACACATAGCCTAAGGTAGACTTTTCTCATCACGGTCATCTTGGAACCGAGTCCTAATAACCCAAAGGCATTAGACTATCTCGCATGGTAAACTAGCCTATAATCTCGAGTCCTTTTCAGTACTAGAGTATATGTTTTTCATAATTCAATGAGCTTGTCCAGGTTAGATCGATATTCAGCTACTATGCCCACCGTGATAGCAGATATCGAGCCTCGCAGCATAGATTGCATACATGAGACTTCCTACGGTG
Source organism: Salvia rosmarinus (assembly GCA_036937905.1). NCBI lineage: Eukaryota > Viridiplantae > Streptophyta > Magnoliopsida > Lamiales > Lamiaceae > Salvia > Salvia rosmarinus. The sequence goes on from JAODLM010000170.1 coordinate 14,159, forward strand.
GAAGCGTAAGGAACTTGTCTCATTTCCTCTATCTCATTTCCAAATATAGGATCGCTTCCTTTAGATAAAGGAACGCCATGCCCGAAAGGTAGCAATCCTTTCGCGGTCTCGCATACTAAAACGAGTAATCACAGTGTCAATGTAAGATGCCCGAGATAAGCTCAACATTTTCCTCTTGCGATCTCGGTAAACCTTGATCCCAAGAATGACGTTGCATCTCCTAAGTCTTTCATTTGAAACCGATCGGATAACCAACTCTTTACGCCCGATAACAACTTCACATTGTTGCCAACTAGAAAATGTCATCTACTCAAAGTGCAAGAAATACCACATCCCTCGCTGACATCTAAATGATACACACAACTCTCGCTAGGCAACCGGGTAAATCCATGGATTTTACCACACCGTCAAAGCGTAAGTTCCATGATTGGGAGGTTCGCTTAAGTCCATAAATGGACTTCTTAAGCTTCCACCCTAGATGCTCTTCACCCTTCACCACATAACCTTCGGTTCTTTGCATATAGATGTCTCTACCTTCCTCAAGGTAACCGCTTAGAAAACGGTTTTCACATCCATTTGCCAAACCTCAAGGTTCAGTGGGCTGCTATGGCTGTAAGAATTCGATGGACTTGAGCATTGCTACGGTGAAAAGGTTTCATCGAAATCGATGCCCTCAACTGAGTATACCCTTTCGCCACAAGCTCGGCTTTAAAAGCCGAAACCCTCCATCTCGAATCTCTTCCTCTCAGATACCCACTTACTACCTATGGCCTTGCCATCCGGTAGAGGTGTCTTTCGATACATCCATAGCTGTTATGGACTCAATTTCTAAGTCCATAGCGGTGTGCCATGATCTTGCATCAATGTCTTGTATCGCCCGCACGTCCATGGGTCGATTATTGCCTGCTCGCTTCCGGGACTAAACCAAGATTCACCCACGAACATAAATCGCTCGGGTCGACGAACAACCTCCCACTACGACGAGGCGCCATTAGCACAATGGCAACGGTGGGTGCAGAACTTGTGGTTCTCTATCTTGCACAACTTCTTGGATAGAGCCACTTGTACGGGCCAGTATCTCGATGGAACTCGACCTACTTCAATTTCTTGAAGTATCTAGTGTCGATCCTCCCACTAGACACCTACATCTCATACCTTTGGCTTAATCGATGGTGGAATACGATCATCTTCTAATTCTGAAGAATGATTTCAACTTTGATTTATGATTTTCATATAATCCTCTTCTAAGAATCGGGCATTAGTGCTAATAATGACCTTCCGATCCTTAGACTATAGAATAAACCACCTTCGTCCCTCTAGGATAGCCAATAAACAGCCTTGCGGCGGATCTAGCCTCCAACTTGTCGCCCTTCTTGTTCAAAGACATGTGCCGGATCGCCCATATCCTTATGTGGTTTAAACCAGTTTCATGCCCAAACCACAACTCGAAAGGAGTCTTTCGACCGACTTGGATGGTACTAGATTTAGCAAGTATGCCGCCATTTCTAAGGCATACCCCGTAATCGAAAAAGGCAATGTTGCATAACTCATCATTGATCTAACCATTTCAAAAGAGTCCTATTTTTCGCTCCCGACACACCATTTTGTCAGGTGTGCCGGTGAAGGAATCGAGGTAATCCCACACTTCACCAAATAGTCCATAAACTCACATCGAGGTATTCGCCACCGCAATCGGATCAACAGTGACTTGATACTTTTACCAAGCTTCGCTCCACTTCCGCCTTAAACTCTTTTAATTTCTCAAAGCATCGGACTTGCGGTGAAGCAGTATACGATCCGCACTTTGAGTAATCACAATTAAAGTGACAAAATACTGCATTCTCCACGAGCCATGTGGACATAGTCCACACAGTCGAATGGACTAGCTCCAACACTTCTTTGGCTCTATAACCCTTCGCTTTGAAGGTCCGTCGACATCTTACCTTCTATACTGAGGATTCGCAGATCGGGAACGGAGTAACCGTGAGATCACCCAACGCCCATTCTTAGCCGGTCTTTGATCCTATTTAGATTGATGTGACCTAATCTAAGATGCCAAAGAGAAGTGGTGTCATCTTGCGAAGAAAACTTTCTTTTAAGGTTTGAAGAAGATGCAACATAGTTATAGGTATTATGTTTGGGGAAATAGTATAAAGCTTAATTATATAATGTGCCACATTACGATAACTTCGCCATTTCTTATGATAGAAACACCACTATCAAAAATAATGTAATATCCATGAATAAATAGTTTCAAACAGAAATAAGGTTCATGAAACTCCGCACATATAAAACGCCTTTCAAAACTAAAACTATTGTTTCAAAACATAAAGTAACATCTCCGACTCGCAACGGCCTCGACTTTCGCGCGCTGCCCATGGAGATCGTTATCTCGCCATCACTCGGCTCCCCTTGTCCGGGAACCCCTACAAGGTGTAACAAACATGATCACCACACTCGTGTCTACTACCCAAGAAACGGGTAGAACAAGTCGCTATACATGTTTCAGTTAGTATAGCAAATGGCGCACTTGAGCCTTCGAGCTTGGGGCACTTAGCTTTCCAATGCCCAGTCTCACCGCACTTGAAGCATTTGCCCTTCTCCTTTGGCTTTTTTCAAACCGCTGGTAGAGCCCTTTACATTACTCCCACTCTTTTTTTTAGCCTTAGCATCTCTAGAATTCCACTTTCCCTTTTCATCTTTCGACAAAGCAGTGGTCTTCCTTGAGGTGCGTGCTGAAGACCGTGCACCTTTACCCATTTTGCTTTCTTCCGTTACTAAGTCCTCTTATAATGAATCTAGAGTATAACTCTTATCATAAAGGACTACTCCATAACGAAAGTCATCAAAAGACTCGGGCAAAGTATTGAGGATCATATCGATTCGACCACGCCATCAATATATCCTCCAACCAATTCGAGCTCCCAAGAGATTTATCATTTGCTCTACATGATCATGCACTAATCGCTTTCTTCATAGAACTTGACATAATTAATTTTGTCAAATTATGACAAGCGATTCTCGTCCGACTCTCATACGATTTCCGAGATTTAGCCATATTGTGGGCTGCATCATATATCTCTTGACACCGAGTTGCAAGGACCTCGCACATGGTGACCAGAGAATGCACTTCGCCATTCTATTTGATTTGTCCCATTTCTGTGCTCGCTGGCCCTCATCGCAGATAAATCGCCTAGAGGTTCGGGACGAGTGTAGTGAGTATATATAAATTTTCTTCGGCAAGGAGAACATTCTCAATGTTTCGCTTCCACTCGATAAAATTTGGACCGGATATGGATTTTGTGTAGCATATTGATAATCGTGTAAGAGACATATCTGAAAAGACAAAGTAAACACACAGCACATGATCGCACATAATTCGTAACAATAATATTGTAACCTTTTGATAAAACAATATTAATTGAAACCTCCAATCGCCCAAGGAATCCCATATGCAAGCCACGCTGTGGATCGCTACACATGAACCCTCGACTAGACTAAAATATAATTTTAGTCGCTTAATTTCAATCCATGTCAACTTATCCTTACGACAAATGAAATTAATGATCGACCTTACTAGACCACATCACTATCACAAAAAGGGACTTCGTGGAAGTTTTACTGTGATGTCTAAGCAATGACCACAATTTTAGCAATAGAAAATTAATTCTTAGAATTGGCATACCACTCGGACCATACCGCCCAATTCAAATTCTTTTGTTATCTCATTTTAAATCTATCTCTAGAGAACTTATGAAAATCGCACATGCAAGCCACGCTGTGGACGCCATACATGAAACTCCCACTCTCAATAGATTTAAAAGGTTTTATTTAGAAATCTCATCTAACAAACTTATGATAAATAAAGCAAAGCAAGCCGCGTGTGGACGTTTACTCATAGTGCGTATCACTTTGTTTAGAGATCAAAAAGTGGAGTGTAGGGAAAACTAGGTTTAGCCCTCTCCCGAGGATCTATCTTGGATGTTTAATTCACCATATATTGATTATATACCTAGCATGCACTATATAATTAATTGCAACACGTAGGGTTTTCTCGTGTTTACCTTTGAATCTGTCGGGGATGAACGGATCGAGACTCGTGCTTTGACCTTCTGGACTGTATCCCGGTTGCCCAATCTCCAATATCGAGTGAGGATAAGATATGGAGAATACTACAGAAAATCACGCTAACCACTCTTTGAATTTTTGAAAACTCTCCCAATGAGCACTAGGATTTTCGAGAATTATGGTATGGATAAATAAAGATTAACCTTGATCTTATCTCTACCTTATATTTATAATGCATTACCATAATCGCATAAGGAAATGATCCATGCATATCCCATAAATATAATAATATCCTTATGGATAAAGAGAATCAAATCCTTACCATAGAGAGTGTGGGGCATCGATTTCCATCATGAGTTACGGGCTTGGACGGGCCAAACCTGAGGATCAAATGCAAGGAATAAAGATGGGCCTCAAATAAATTAATTATCTTATGTTCATCTGTAACATAAATTAATTTATAAACATTTATTCATGCCACTAGAGAATAAATGCCGACTTACCCCTTTATTACCAAGGTGAGTCAGGCTTGCACTTAGACATTAATAATCCTCAGATTTAAGATATCGACGTCCATTAATTATTTAGAGCATTACATCGCTTAAAATAATTAATATCTTTAATTCTAAGTAGTACCACTCAACCTTATTATTGTACTTGAGCTAACTCAACCTGTAGGGTTTAGTACAACAAACCTTTTGAGCTCCTTAAGGGGACGTCATCATCCTAAACGGATACGGTGACTCGATACAGATAACTAGCATGACATCTGAGCACCGCCACCACCCAAGATGCGGAGAATATTGGGTTAGAACATATAACCTCACCCATAACAAGTCAAAGTGATGGTCAAGAACTCATACTCACCTAATACCTTATCGAGGTTTAGATCATCGAAGTCATCGATATCTAGGTTCTTCACGACGGTCGATAGAAGAACTCATCTCATCGTGATCCATCAATACGCCGAGACGCATCAAAGATAGACAAGCAACCAAATCAAGTCACTTACCTATACCATAGCCTATACCGACAACTTATCCTGTTATCTCGGTGTGAAACTTTTATATCTCATTGCTTCGACCAATCATATGCACTTTCGTGATCTTCACACATCGTATGATCTAACTTATATATAAAATAAGGGACACAGATATATGCAATAAGTAATCAATTCAGATAGGAGATTGTAATAGTGGTAATGTGAAATATTGTATACAAGCTCAACCAAACCGCTTTCAAAGATACAAATCCAACAATCTCCCACTTATACTAAAGCAAACTTTTAGTATACAATGTGTCTCTACTAGCTATTACAAACAAAACCATCACTTTTCTTCTCCCACTTATACAAAAGTTTCTTTCTAAGTGGGTGCCATCAAGCGCAATCCAAGTCCTCGAACGTGCACGTAGACTTTTGCGGTAGGCTCTTTAATGAATGGATCTTTCAATCAACACGCCCCTCGCCTAACGATTTCGTATGACCCGGCACTTTCTCTCTATGTGTTTGGTCGCCTTGTGGGTGCATGGTTCCTTCGAGTTTGCCACAAGATCCGAGTTATCACAAGAAACTATGATACTCTTGGGTACACCTGTACCACACCTAGATCCATGAGGTAGTTCTTGAACCATACAGACCTCCTTAGCTTGACCTCGAGGCGGCTACATATTCGGCTTCCATGGTAGAGTCCGCATGCATCGCCGCTTGCACCGCCGTGATAAGGCTCCACCTCCCAAGGTAAACACATAGCCCGAGGTAGACTTTTCTCATCACGGTCGGCTTGGAAACCCAGTGCAGATAACCCAAAGGCATTAGACTATCTCGCATGGTAAACTAGCCTATAATCTCGAGTCCTTTCTCGTACTTGAGTATATGCTTTACCAGATCCAATGAGCTTGTCCAGGTTAGGCGATATCTTGCTACTATACCTACCGCATAGCGGATATCGGGACGCGTACATAGCATTGCGTATATGAGACTTCCTACGGCGAAGCGTAGGAACTTGTCTCATTTCCTCTATCTCCTTTGCGGTCATAGTTGATCGCTCCTTAGATAAAGGAACGCCATGTCCGAAAGGTAGCAATCCTTTCTTGGCGGTCCGCATACTAAAACGAGTAATCACGAAGATCAATGTAAGACGCCCGAGATAAGTTCAACATTTTCCTCTTGCGATCTCGGTAAACCTTGATCCCAAGAATGTACGCATCTCCTAAGTCTTTCATTTGAAACCGATCGGATAACCAACTCTTTACGTCGATAACAACTTCACATTGTTGCCAACTAGAATAATGTCATCTACATAAAGTGCAAGAAATACCACATCACCGGCTGACATATAAACGATACACACAACTCTCGCTAGGCGGTGGGTAAATCCATGGACTTTACCACCTCGTCAAAGCGTAAGTTCCAGGATCGTGAGGCTTGCTTAAGCCCATAAATGGACTTCTTAAGCTTCCAAACTAGATGCTCTTCACCCTTCACCACATAACCTTCGGGTTGCTGCATATAGATGTCTCTACCTTCCTCAAGGTAACCGTTTAGAAAAGCGATTTTCACATCCATTTGCCAAACCTCAAGGTTCAAGTGGGTCTGCTATGGCGTAAGAATTTCGATGGACTTGAGCATTGCTACCGTGAAAAGGTCTCATCGAAATCGATGCCCTCAACTGAGTGTACCCTTTCGCCACAAGCCCCGGCTTTAAAAGTCGAAACCTCTCCATCTGAATCTCTCTTCCTCTTGTATACCCACATACTACCTATGGCTTCCTTGCCATCTGGTAGAGGTGTCTTTTCGTATACATCCATAGCTGTTATGGACTCAATTTCTAAGTCCATAGCGGTGTGCCATGATCTTGCACCAATGTCTTGTATCGCCTTGCTGTATGTCCATGGGTCGATCATTGCCTGTTCGTTTCCCGGGACCAAATCAGAAGATTCACCAACGAACATAAATCGCTCGGGTTGACAACCAACCCTCCCACTACGAGGTGCTTCATTGGCACAATGGCAACGGTGGGTGTAAACTTGTGGTTCTCTATCTTGCACAACTTGTCGGATAGGAGCCACTTGTACGGCCGGTATCTCCAAAGTGGAACTCGACCCACTTCAATTTCAAGTATATGGTGTCGATCCCTCCCACTAGACACGACATCCCGTACCTTTGGCTTAATCGGTGGTGGAATACGATCATCTTCTAATTCCTGAAGAATGATTTCAACTTTGGATTTATGGTTTGTCATATAATCCTCTTCTAAGAATCGGGCATTAGTGTTAATAATGACCTTCTGATCCTAAGGACTATAGAATAAACCACCTTTCGTCCCTCTAGGATAGCCAATAAACAACGCGTGTCGGATCTAGCCTCCAACTTGTCAGCCTTCTTATTCAACACATGTGCCGGATCGCCCATATCCTTATGTGGTTTAAACTAGGCTTGCGCCCAAACCACAACTCGAAGGGGTCTTTTCGACTAACTTGATGGTACTAGATTTAGCAAGTATGTCATTGCTTCTAAGGCATACCCCGTAACTAATTAGGCAATGTTGCATAACTCATCATTGATCTAACCATTTCCAAAAGAGTCCTATTTCTTCGCTCGACACACCATTTTGTTGTGGTGTGCCCGGTGTAAATCTTGGGAGGTAATCCCACACTTCACTAGATAGTCCATAAACTCACATCGAGGTATTCACCACCGTGATCGCACCGCAGTGACTTGATACTTTACCAACCGTCGCTCCACTTCCGCCTTTAACTCTTTGAATTTCTCAGCATTCATTCGGACTGCGGTGAAGCGGTATACATATGCATTACCTTGAGTAATCATCAATGAAAGTGACAAAATACTGCATACCTCCACGAGCTTGTGTGGACATCAGTCCACACAGTCGAATGGACTAGCTCCAACACTTCTTTGGCTCTATAACCCTTCGCTTTGAAGGGTCTAATCGACATCCTAATTTCTATCTGGGATTCGCAGATCGGGAACGGAGTAGCATTAGATTACCCAACGCCCATTCTTAGCCGTCTTTGATCCTATTTAGATTGATGTGACCTAATCTAAGATGCCAGAGAAATGTGGTGTCTTCTGCAAGAAAACTTTCTTTTATGGTTTGTAGATGATGCAACATAGTTATAGGTATTATGTTTAGCGTAAATAGTATAAAGCTTAATTATATAATGTGCCAACACGGATAACATTCGCCATTTCTTATGATAGAAACACCACTATCAAAAATAACGTAATATCCATGAATAAACAATTTCAAATGTAAACAAGGTTCCACCGAAAATCCGCACATATAAAACATCTTTCAATACTAAACTGTTTTATCAAACATAAAGTAACATCTCCGATCGCAACGGCCTCGACTTTCGCTGCGTTGCCCATGGAGATCGTTATCTCGCCATCATGCATCTCCCTTGTCCGCGGGAACCCGAAGGTGTAACAAACATGATCAACGACCAGGTGTCTACTACCCAAGAATGGGTAGAACAAGTCGCTAAACATGTTTCGTTACTAAAGCAAATGGCGTGCCTCGAGCCTTGAGCTTGGGGCACTTAGCCTCCAATGCCCGGTTCATCGCACTTGAAGCACTTGCCGCCTCCTTGGCTTTTTCAAACCGTGGTAGAGCCCGCTGTATTACTCCCACTCTTTTCTTTAGCCTTAGCATCTCTTGAATTCCACTTTTCCTTTTCATCTTTCGATAAAGCAATGGTTTTCTTTGAGGTGCGTACTAAAGACTGTGCACCTTTGCCCATTTTTCGTTCTTCCGTTACTAGATCCTCTTGTAATGAATCTAGAGTATAACTCTTATCATAAAGGACTGCTTTATAACGGAAGTCATCAAAAGACTTGGGCAAAGTGTTGAGGATCATATTGATTCTGACTATGTCATCAATATATCCTCCAACCAACTCGAGCTCTCCGAAGAGATTGATCATTTGCTCTACATGGTCATGCACCGAATCGCTTTCCTTCATTGAACTTGACATTATTGATTTTGTCAATTATGACAGCGATTCTCGTCCGACTCCTCATACGATTTCATAAGACTTAGCCATATCATGGTCGCATCTTCCATCTCTTGATCTGCCGAGTTGCGGGGACTCGCACATGGTGACCAAAGAAGGCACTTTGCCATTCTATTTGATTTATCCCATTTCTCGTGTTTCGTTGCGCTCCTCATCGGTAGATGAATCGTCTAGAGGCTTTGGACGGGGTGTAGTGAGTACAAACAGATTTTCTTCCGCAGAAGAACATTCTCAATGTTTCGCTTCCACTCGATAAAATTCGGACCGGATAAGGGATTTTGTGCGAGCATATTGATAATCGTGTAAGAGACATATCTCGAAAAGATAATGTAAACACATAAGCATACGATCGCACATATTTCGTAACAATAATATTGTAACCTTTGACAAAACAATATTAATTGAAACCTCCAATCGCCCGAGGAATTCCACACGCAAGCCACGCGTGTGGACGCCACACACGAACCCCTCGACTGCACTAAAATATACCTTTAGTCGTTTAATTTCAATCCATGTCAACTTATCCTTATTACAAATGAAATTAATGATTGGACTTTACTAGACCACATCACTATCGCAAGAAGGGACTTGGCGGGAAGTTGTACTCGAGGTGATGTCTAAGCAATGACCACAATTTTAATAAAGAAATGAATTCTTAGAATTGTCATACTCACTAGACCACACCGCCCAATCCAAATTCCTTTGTTATCTCATTTTAAAACTATATCTAGAGAACTTATGAAAATCGCACATGCAAGCCACGCGTGTGGGCGTTTACATGAAACTCCCACTTTCAATAGATTTAAAAGTTTTATTTAGAAATCTCATCTAAAAACTTATGATAAGCAGTGCAAGCAAGCCGCGTGTGGACGTTTATTTAGAAATCTGTCGGGGATGAACGGATCGAGACTCGTGCTTTGACCTTACGGATCAGATCCGGTTGCCCAATCTCCAATATCGAGTGAGGATAAGCTATGGAGAATACTACGTAAAATCACCCTAACCACTCTTTGAATTTTCGAGAATCTCCCAATGGTATGGATATGGTATGGATAAGCATTAACCTTTGATCTTATCTCTTACCTTATATTTATAATGCATTACCATAATCCCATAAGTAAAAGATCCATGCATATCCCATAAATATAATAATATCCTTATGGATAAAGAGAATCAAATCCTTACCATAGAGAGGTGTGGGGCGCCGATTTCCATCAAGAGTTACGGGCTGGATGGGCCAAATTGTGGATCAAATGCAAGGAATAAAGATGGGCCTCAAATAAATTAATTATCTTATGTTCGGCCCGAACATAAATTAATTTATAAACATTTATTCATGCCATTAGAGAATAAATGCCGACTTACCCCTTTATTACCGAAGGTGAGTCGAAACTTGCACTTAGACATTACGAATCCTCGTATTTAAGATATGGCACGTCCATTAATTATTTAGAGCATTACGATCGCTTAAAATAATTAATATCTTTAATTCCTTAAGTAGTACCACTCAACCTTATTATTGTACTTGAGCTAACTCAACTGCGGGGTTTAGTACAATAAAACTTTGAGCTCCTTAAGGGGCGCCATCATCCTAAACGGATACGGTGACTCGTCTGATAACTAGCATGACATACAAGCACCGCCACCACCACCATATAACCCTCACCCATAACAAGTCAAAGTGATGGTCAACAACTCATACTCACCTAATACCTTATCGAGTTTAGATCATCGTAAGTCACCGAGATCTAGGTTCTTCACGACGGTCAGATAGAAGAACTCATCTCACTATGATCCATCAATACGTCAGAGACGTACCAGCATAGACAAGCAACCAAGTCAAGTCACTTCTTATCTATACCGCAGCCTATACCGACAACTCGTCCTCAAGTTGTCTCGGTTGTGAAACTTTTATATCTCATTAAGCTTGACCAATCATCTGCACTTCGTGATCTTCTACACAATCGTATGATCTAACTTATATATGAGATAAGGGGACACGATATATGCAATCAAGTAATCAATTCGGATAGGAGATTATAATTGTGGTAACAGGAATCATTGTATACAAGCTCAACCAAAACTGCTTTCAGTATATAAATCCAACATGGAGGTCTTGACATTTTAATTTTTTTTAAAAATTAATATGTCGGGTTACTTGCTTAGTCTTTTTGTTCAAAAGGTTTGTCCATGCAGATCACGTAATCCTAACAAGCATTTCTATAGAACTCAACATGTAAAACATGCTCGCAGAATTCTAAAATATGCTTGAAAACACGATAAACCTAGCATGCCTACTATGTGCATCCAATCATGAAAACATATAACATGTTTGTCTACCTAATTTAAACATACATAGCATGCTACTGCATAATTTAAACATCCACGACATGCTATGAACGATAAAAATAAAATAAAACGTTCATCGCGGCCCACTCGTGGATCATGTACTTTTCTGCCTAATCTATTACATAGAATTGCAAAGTACAGATCTTCATAAACTCGAAAAAACGGGCCTCGCGTGCACGGGCACGGACCGAATCGTCAAAACTGGATTCGGGCCAAAAATTCGGATCTGGGCTTAAAATTCGGGTCAGGGCCCAAAAACTGGGTTCGGGCCGGATTTAGGTCAGGTCGACCCAAAATGGGTTGGGCCGCGTGCGCTAGGGCACAGCCCATGCGCGCGCCCAGCACCGCCGCCGCCCAACCTCGCGCACGCCTGGCCCGCCGAGAAAATCGCGCGGGCTTGAGGTTTTCTGCGCGAATCGCTACCGAGGCCGCCGAGGCCGCCGAGGCCTCGCGCGCCCGCGTCGCCTCGCGGGCTGCCTCCCGATCGCTGGGCGCCTCGAGGGACGCTGGGGATCTCGCGCGACAAACTCGTGCCCTCGCGCGCGCCAAGACGCTGTTGCGCGCACCGCCGCAAAAGCGCGTGTGCGCTGCGACCCGCTCCGAAGCGCCGCGCGGCGTGCACGCTCAACGCCAGCGGTGCCGAGGCATCCGCACGTGAAGCGCGCATCCTGTACCCGGCTGCCGAGCCGTGCCGCCCGCTCGCCGCCTCGCCTACCGCCGCGCGGCGTGTCCATGAGCGCCGTGCACGCCGAGCGTGCCATCACCCGCATGCCGTGCGACTTGTTTCGATGTACTCCCGTGGTCTCGTTCTTCATGCTTTCGTCTTCGTTCTTCTTTTACAGATAAGATTTACGGGGAAAAATCTAATCTAACCACGGATTTTTCGTGGTGAAAAACAAAATCCGACAAAAATAAAACGAGCCACGATGAAGATGTATTCACAATTAATTAATTGCGCGTTATAATCAAATGTGAATTAATCCAATGAGCCAAGATATCGATCCGTGCTCTTATACCAATTGTTGGGAAATCTTATTTTAACCCTCTCCCGAGGATCTATCTTGGATGTTTAATTCGCCATACATTGATTATATCCCTAGCATGCACTTATATAATTAATTGCAACACGTAGGGGTTTTCTCGTGTTTACCTGTGAATCTGTCGGGGTAGAACGGATCAAGACTCGTGCTTTGATCTTCTGGACTGTATCCCGGTTGCCCAATCTCCAATATCGAGTGAGGAAATCTATGGAGAATGCTACTGTAAAATCACCTCTTCTCTCTATTATTTTCGAAAATTCCTCACCAAAACACTATAGCAATTTTCAAGAATTATGATTGAAGATTAACCTAGATTTTCTCTCTTACCTTATATTTATAATGCACTACCAAATCCTATAAGGAAAGGATCTATGCATATCTCATAAATATAATAATATCCCTTTAGGATAAAGAGAATCAAATCATTATACATAGAGAGAGATAGGGGCGCCGATTTCCACCTAGCTATGGGCCTGGATGGGCCAGCCCAGGGATCAAATGCAAGGAAAAAAGATGGGCCTCAAATAAATTAATTATCTTATGTTCAGCCCAGAACATAAATTAATTTATAAACATTCATTCATGCCACTAGAGAATAAATGCTGACTTACCCCTTTATTACCGAAGTTTAGTCGGGCTTGCACTTAGACATTACGAATCCCCGTATTTAAGATATCGCACGTCCATTAATTATTTAGAGCATTCTGACTGCTTAAAAAAATTAATATCTTTAATTCCTTAAGTAGTACCACTCAACCTTATTATTGTACTTGAGCTAACTCAACCTGCAGGGTTTAGTACAATAAACCTTTTGAGCTCCTTAAGGGGACGTCATCATCCTAAACGGATACGGTGACTCGATACAGATAACTAGCATGACATACAAGCACTGCCACCACCATAGATGCGGAGAATATTGGGTTAAATCATGTAACCCTCACCCATAACAAGTCAAAGTGATGGTCAGCAACTCATACTCACCTAATACCTTATCGAGGTTTAGATCATCGTAAGTCACCGAGATATAGGTTCTTCACGATGGTCAGATAGAAGAACTCAACTCACTGTGATCTATCAATACGTCAGAGACGTACCAGTATAGACAAGCAACCAAGTCAAGTCACTTCTTATCTATACCGCAGCCTATATCGACAACTCGTCCTCAAGTTGTCTCGACGCTTGATTCTTTTATATCTCATTAAGCTTGACCAATCATACGGACTTACGTGATCTTCTACACCTTTGTATGATCTAACTTATATATGAGATAAGGGACATAGATATATGCAATCAAGTAATCAATTTAGATAGGAGATTGTAATAGTGGTAACAGAAACATTGTATACAAGCTCAACCAAAGCGCTTTCAAGATACAAATCCAACACCTCGTCTCGACGGTTAAATCACGGCCATGACCATGGTACTTCTTAAGAACCCCTTCATGAACCAACTTTTTGATATCTGCCATGAGATCCATGCACTCCTCTGTGTCGTGTCCATGATCCTCATGGAAGAAGCAATACTTGTCTTTGGATCCCGATCCCCCTAACATGGGCCGAGGTTTCTCGAACATGTTCATATGGAGCTCGTAGATCTCCGCCCTCGACTTCGTCAAGAGTGTATACTGAGGTCGCTCCGGGTTATAACGTGGCCCGAGCCTAGACTCTATCGGGCCACGTTGTATTCTTTCCAAGGCACTTTGTCGACCTTGGCCTCGGTCTCCTCGACCATCTTCTTTCCTCTTCTTGTCAGAGGGCTCCATCTTTTCCGCCGTGCTTTCTCCTATCTCGCCCGTCCGCTTTGGCGAACCGATCCGCTATGCGCCTCAGCCCGACGAGACGGGCTCGATTGACGATCTCCTTATATAGGGCCCGTGCAAGATGCCGTTTTGGAAAGCCGATATAATAAGGAGGTCATTTACGTCCTCGACTTTTAGGCATTCCTTGTTGAACCTGGTCATGAAGTCGCTGATGGACTCACCTCGGCCTTGTCTCATGGTGAGGAGATGAGCCGATGTGGTCTTGGACTCGGCTTTTTGGAAGAACCTTCGATGAAAGGCTTCCATTAGATCTCGGTAAGATCCAATACTACCGGTAGGTAAACTGTCGAACCACCGACGGGCGTTGTCGATCAGTAACTCTGGGAACAGCTTGCACATGTGGATGGTGTTGAGACGCTGGTTGATCATGTTGTATTGGAATTGAGAAAGGAAGTTTTGTGGATCCCGCAGTCCGTCATAGGGGGCGATACTTGGCACCCGATACTTGTCCGGGAGAGGAGTGTCGAGTATCTCGTTGGAGAAAGGGGTAATGATCCTCCCGTATCCATCGAACCCGTCTCCCGGAGAACGATGCTGAGGTCGTCGGTCGGACTCGTTATAATTGTGGGGATCGACCTCGCGATGATCACGACGTCCTGCCCCACGCTGCTCATCCCTTGCACGATCCACGGTCGGTTTGGAAACCAACCTGTGTAGAGGTATTATCCGCAGCACGAGCGCCTATCATCCAGAGGCTGGGGGATTCACCTCGCTATGCCGCCTCGTGCTTTGATGAGGCTTCGACGTCCTTTTCTTCATGATGATGCCAACCTTGTTCTCGGTTGAAGTACTAGAGGAAGCTTTCCTTATTCTTTTGAGGAACCCTTTAACTGCCTCGTCAAGGTTCAACTGCGGTGCTAGGGATTCCTCTCGGTTGCTGTTGGGACCTCCTTCGCTACGGTACTCTTCTTCTTCACGCAGGATAGGGTTACCTCGCTCATCGAGACTTTGAACGTGTCCTTCAGGGGTCGTATCCCTTATCGGGTTTTCCCAAGCCGAGTTCGGCACGTCCTACCGCCGTTATTGTTGCCGGTAGTAGCCCTGGATGTAATGCTTCTTGTATTCATCGTTGTGATTGTTACCTGAGAAAAAGATGATCGATAACACAAAATTTTCGTTCCCACAGACGGCGCCAGTGATCGATCTTAATTTTGTAAGGTAATAAATGCGTAATGAACACGAGGAATTAACGTGGTTCGATCTTTTGAAATAGATCTACGTCCACGGAGCAAGAGAGTATGTGTGTATTGACTATGTAAGAAGTGATTACAAAGAGTGTAGATGATCCTCTTCCGTCTAATATAGCCTCTATTTATACACCATTATATTGAGTTTTACTCTAATACGAAGTCTTCTCTCATAAGTATTCTTTTAGATATGCATCTGAATCTTCTGCGTCTCCACTTGTGATTTGAGTTGTAGTTGGTTTAGGAGTCTTTTTGGGCCGAACTTGCATAGGCCGAGCTTAATATCGGGGCCCATTTATATTGGGCCTGATGCTTGGGCCTAGTAGTTGGGCCGTATCCTATCAAAAATTTACTACGGTTGAAATTAAAAAACCGTAGTACAAAAGATATATTGGCTACAATTTGAAAAGTCAACCGTAGTCGTTATGCTAAATTGACTACGGTTGTAATAGAAAAAGCGTAGTATATAAAATATAAAATTTGGCATTAAAACTGTAGTAAATTTGGCATTAAAACCGTAGTAAATACATATAGACTATGCATAAAATGCGTAGTGTATGTGAAAATAAGTGTAGTCTATAGTCGGTATAGACTACGCATAAAACGCATAGTGTATGTGAAATTCAGTGTAGTCTATAGTCTATATAGACTACGCTTAAAAAGCGTAGTGTATATGAGAAATTAATTGTAGTCTATAGTTGGTATAGACTACGTTTAAAAAAGCGTAGTGTATGTGCGAAACGTGTAGTCTATAGTCGGTATAGACCACGCATAAAAAGCGTAGTGTATGTGCGCCTAGCTTTCTCTACATTACTTTTCTCTATAGTTCAAAACGCACATAGACTACATATTTTATGCGAAGTCTATTTTTTTTTCTAGTAGTGATAGAGTGGTCGCTAGGCACACGAACTGCATCTTCGTCCTTCCTCGCGGCCGGGCTGGCGGTTGCCAGCTCGGTCGCTAACTCCTCGGCTGAGCTCTTTGGATCTTTTCTCGCGGCCAGCCTAACGATCGTTGGGTCGGTCGTGAGCTTCTCTCGAAAATGTTTTGCCTGGTTTCTCGGGGCCAGGCTCGCGGTCGCCAGCACCTCGTTTACCCCATTTTCATCATTTCGCTCTGGGTGGTTCTGGTAAGCTCTTCCACTCCTAAGTTGAATGGCATTACAATGATTTTTTGGGTTCACCTCCGTATTACTCGAAAATTGGCCCGACTTGTGTTACCCATTCTGTTGTCCGGCTATTTGACTAATTTGATTTTCCATCATCTTCATATGCTTTCCCATAGCCATCACAGTGGACTCTAAATGAGTTATCTTATGCCCAGTGTTGCTTATAAACAAATTCATTGTGTCGCCAATTCTTGGTTGCTCACAACCAACTGCTGCATCATGTCATCCAAGCTCTGCTTCTTCGCCTCTTGAATTATTCCATTCTGCACTGAGAAGCCTAGCGGAGGTTGCTGAAAGTTGTTGGGGTTGGCATACGAGAAATTTAGATGATTTCTGTTGTTCGGATTGTATGCCGGATTTCCCCCAGGATGGTTCCTCTGATTAATATAATTCACATCCTCCGCCTCATTCATATCCGACTCTGTAGCATTTATGTGAGCCACCCCCTTTGCTTTCCTTTCTTTCTCGAACTGACTTCTCAAAATGGTGAACTGCTCCATAAGATCATCATACTTAGAATCGCCTTCGACGGTAGCTGCCTTTCCATAGGCCATTGATAGCTATTGGCAGCCATCTCTTCTAAAATCCTGCTAGCATCCTCCACGCATCGGTTCAACAGGCATCCTCATGCCGATGCATCCACAATGCTCCTCGTGTGAGGTGTCAGTCCACTATAGAACTGCGTGATCTACTGTTCCCTGGAAAATTCATGTTGCAGACACTTTCTCAATAAGCCCCTAAATCTCTCCCACGACTCGAACAATGATTCATCTCCTAGTTGGGAGAAGTGGGAGATCTCGGCTATAATCTTCTGCGCTTTAGCCGACGGAAAATATTTCGAGAGAAACTTCTCGCAAAGTTCCCCCAACTGTTTATCCCAGTGCGGTCCAGGCTGTTGAACCAATCCTTCGGCTGATTGCGCAAAGAAAATCCGAACATGCGCATCCGGATTGTATCTTGTGGCACCCCATTTTGCTTGATGGTGTCACATATGTCAAGGTATGTCTCGAGATGGGCATTCAGATCTTCTGTCACTCCTCCCCCGAACTGCTCTCCTTGTACCATACTTATAAGGGTCGGCTTCAGCTCAAAATTATTTGCATTCACTTCCGGGCCCCATCCACCTCCTTGGAATTGATCCGTTGGTGGTCGGTACATGTAATTCAACGATCTTTTCTCTAGAGCAGGGACAATGAGTCCCATGTTCATCATCTGGCGCTACATCTCAGTAAACTCTGCCAGAAGACGTGCAGCTTGCTCGGGATGTACACCCCCGTTGTTTAGATTGTTCGGCTTTGCTGCCATATCTTGTCGTCTTCTTTCTCGTCTCATTCTCCTTTGGGTATTCTCGATTTCTGGATCTTAAGGTTGCTCAGGAGATCCCTGGGACCTTGTGATCATAAACTACCTGGAGAGAAACGGAGAAATTAGATCCAGCAAGTAAAACAATTAAAATAAAATTAGAACTTGAATTAATAATTCCAAATCGTCAAGTTATTCCTATATAATCTAAACAATCCCCGACAACGGTGCCAAAATTTGATCACACTATTTTCTAACACGAAAACGTGCAAGTAGATAGGTAAGTCGAGTATCGTATCCACAGGGATTGAATTCACAGGGATTGTAACTCACTAATCCTTCATCATTATCCAAGTGACAGATTTGGTATTAGGACTTCGAAAATTAAATTCAAAGTCAATGGTAAATATAACAAATAAAGCAAGCAATAAAAACTTCAAGAAAATAATAAGACTAAAAGACTAACCCTAGGGATGTACTAATCCTACCCACAACGTATGTTTATCCTACTTCCTATTAACCAATTTTTAATCCAGACAAGATGGAAGATCACATATATAACCAACAATTTCAGTTACGACAATTGTGGCAGTAGATTACTAATTTTTCCTATTACTGTTACATCTCTAGGTGAAAATTAGCAACTCCAAAAAAATCAAAAAGAATATGCTTCCTACGAATGTTCCTATCTCAGTTACGACTCAAGGCTTATTCGTATTATGCATTCAAGATCGATTGACAATTCAAACTATTAAGTATTCAACGGGCAACTAGATATGCATCAAGATTGATCAGAAATTAACACATATAATTAAGCACCAAGAATCACAAATCAATGCCAAGAAGGTAAATAGTAAATAGCAGGAATCACGACATTTAGGAGAGAATCATACAAACCCTAGGATCAGAACAAGAAATTTAGCTAGACATAATAATCGAAATAAATTATGAATTCAACATAGAAATAGAAATTAAATAGATAAAACCCATAATGTAGCGTTTGAAGAACAATGGTTGGGTTCGAATCCAAACCCAAGAAGAAAGCTGGAAAAACGGACTTCGTTCGGATCAAATTGCTCCAAGCGATTACAATGCGTAGAATTAATGTAGAACAATGAAAATCTAAAGCCTAAATGAATATAAATCAAAGCTAGAGTGAAAATATGTGAAAAAACTAGAGAAAACTGATGAAAAACCGTCTGGGAAAGGTTAGAGGCGCGAGAGGCAAGCTTGGGAGTATATATAGGCGAAGGCGAAACCCTAATTCGCGCCCAGCCGCCTCGCCTCGCGGCCGAGCTCGCGGTCGCTAGCTCGGTCGTGAGCTTCTGGCAGAACATTTCTTCGGTGAGCTCGCGGCCAGGTTCGCGCTTGTTTGGACTGCCTCGCGGCCAAGCTCGCGATCACTACCTCGGTGGCTAGAAATCGGGCAGAAGCTTTTTCGGATACTCTCGCGGCCAGGGCTCGCGGTCGCGAATCAGTCGCTAGTTTCTTTGCAGAACGATTCCACAGGCACTCGCGGCCGGTCTAGCGGCCGCTAGGGTGCCCGCTAGGCCCTGATTCTTTCCGTCTTTAGTTTGTGCTTCGCTTCATGCTTCGATTATCATCTTATAAGCCTACAAAACATCAAAGAGGAACCCAAGAGCAGTATCTTCCAAAAATAGCTAAAAGCTTTAAGATCCAATATATAAACGCACTTAATAGATCTAAATTCAACTTAAATTATCAACAATAAACGAGTAAAAAGCGCGTTTATCACTTACGTTGGTGAATCAACACGGATAGGATCCATACATAAAACATAAACATTTTGGGCAGGTAATTAAATAATAGCATTTCATCATCATTTTCTCAAAAGAAAGCATCATAAATAAAACATTTGTAATTTTATTTTATCCTTGAGGAGAAAAAGCCCACCTGGTATATTCTCCTTCTCAAAACAAGTTTCTTCTTTACTTCAGCGCTTACTTTCGTGTTCCACCTTTACGTAAGAAACTAATTTAGTACGTCGGTAACATCTTTGAAAATTGTCAAAATCTAATGGAACTCGATAACTTTTAAATCTTATCAAACTTTATTAACTTAATATAGACCTTCTAAAGCCTTTGCATCTTTAACCAATTTGGTTCGTCTTTTCACCGAAAGTTCTAACTTATAACTTCTCGTTTTTAAACTAGTACGAAACATTGATTCAGACCTCATACTAATAAATTAGGTTGAACTCGTATTAGCTATTTTCCGATAAAATGATTTCAATTATGAAATCGATTCTTATAAAAGAGATATTGTTATATCTCTAATTCGTCTCCCACGTCCTAGTGTATCTATTCAGAGAAACTCATATTTATACTAGGCGTAAAATATAACTCTGTGCGTTAAACATAACTCTACTCATGCACTAACATGCTTCATACATTCATACTTTAACCAACTTATTTTCAACTTCAAAAACATGCATTTCTCAAAATTCATCTTTAGAACAATTAACTTACATATATACTCTAATTCTAATTTATTACTAATCATATTCCAATAAATCTCATAATTTCACTTTAACAATCAATCATTCCCAAATATACATATAGATGAAACTAGTTTAAGCATAACACTTTATATTTTAAAATCTTACGTCACTTAACAAAACGTTTCAACGTAAAAATACTATACCTCATTTTAAAAATCACATAAATTCATAGCATATCTTAAACATATTTTTGGGCCTAAATATGTGATCACATTTAATAAAATAAATTTGAAACTCTAAACTTCTAAATTTACAATTTACAAAACTTTTTCATAAATTCCTATAAATTCACAATACATACTATATTAACATAGGATCATTAATATCTAATAAAATTAGACAGAGAAAAATTTAACATCAAAACCCTTCATGCTATAGTTTTCGAAAATTTTGGAAAAATACTTAAACAATTTTCAAAAATTCTAATTAATTCACACTATATATTATTCTCATCATACATCAACAATATACACTAATATCCATCATACACAAATCATACCTCAATAAATCATACACTAAGATTTTGGAAATTATTTTGAAATAATTTCCAATATTTTCCAAAAATTATGAATTAATTCATACATGCTTTAAACAATACTCACTATTATTAATTCATGCTCAAAACAACAATCAAAAATCATGATCACCAACATATAAATCTCTTATAATAAGAAAATTTTAACATGCTAAACTTTGTACCAAATTCATATTATATGCTTACAACCATCATATAAACATATTTAATTAACAACTTAAACATTTAACAAAAATTCTCAGATTTCACATGAAATAACAAAAGCATATAACTACATTTTCCATGGATGGGTTTCTAATATTTTTGTATATCTAAATAGGTTAGATGATTATCTACCTCTTTGTCGGACTAGATTTACCGATACATCAAGAGTTGATCTTGTTCATGAGAAATTTGATGAGGGAACCCCCTCCCCATTTTTTTTTTCTTTTGCTATCGGCAATTTTGAGTGAGAGAAGAAGAGAATGTAATGTGTTTGATATTTTCTCACTTAGTAATGAAGTTAAGAAAATAAAAATAAATAAATAATACATGGATAGAATTAAAGCAAAATTATGTCCATCTTTCTCTCTCACATTTTCGGTCAACTATAGTAGGTAGAAGATAGATATTTTTTTATTGTATTATTTAATATAATATATTTTAGATCCCAAAATAAATATCTTATCTCATAAAAATTCACACCTTCACTAACAAACAAAATAATACCTTATCTTATCAACAAATAATTATCTTATCTTATCCTCAATTAAATGCCTATCATTATCAAACTAAATGAAAAATTTTCTTCCTTTCACACTATACAAATTTTCGGCCATATGAACAAAAATACTACATGTCTCCATTTTTTCCATTTAATAATAGTATGATATAATATAGGTCTTAGGTGATGATATAGATCATAAAAAAAATGAACAAGAACAATTCTATGTTCTAAATACAAATTTTCGAATCATAGCTAGAAAATAAGAATTAATTGTCCAATCTCCATTTCCTTAATAAATAAAAATATTGTAGAGAAGGAATATATAAAAAAAAATGCTCCTGTTTCATAAAACATTCATAGGACTTTCAATATTAAAACTCTTTAAAAATTATACTAAAATTTTCGAATCATGCAAAAATGTTAATAAGAAAGTCGTAATCACTTTATTAGTTCTTCGTTAATATGGAATTAAATTCTAAGCTTCGTCGCTTAGAAAATAACGTAAGACTAATTATTAAAAATTAATCGACGTTAGAAAAATGCTCTCGAGGGAATAACATATATATTCTTTGTTTTACTAATTGTTTAAGGATATAATATCAAACTTCTCGTATTATAGATAATCGAAATTGAACTTCGATAAATTATTATTTTGATTATCGAAACAAAAACTCTAATTAACGACTTATATTATCATAACCTAGTTTTAAATAATCGGGATATTAAATTCTACACCCTTAAAAGAAATTTCATCCCGAAATTTGCATACCTTAGAAAAGTCTGGGATATCTTTCCATCATAACAACCTCAAGTTCTGTAATAACCTAAAATATTTAAAACTTTTATTAGTGATGTTTAAACCAATTAATTGTGGTGCTTAGACCTTCATTATGTTTAAGGTAACCAAAGAAGCGAATTAGAATCGATTCTGAGATCGAAAACTGAGAAATCAAAAACTAGTGACTAGTCCCACCTGGGATTAGGGTTTTCGAATAGCTTTGAACATAGAATGAAAGATCGAGAATGAATCTCAACAAAAGTATTTATTTCTAGAATCCTCTCCCGAAAACATGTGAGAAGCCAAAGAATGAGAATTTTCGGGCATGCTTGCCCGGTCAGCTTTAAAAGCACTATTCACGAGCCGGATCAACTTCCAGTCCGTGCTAATCATAAAAATTAAAGATAACAATCAAATTCATGAAGGAATATATTATTATGAATTTAAAATTCATAAGAATCAATTTCTGAACGAAATTCCTAAAGAACTTAACCGAACGCCGGGTATAAATACCGGAAAATCCCTAAACTGATCCGAACAACCGAAACTGGAACCAAGGGTCTAAATCAATAAGAAATGATTTATAAGACTCAATTAATTATGAAAGCTCAAGAATTCAATAGAATTTTCGAATGAGCATAATTTAATCGCCGGACGCTGTTTTTCCGCGATAACTCGGAATTGACTTATCGGATGCCATCCAAACTTCATGAAATTATTATAAACCATGAAATAAGTCATTTTAAGGCTATTTAAGAAAATATAACCTTAAGGTTCTGAGAAATCAATCGAAAGTGCGATAAAACTTAAAGAGTCGGTATTAACATGCCAAATCGGGTAATTTGACTAGTCTTCTCCCAACCACCACAACGGACTCTCCATATAGGCTAAACAGAGGCCCATTTGGGCAGAATGCTTCAGCCAAACCGTGCCCTCTCTTTCTCTCTCTAATTTGAAAATTCTCTCATTTGTTCTTCAAGCTTTTCAAGCTTTAATCTTCCTTTCCAACCCATTCCAACCCCCAAATTAAATTTCTAAGACCATAATAAGGTATTATTCATCATTCTCTTCATTTGTAATGGAGTAGAATTTTTGTTGGATTTTTTTAATTTATTTCATGAAGAATCCTAGATTTGTTCTTCATTTTTCTTCATGAATTTTGAGCTACCAAATGCTCTCAAGCCATGAATGAAATATGCTTAGCTATGTGTTCTAAGGTTATGGTTAAAGTTTGAGAATTTTTGAAGCATGTTTTGTATTTTTTGATTTTTGCTAGAATTTATTTTATTGAATATAAAGCATGCTTTTGTGAATATTATTTGATATTGTTGCTTGTTGATGTGTTAGGAGCATGTAGAATAAATATGAGAATTTTTGGAATTTTTCTTATATTTTTTATTTTATTTGGTGAGAAATAGTTGAGATATAGTATTTAATATATGATATGAACATCATATATTAATCTTGAAATTTTTGAAACACTAATACTATTTTTCACAAATGGGCAGAATTTATTTAAGTATTTTTAGGCCATTGTTTTATTTTATTTGTTGAAAAATAGTTGAGATATAGTGTTTAATATATGATATGAACATCATATATTAATCTTTAAATTTTTGGGACACTACTCCTATTTTTATGAAAATACCGAAACTATGTATAAATATTCTATGATTTATTTGATTTTTTATTTGTTAAAAACAATATGATATATGATGTTTAGAAATAATATGAACCTAATATGCATTGTTGGGAATTTATTGAACACATATGTAAAATATGTCTAAGGACAAAAGAATTCCAAGCATTTGGTTTATATTATAAATATTAGTTGATGTTTAATGTTAATATTACATGTTTGTTGCATAATATAAATATATTGTGAAGGAATGAAATTTATTGAATATATATACATATATTTCATAATTACCGAAAATAAGTAGGTGGTGAAAAGCATGTGTTATAATTTTAATGTATGATATGAGATGATATTTCATGTTTAGTATATGATATAAGCATGATATGATTTTTGTGGAATTTATTGAACACCAATGCTCATTAAATCATTAATGCCGAAAACTTTGGTAGCTTTAAACCATGGATTGAAATTTTATATGATGATATATGGAAATTTAATTCTATAGTATGATATGAGTATAACATGATTTTATTGAAATTTATTGGATACATATGCTAATTATTGCTAATTATCCAAAACGTAGCAAAATGGTTAAGTATGCGTTTAATTTTAAAGGTAATGATGCTATGATAGTGAATTTATAAGCTTGGAATAAATGGTTGTGATTGTGATGAATGAATGGAACACTTACACACACATACACAATGGTTTTGCATTATGTTAGAAATTAGGGTTTTCTAATGCTTTACTATAATTATGCTGTGTATGGTATTGTATGGTGTTGAATGGTTATGTTTATGTTATGCCGATAAAACAAAACCCCAAACGTAAACAACATAATACTTTATGTACGAGAAACTAAAACAAATAGACTAATTTCAATAACTTAAGAAGGAATTAATGAGAATCGAAGTTAGACACAAATTAGGGTTTTCTATTAATAATAGGATACTAAAACGTGAGTTCCTAAGTTAAAGAAACCAAAAGCCGAGTTATAATGTTAATGCTCAACAACGATAATCTAATACGATATTAGATTGAGCGTTAAGACAACTCGACAACGAATAGCGATTATACAACTTACACAATCTCCGACGAGTTAAGAGGAACCAACAATGTCGTAAAGTGTAAGCAAAGATTCGAACATAAGATGTCGATCCTTATGTCTCAAAGATCGAGTTAATAATCCCTAAGAACTTCATTAATTACTAAGTATTTATTTACATGATGGTATGAGATATCTCAAATCATAAGTCAAGATCTTCTTTCATTCGTCGTGTTAATACGACAAGTCGCCAAGCATAACCTACTAGGACATAACTATAATTGTTAAGTCTAGTTAGTGGCTTGAGAATATCCTAATTTACCAATCATAATTTGATTACCGATAATCTATAACGTAATATCGTTTAGAAGAACACTAAGGTTAAGAGTCGAGGATAGTCTCGGAGTTTATGACTCATAAGTTGAGGTTCATCTATGAATGATGAAGTAAAATAGTTTTGAAATTTGGGAATATAAGATAATAGAAACTATCTTAAAACCATCACATGAAATCATAAAGAAACCCTAATTGGGAACTTTAAGTCATAATTTATAAACGACCTTCGATCGAAAGAAAGAATCTAAGAACGGCTATTCTCTTATGAAGGGTTCGATCGTGCGTAGTTGCTGAGGAAGAACAACCACACCCTACTCCGCTTAGAATTATTAGCTTCGGATTAGTAGGTGGGCTCTCTTGAAACAAAAATGACATGCATATCTATCTCAAAGCATGATTTACAATAGCTTTATGAAATATTATTCCATGAACTGTTATTGACTGCCAAATGTTTATGTTTTGTTGTGATCCTATATGAGGTTGGTATATCCAACGTGGTATGAGAATGAGTTTGTCCACCAACGTTAAAAAATGGTAACGATCGGATCCGACTTAGTTGAGGACTAACTCGGATTGTGTACACGTAATCGTGTGTTAAGGTTATTACCTCGACCGGTCATGGAGACTATGTGTAGGTGGCCACCCATAGTCTTGCGAATGAATGAACGGATGAATGAATGAATGATCGATATGGAGCAACATGGATAAAATAGTTCGGTGAACGCTGGAAAAATGATAAATGTTTGATAGGCATGAGTCTTTCAACTAAAATCCTCATGTGCTATTGTGGGCAGTTCAATAACTTTTACAAAGAAAATGTTTTCGGTAATGAGTCCACTGAGTACTTTTGTACTTAGCCCTGCATCTCGTTTTTGATGTGCAGGTTGAGCAGGGATTGATGATGGGTGTGAGGTGGTGCAGAGTGGCAGTTGAATTGATGCTTTATTAGAAAGGTTTCTATAACCTTGGGTATGTATCGTCATATGCATGTCCACACGTTATTGCTGCCTAACTCTGATATTATTTTGGTATCTTGACTATAACTGCTTTCCATTATCGTATTAAACTTGAGGTCGCACTGTTCCTCGAATTACACCCCGATTGGGTTATTTCTGAACCTTGAACCTTTTTGGCAAATCCTTATGTGACTTGAGTTGGTATTGAATAGCTTATCCATTTTTAATTCATGCATTATGAGTAGTTCTTTTGTTAATTACATTGATTAGTTATGTATATATCCGCTGCATTATTATACCAGTGACAATCCGTATTATCCGTACTTCCTTAGGAAGTCGGGTCGTCATAAAGTGGTATCAGAGCAGTTGTTAGCTCTGAACCCTAGAAAGCCTTTCCTTGAATCCTAAGTTGAAAGTCGAGTCTAGAAATTGTTTATGTTTGATCACATTACATCGCACTCCATCGTCCGTCCCCGCTCAACGAGGAAGAAGGTAACTATCTCAACTGAAATTTGTTTTGAAATGATGGAAGTTTATGAAATGTGAAATGGACTTACAAAAGTCGCATTGTTTGAAGGTTGAAATATGTTTGAAAGGAGAAAAGTCTCAAAATTTCAAATGGAGTTGTTGTTTCCAAGAATTTTGGAAAAAGAATGATTGAAATTGAAAAGTTATTTTCAAAATAACTGGTTGTTAGGTTGAAAAAAGATGAAAACTCCGGGAGATTGATAAATGAATGATATGAGAATACCTGTTTATCACAATATATGTTATGAGTTATGTTTACTCCTATATGCAAAGCATGCTAGATGCATAATGTAAATGAGTATGTTTCCCCATGAGAACATAAACTCTTAAGACGCATGATCCCTATTGCGCCGAACTTAGTATGAGAACATAAGGCATCCCTGATTGAACGGAATACTAAGGAAGAACGAGAACATATAAATTATAAGAATCCCAATACGAACGGATCTGAGGATGACAACGCGACGAGTCTATGATGACGAAGCGATTACTTAACTGGAGGTTCTCACTGCTATGAATCCCAACCTCTCTATGTGAAGGAATTCCAAACACCATACGTGTTATCTCTATCGTGGCGATAACGAAAAATCAAAGTATAACGTTATGAAAGTATGAAAAGAAAGATCGAATTGTAAGTATTGAAAGAACGCATATGATTGATGTTATAATGCGAATAGAAATAAGGAATTCAGAACCCAATGAGAAAGGGTGACCACTTAGCCTTACTCAGAGGCTAGACATTGAAAGTTTGTTTTACCCTAAGAGACCATACAGTCTCTTCCCGAAGACCAAACCATGAAAGTAGTTTCATAAGAACTTAGGAATATAGGATATAAGATTATGGTTCGAATAATTTTTACGACTAGACGCCTTTTATCTTATAGAGCCACACACGAGGAAGTTGTATGTTCCTACCGTTCCTATCAAATGTGCCGAGGAGACGACATCGGCGAGTTCTTTGCTCATTTCATACGTGATATTATGACGGTGTGCTTCGACTGATCGCAAGACTGCCATCCGACTGGCAGGGATATACCGTAAGATATCGACAGATTACATCTATCGATGCCGAGAGAGCTTCGATCGTGAGGTTGATTTGCCCCATTTCGTCAGTAACCTGAGCTACATATTTATGGTATACGGAGTTGCACCCTATGGATCATATCTCCCCGAGCGGGAATACACTTGGCGTGATGAGATTCCTGAGTGGCTTCACCCGTAGGCGCCTCGTTTGGCATCTAATGGACTTGTATTCTTACCTGGTTGTGGCAGGAACATATCTGAGGCTGGACCTTCCTGTCCCCGATAGCTTACTTTTCTGGTCCTACTGCTAGTAGGATTCGAGCCCCGTCATTGCCTGCCCAGACCATCACCACCGATCATTCCATGCCAGCATCCACCTCTACCGCCGGCTCTCCCCTAGCTCAGCCGTCGCCATCCGCGCATGGACCCCTGTACTATGATATTGTAGAGGTTGATAATCCACATGGCTTAGCTGCAGGCACAGTGAGAGGAGCATGTACCCGTCTTGCTGCTATCCCGTTTCCAGTCGATGTTTTTTGAAAAGATCATGGCTGAGATCCACTGAGACCTGGATGCTATGGAAGAAGCTAAGGTCATTAGAGTCCGAGAGCCCGTGGCTCCCACATTCAATACTGAGGTCGAAGAGGAGGAGGATCTGGAGAAAGACCAAGAGATGACCCAGAGGAGGACCTGCCTACTGACGATGAGATAAATGGAGTAGATAGTACCCATACTATCGGTTCTGACTCCGACACGATGAGCCCTATCTACACCCCGGGCAATCATGGATCTAGTTCTTAGGACTAGATAGTATTTTGTCTATATACCTTGTATATCTTTTGACGTATACGGAAACGATGAGTCTTTCCAACATAAACCCTTATTCGGATATCCACGGTAGCATTTAGATTTTTGTACGCACCGTGACTAGGTACAATGAGTGATGCTGATATAAATTTTTGGAGCATCATACTCCGTACCTGGCCTTTTGTCGATCTTAAAAGTGAAAATGAAAGTCCTCGTAGAGACATTTGATATGATATGATGATAGCTCCCCGAGAGCTTTGGTTTTTAAAATTGTGATATATGGTGTTCGATGACGTGCTAGATTTATGCTTATGATCATATATACATATCGTGCTAAGATATTTATGATCCTGACGGATGGTATAAGAAGATATTTGTTTACGTATATTTATGAAAGTTAGAATACCGCCGAGAAGAAGAAACCGTAAGGTAACACCCGAAAGAGAGAACACTCTACCACCACCACCGCCGACAAGAAGGATTGATGAGCTATTTCTCAGACAGAAACCGCCAACTTTCAACGGATGGAGTCCCATGGATCTTGAACTCGATTCGCGCCCGAGCGAATCTTTAACTCCTTCACCGCACCTCTCAAGAACGCTTGTCATGCGTTGCTTTCAAGATGACAGGTGCCGCCGACTTCTGGTAAGAGGCGAAGAGGAAGACTCTATCCGAGGAGGAATTGGAAGATTTCTCCTGGGAGGAATTTAAGGAGGAGGTGTACGAGAAGTACATTCCCAAGATCTACCGGAAAAGGAAAGAACACGAGTTCTACAACCTAGGCTAGGGAAAGACGACGGTCACAGATTATGACCGTGCACACTGCGAGATGTCGCGATATGCGCCGCAGCTGGTCGACACCGATGAGAAAAGGATGGAAAAATTTCGGGCGAGACTGCGCCATGAGATCAGGGTGTCGCTAGCTGGTCATGGAAATCTGACCTACCGCGAGGCCCTCAGCATAGCACTGGACATCGAGGCGGTTATGCCGAATCATCAAGGGGATCGTGGGAAGAGGAAGTGGGAAAGACCCCACCAAGGTCAAGGGTCCAACACTGGCCAGGCTGACAGGAGGCCATGGCAAGGAAATAATGTGCCATCTGGGCACGGGAAAAGAAATGGACGCCCCATGGTACCCGCACCTGGCGGGGGAAACCAAAAATTCGTAAGGCTCCTCGTGTGCCCAAGGTGCCATAGGAGTCACAAGGGGGCATGCGCGTTTACAAATGACGGATGCTTCAAGTGTGGCCAGAAAGGTTACTACTCTAGAGACTGTCATGGGATGCGCCAAGGGGAAAATGGCCACCACAATGTGCCAAACCGAGTCCAACCGGTCCGGGCTATCCAAGCTTAACCACTCCAGCAATAGCCCCCGGTCCAGTACTTCCATCCAAATCAACGACCGTATCAACCACGGCGGCAACGACAACAACAATGGCGATACAGCAGCAGAAGATCAAAGCCACATCAACAACAAAGAACAACAACAAAGAAGAACAACAACAACACCATCAACAACAGCAACCACCACCGCAAGCCAGGGCCTACCCCTCAACCAAGAAAGGGAATTCCCGCAGGAGCCGCCAAGGAACCAAGGAAACTTTATGGTAATACTCATCCAATTGCCTGTTATCCTACTATTTGATACTGGCACCTCGCATTCTTTTATTGTTGAAGCATGCGTAGAGAACTTAGGATTATATCCTAAACGCATTGAACAAATCATGAGAATTTTCTCTCCAGTAGAAGGCATAAGAACGGTAACCCACATATGCTCGAACCTAGAACTTGGACTGGGCTCACTTAAGGTCATGATAGATAACCTTCACGTCATACCTATGACAGATGTGGACATAATCCTAGGAATGGATTGGTTAACCGAACATAATGCGACCATCCTGTGTACTGAGAGGAAAATTTCTTTCCAACACCCCGGAGAGGAACCTATAGACTTTCACGGGTTCAGCATGGGAAGGAGAGTCCCAATCATATCTGCACTACAAGCAAGGACGTTGCTGAACAAGACCAAGAATCACGCCTACCTTGTCTATCTCCAGGAGGAAGAGCAGAATGAGAGAATGATAGAAGACGTTCCGATCGTAAAGGATTACCCCGATGTATTTTGAGACGAACTATCGGGATTACCACCAAACTGACAGATCGAGTTCACGATCGACCTCGAACCAGGTTCTGCTTCCGTGCCGAAGGCCCCATACTGGATGGCACCAAAAGAACTTGAAGAATTGAAGATCCAACTACAAGAACTCTTGGAGCTAGGTTTCATTAGACCTAGTGTGTCTCCATGGGGAGCACCTGTTCTCTTCATAAAAAAGAAGGATGGCACGTTGAAAATGTTCATAGACTATCGAGAGTTAAACAAGATAAATCTTAAGAATAAGTACCCTTTGCCCCGAATTGACGATCTGTTTGATCAGCTTAAAGGGACATGAGTCTTTTCAAAAATAGATTTAAAGTCTGGATACCACCCACTGAGGATTAGACCAGAGTATGTACCTAAAACGGCTTTCCATACAAGGTATGGTCATTTCAAATTCATCGTTATGCCCTTTGGATTTACAAATGCCCCAGCAGTATTTATGGATATCATGAATAGGGTATTCCACCCATATTCATAGACGATATCCTAATATACTCCAAGAATAACCAAGAACACCAAGAGCACTTGAGAACTGTGTTGCAAACACTAACGCAAGAGCAACTATTTGCCAAGTTTAGCAAGTGTGAGTTTTGGTTAGGCGAAGTAACATTCTTAGCTCACATCGTGTCCACCGAGGGAATCAAAGTCGACCCCTCGAACATCAATACAGTTCGAGAATGGGAATCACCAAAGAACCCGAATGAAATTCGGAGTTTCTTAGGACTTGCCGGCTACTATTGAAGATTTATCGAAGGATTTTCCACGATAGCCCGACCCATGACCCAACTATTGAGAAAATGAATCAAGTACACTTGGACCACCGAGTGTGAGGCTAGTTTCCAGAGATTGAAGGAGTTGCTAACAACAACACCTGTACTCGCAGTAACCTAAGCAGATAAGGAGTACACAATCTACACAGACGCATCGAAGAATGGGCTAGGATGTGTTCTGATGCAAGAAGGCAGAGTTATTGCTTATGCTTCAAGGCAATTATGCCTACATGAGTTGAACTATCCTACGCACGACCTGAAATTAGCAGCGGTCGTACATGCCTTAAAGATTTGGAGACATCATCTCTATGGAGTTAGATATGAGATCTACACTGACCATAAAGCCTGAAGTATTTCTTTGAGCAGAAAGATCTTAACATGAGGCAACGTAGATGGTTAGAACTGGTGAAAGATTACGACTGTGGTATCAATTACCACCCAGGCAAGGCTAATGTTGTAGCCGATGCTTTGAGTCGCAAATTCCACCCTAGTTTGGGATGTCTCCTCAGTCAAGAAGAGACTCTTATAAAGGAATTCCAGAAGATGAATATCGAAGTCATAGACCCGTCTCAGATAATAGAAGGTCGTATTGCAACATTGATTGTAATCCCAGACCTAAGGGTCCGAACCTTGGAAGCTCAGAGGAAGAGCAAGATACTAGAGGAAGTACGAGCCAAGATCAAGGACAACAACCACAAGAATTTCAAGGAAGCAACGGATAACATTTTGTTGTATGACGGGAGAGTGTGCGTTCTAGAAGACGAAGGGCTTAAGAGCGAGATCTTGAAAGAAGCCCATGAAACTTCTTACACCGCACACCCCGGGAGCACCAAAATGTACCAAGATCTCAAGGAGAGATTTTGGTGGGATGGAATAAAGCGAGACTTAACTTCATTCGTAGAACGTTGTTTGACATGCCAGTAAGTGAAAGCACTCCATCAGCGACCGTATGGAACCTTACAACCGCTAGACATATCGGAATGGAAATGGGATGACATAGCCATGGATTTTGTTACCGGGATACCCAAATCACAAAGAGGAAATACAGCTATTTGGGTCATCATCGATCGTTTGACCAAGAGCGCGTATTTTCTACCCATTCCGATAACGCATGGATCAGACAGACTAGCATAGTTGTACGTTCGAGAGGTCATACGTTTACATGGAGTTCCAAAGACTATCACGTCTGATAGAGATTCAAAATTTACATCTAGATTCTGGATGAGTTTACAAAAGGAATTGGGGACTCGACTACATTTCAGTACCGCGTTCCACCCACAGACGGACGGATAATCCGAGAGGACCATTCAAACGCTTGAAGACATGTTGAGAACCGTTGTCCTCGATAGAGGAGAAAGTTGGGAACAAGTCTTACCACTTGTGGAATTCGCCTACAACAACAGCTACCAAGCAACTATTGGGATGGCCCCATACGAAGCTCTTTATGGGAAGAAATGTCGATCACCACTCTACTGGGATGAAGTGGGAGAAAGGAGAGTACTAGGACCTGACTCTGTGGGTGAAATGATTGAGATTGTGAGACAGATCCACCAATGGATCAAGGAGGCCCAAGACAGATAGAAGTCGTATGCCGACAAACGTCGTACAGAGCTGCATTTTGATGTGGGAGATAAAGTCTTCTTGAAGATTTCTCCATCAAAAGGAATCGTGAGATTTGGGATAAAAGGAAAACTACGACCACGTTTCATAGGACCCTATGAAAATTTGGAAGGGATAGGGCCAGCGGCATACAGACTCGTATTGCCGCCAAGCTTTGGGAACGTGTACAATGTGTTCCACGTTTCACAATTAAGAAAGTACATACATGACCCCAGCCATGTGATACTGCCGACACATATTGTCCTCGATGATAATATGAGTTATGTAGAACTGCCTACGGAAATCTTGGACCGACGTATCCAAAATCTAAGGAACAAAGAGATACAGTTAGTGAAAGTTCTATGGCGACACCATAGACAAGAGGAAGCAACCTGGGAACTAGAATCAGCTATGAAAGAGAAATACCCAGATCTCTTCCAAGGTTAGCAAATTTCGGGACAAAATTTATTTTAAGGGGGATGGTATGTAATAACCCGAAAAATTTAAAACTTTTATAAGTGATGTTTAAACCAATTAATTGTGGTGCTTAGACCTTAATTATGTTTAAGGTAACCAACGAAGCGAATTAGAATTGATTCGGAGATCGAAAACTCGAGAAATCAAAAACTAGTGACTAGTCCTACCGGATTAGGGTTTTCTGAATAGCCTGAACATAGAATGAAAGATCAAGAATGAATCTCAACAAAAGGATTTCATTTCTAGAATCCTCTCGCGAAAACATGTGAGAAGCCAAAGAATGAGATTTTTCAGGCATGCTTGCTCGGTCAACTTTAAAAGCACTATTCACGAGCCGGATCAGCGTTCAGTCCGTGCTAATTATGAAAATTAATGATACCAATCAAATTCATGAAGTAATATATTATTATGAATTTAAAATTCATAAGAATCAATTTCTGAACGAAATTCCTAAAGAACTTAACCGAACGTCGGGTATAAATATCGAAAAACCCTAAACTGATCCGAACGACCCGAAACTCGAAACAAGGGTATAAATCAATAAGAACTGATTTATAAGAATCAAATTAATTATGAAAGCTCAATAATTCAATAGAATGTTTGAATGAGCATAATTTAATCGCCGGACGCTGTTTTTCCGCGATAACTCGAAATTGACTTATTGGATGCCATCCGAACTTCATGAAATTTTTATAAACCATGAAATAAGTCATTTTAAGGCTATTTAAGAAAATAAACCTTAAGGTTCCCATAAATCAATCGAAAGTGCGATAAAACTTAAAAGTCGGTATAACATGCCAAATAGGGTAATTTGACTAGTCTTCTCCCAACCACCATAAGGGGCTCTTCATATAGGCTGAAAAGAGGCCCATTTGGGTAGAATGCTTCAGCCAAACCATGCCCTCTCTTTCTCTCTCTAATTTGAAAATTCTCTCATTTGTTCTTCAAGCTTTAATCTTCATTTCCAACCCATTCCAACCCCCAAATTAAATTTCTAAGACCATAATAAGGTATTATTCATCATTATCTTCATTTAAAATGGAGTAGAATTTTTGTTGGATTTTTTTTGAATTTATTTCATGAAGAACCCTAGATTTATTCTTCATTTTTCTTCATGACTTTTGCGCCACCAAATGCTCTCAAGCCATGAATGAAATATGCTTAGAAATTTGTTCTAAGGTTGTGGTTAAATTTTGAGAATTTTTGAAGCATGTTTATATTTTTCAATTTTTGCTAGAATTTATTTTATAGAATATAAAGCATGCTTTTGTGAATATTATTTGATATTGTTGTTTGTTGATGTATTAGGAGCATGTAGATGGTGAAAAGCATGTGTTATAATTTTAATGTATGATATGAGATGATATTTCATGTTTAGTATATGATATAAGCATGATATGATTTTTGTGGAATTTATTGAACACCAATGCTCATTAAATCATTAATGCCGAAAACTTTGGTAGTTTTTAACCATGGATTGAAATTTTATATGATGATATATGGAAATTTAATTCTATAGTATGATAGGAGTATAACATGATTTTATTGAAATTTATTGGATACATATGCTAATTATTGCTAATTATCGATAACATAGCAAAATGGTTAAGTATGCATTTAATTTTAATGGTAATGATGCCATGATAGTGAATTTATAAGCATGGAATGAATGGTTGTGATTGTGATGAATGAATGGAACACTTATACACACATACACAATGGTTTTGCATTATGTTAGAAATTAGGGTTTTCTAATGCTTTAGTATAATTATGTTGGGTATGGTATTGTATGGTGTTGAATGGTTATGTTTATGTTGTGCCGACAAACAAAACCCCAAACGTAAACAACATAATACTTTATGTACGAGAATCCAAAAGAAATCAACTAATTTCGATAACTTAAGAAGGAATTAATGAGAATCGAAGTTAGACACAAATTAGGGTTTTCTATTAATAATAGGATACTCAAACGTGAGTTCCTAAGTTAAAGAAACCAAAAGCCGAGTTACAATGTTAATGCTCAACAACGATAATCTAATACAATATTAGATTGAGCGTTAAGACAACTCGACAACGAATAGCGATTATACAACTTACACAATCTCCGACGAGTTAAGAGGAACCAACAATGTCGTAAAGTGTAAGCAAAGATTCGAACATAAGATGTCGATCCTTATGTCTCAAAGGTCGAGTTAATAATCCCTAAGAACTTCATTAATTCCTAAGTATTTATTTACATGATGGTATGAGATATCTCAAATCATAAGTCAAGATCTTCTTTCATTCGTCGTGTTAATACGACAAGTCGCCAAGCATAACCTACTAGGACGTAACTATAATTGTTAAGTCTAGTTAGTGGCTTGAGAATATCCTAATTTACCAATCATAATTTGATTACCGATAATCTATAACGTAATGTCGTTTAGAAGAACACTAAGGTTAAGAGTCGAGGATAGTCTCGGAGTTTATGACTCATAAGTTGAGGTTCATCTATGAATGATGAAGTAAAATAGTTTGGAAATTTGGGAATATAAGATAATAGAAACTATCTTAAAACCATCACATGAAATCATAAAGAAACCCTAATTGGAAACTTTAAGTCGTAATTTATAAACGACCTTCGATCGATAGAAAGAATCTAAGAACGGCTATTCTCTTATGAAGGGTTCGATCGTGCGTAGCTGCTGAGGAAGAACAACCACACCCTACTCCGCTTAGAATTATTATCTTCGGATTAGCAGGTGGGCTCTCTTGAAACAAAAATGACATGGATATCTATTTCAAAGCATGATTTACAAAAGCTTTTTGAAATATTATTCCATGAACTGTTATTGATTGCCAAATGTTTATGTTTTGTTGTGATCCTATCTGAGGTTGGTATATCCAACGTGGTATGAGAATGAGTTGGTCCACCAACGTTAAAAAAGGGTAATGAGTTGGTCCACCAACGTTAAAAAGGGGTAACAATCGGATCCGACTTAGTTGAGGACTAACTCGGATTGTGTACACGTGTGACTGTGTGTTAAGGTTAGCTACCTCCATAGTGCGTGAATGAATGAATGAATGAATGAACGGACGAATGAATGAATGATTAGATATGGAGCAACATGGATAAAATAATTCAGCCGAACGCTTTTGGAAAAATGATAATTGTTTGATAGGCATGAGTCTTTCAACTAAAATCCTCATGTGCTATTGTGGGCAGTTCAATAACTTTTACAAAGAAAATATTTTCGGCAATGAGTCCACTGAGTACTTTTATACTTAGCCCTGCATCTCGTTTTTGATGTGCAGGTTGAGCAGGGATTGATGATG
Organism: Salvia rosmarinus; assembly: GCA_036937905.1. Classification (NCBI taxonomy): domain Eukaryota; kingdom Viridiplantae; phylum Streptophyta; class Magnoliopsida; order Lamiales; family Lamiaceae; genus Salvia; species Salvia rosmarinus. The sequence goes on from JAODLM010000170.1 coordinate 51,322, forward strand.
GGTGCAAGGTGGTGCAGAGTGGTAGTTGATTTGATGCTTTATTAGAAAAGTTTCTAGAACCTTGGGCATGTATCGTCATATGCATGTCCACACGTTATTTCTGCCTAACTCTGATATTATTTTGGTATCTTGACTATAACTGCTTTCCATTATCGTATTAAACTTGAGGTCGTACCTCATTCCTTGAATTGCACCCTGATTGGGTAATTTCTGAACCTTGAACCTTTTTGGTAAGTCCTTATGTGACTTAGATCGTAAAGTTCAACAGTGTCACAGTTAAGAAATTACATGTATGATCCAAAACACGTGATCCATCATAATGACGTTATCATTAACCTATATATGAGTTATGAGGAAGAAGCTATGGCTATCTTAGATCGTAAACTCCTTCCAGTATATAAATCCAACAGTGTCACAGTTAAGAAATTACATGTATGATCCAAAACACGTGATCCGTCATAATGACGTTATCATTAACCTATATATGAGTTATGAGGAAGAACCTACGGCTATCTTAGATCGTAAAGTTCAACAGTTAAGAAACAAGTCTATACCTTTAGTGAAAGTCCTATGGAGACACCATGGACAAGAGGAAGCCACGTGGGAACTTGTGACGACCCAACTTCCCAAGGAAGTACGGATAATACGGATCGTCACCGGTATAATAATGTAGCGGATATATACATAACTAATCAATGTAATTAACAAAAGAACTACTCATAATGCATAAATTAAAAATGGATAAGCTATTTAATACCAACTCAAGTCACATAAGGAGTTTTGGTTGAGCTTGTATACAATGTTTCCTGTTACCACTATTACAATCTCCTATCTGAATTATTTACTTGATTGCATATGTATGTCCCTTTATCTCATATAAGTTAGATCATACATTGTGTTGTAGATCACGTAAGTCCGTATGATTGGTCAAGCTTAATGAGATATAAAAGTATCACACCGAGACAACTTGAGGACGAGTTGTCGGATAGTCATGGTATAGATAAGAAGTGACTTGACTTGGTTGCTTGTCTATGCTGGTAAGTCTCTGACGTATTGATGGATCACAGTGAGATGAATTCTTCTATCTGACCGTCGTGAAGAACCTAGATCTCGGTGACTTTACTTTGATCTAAACCTCGATAAAGTATTAGGTGAGTATGAGTTGCTGACATTCACTTTGACTTGTTATGGGTAAGGGTTAGATGAGATAACCTAAGATTCTCTGCATCTTGGGTGGTGGCAGTGCTTGTATGTCATGTTAGTTACATGTGTCGAGTCACCGTATCCATTAGGATGATGACGTCCCCTTAAGGAGCTCAAAAGTTTTATTGTACTAAACCCTGCAGGTTGAGTTATCTCAAGTACAATAATAAGGTTGAGTGGTACTACTTAAGGAATTAAAGTAATTAATTATTTTAAGCAGTCAGAACGCTGTAAATAATTAATGGACGTACGATATCTTAAATACGGGATTCGTGAAGTCTAAGTGCAAGCCCGACTCAACTTTGAAAATAAAGGGGTAAGTCAACATTTATTCTCTAGTGACATGAATAAATGTTTATTAATTAATTTATGTTCTGGGCTGAACATAAGATAATTAATTATTTAAGGTCCATCTTTATTCCTTGCATTTGATCCCTGGGCTGGCCCATCCAGGCCTGGAGCTATGAAGATTTTCGTCCCCCTCCATATAGAGTCCCACTGGGACTCTGTTTTGATCCTCTCTATCTTAAGTGATATTATTATATTTATTGGATATGCAGAAATTCTATCTTGATAGGATTTAGGGTTGCATTATAAATATAAGGTGAGAGAAAATCAAACCCTAATCCAAGAGTGAAATTTTCGAGAATTACTATTCCAAATAGAGAGATTTTCGAAAACTTCAAAGGGAGGAAGAAGGTGAATTTCTATAGCACTCTCCATAGATTGTCCTCACTCGGCATTGGAGTTTAGGCAATGGGATACAGTCCAGAAGATCAAAGCATGAGTCTTGGTCCAATCCTTGCCTGGCAAATTCGCAGGTAAACACGAAAAAACACCAACGTGTTGTAATTAATTATATAGGTGCATGCTATGTATATAATCAATGTATTGTGAATTAAACATCCAAGATAGATCATCGGGAGAGGGTTCAAATCAGATTTCCCTACAATTGGTATCAAAGCCTGGGATCATAATCTTGGCTCTGTTGAATTAATTCACGTTTGATTATAACGTGCGCAATTAATTAATTGTGGATCTGTCGTTCATCGTGGCTCGTTTTATTTTTTATCGGATTTTATTTTTCACCACGAGAAAATCCGTGGTTAGATTAGAATTTTTTCTTGTAAATCTAATCTGTAAAAGAAGAACGAAAATGAAAAGCACGAAGAACGAGACGACAAGAGGTTGGCCGAAAATAGCCGCACGATGCGAGGGCGTGCAGGCGATGGTACGCTGAGCGTGCTCGATGCTCGCAGGCACACCGCTCGGTAGTCGTGCATGGTTTCTCGGCGGCACAGGCGGACAGGGCAGGCGACATCGGCGAGGATGGGTGGCACGGCTCGGCAGCCGGACGTGCGGGGTGTGTGATTTCCGTGTGGATGCCTCGGCCGAGCGCACGCCGGCGAACTCGGCGGATGCCTTCGGCAAAGACGCGGGGAGGCGCAGCAAGGGCGCATGTTTATCACGCGGGAGCCTCAGCGTGCCTCGGCAGGTCGCGTCCTCGGCAGCGCACGCAGGCGTCCTCGGCGACGGGTGCGCGATTCTCGGTAGACCCAGCGCACGAGTAGTGCACGGTTTTCTCATCGCCTCGGCAGCCCTAGGTTAGAATCTGCGCATGCCTCGACAGCGCGATTCTCGATAGACTGGGCTGCATGGCTCGGCAGATGGCACGCAGGGCCTCTCGGCCAGACTGTGCGACACTACTCATCACTCCTCGGTGGTGAGTCCTCGGCCAGGCTCGACAGAGCGACCTCAGCGTATGGGTGCCCGTCGCGCGAGACGCGCGAGTCGCGCGCAGACATCTCGGCAGGTCTCGGTGGGTTTGGGTGACTCCTCGGTAGGGCTCGACAGCGTGGACGACGACGCGGCAGAAGGGCGACGAAGTGAGGCTGGGCGGCTGGGCGTGCACATGGGCTGTGCTCTAGCGCACGCGCCCGATCCCACTGGGCCGACCGACCCAATTTCGCCTGCACCGATTCAAGATTTTTGGCCCGACCCGGCACGATCCACTGTTTTGGCCCGTTTTCTATTTTTTCAGCCCAATGTAATATTCCAAAGAAACGAACGTATAATTACGATATTTTAAACCCGTAAATTAGGGCTTTTGCCGTATTCTATTTCAGTACGACATCGAATATTGTGATTTTGATCCAGTACCTTAATAACGAATTCCTTTTTATATTCACTAAGGATTGTGAATTCAGGAATCAAATATCGCGAAGTAATTCGACAGCTTATTTTTGACGTCGAACGCGTATCAAACGTCAGTATCTTATGAAATTTTCTGAGCACCATCTCTATGGAGTGATATGTGAGATCTTCACAGACCATAAGAGTCTGAAGTACTTCTTTGAGCAAAGAGATTTGAACATGAGGCAACGAAGATGGCTTGAACTAGTGAAAGATTACGACTGTGGTATCAACTACCACCCGGGCAAGGAAATGTAGTAGCTGACGCCTTAAGTCGTAAGAGCCAATCCAAGCTAGGATGTCTCCTTACGCAGGAAGAAAAACTCGTTGAAGAGTTTGAAAGATTGAGGATCGAACTGGTTGAACCACCTGAGACAATTGTGAGCTATATCGCAACACTCACACTAACATCTGATCTAAGAAAAAGGATCGTCAAAAGACAAAGGATGGAGGAAAAGTTAGAAAAGATCAGACAAAGGGTAAGGTCTGAAGGATTTAAGAATTTCCAAGAGGCGTCAGACAACGCCCTAATTGTTTGAAGGTAGAATATGCGTTCCAGACGACGCCGAGCTTCAAAATGAAATTATGAGTGAGGCTCACGATACACCATACACCGCCCACCCAGGCAGTACTAAGATGTACCAAGACCTGAAGGAAAAGATTTGGTGGGAAGCCATGAAACGAGACATAGCTTCTTTCGTAGAACGCTGTCTTGTTTGCCAACAGGTGAAGGCGTTACATCAACGTCCTTACGGAAAGTTACAACCGTTGGAAATACCTTAGTGGAAATGGGACGAGATAACGATGGACTTCGTTACGAACTTGCCCAAATCGAAAAGAGGAAACACAGCCATATGGGTAATTGTGGATAGACTTACCAAGAGTGCTCACTTTCTACCGATTCAAAGCACTTATGGATCTGACAAATTGGCCCAGCTGTACGTTAAGGAAATTATACGACTACATGGAGTGCCAAAATCTATTACCTCTGATAGAGACTCCAAGTTCACATCCAGATTCTGGATTAGCTTGCAGAGAGAATTGGGTACTAAACTAAACTTCAGTACGGCTTTTCATCCACAAACTGATGGGCAGTCGGAAAGAACGATCCAAACACTAGAAGATATGCTTAGAATAGTAGTGTTGGATCGAGGTACAAAATGGGAAGACATTTTACCTCTTATCGAGTTTGCTTACAACAACAACTATCAAGAAACGATCGGGATGGCCCCATATGAAGCCTTGTACATCAAAAAGTGTAGATCACCGCTTTATTGGGATGAAGTCGGTGAGAGAAAAGTCATAGGGCCTGATGCAGTGAACCAAATGATCGAGATCGTTCGATAAATTAGGCTGAGGATAAGAGAAGCTCAAGATAGACAAAAATCTTACGCTGATATGCGTAGATCCGAGCTACAATTTGAAGATGGAGACAAAGTGTTTCTTAAAGTCTCTCCATCGAAAGAAATTGTCAGGTTTGGCCTGAAAGGAAAACTGAGACCCCGTTTTATAGGACCATATGAGATCCTAGAGAGGATAGGTCCGGTAGCTTACAGGTTGGCTCTTCCGCCAAGCCTAGGAAATGTTCATAATGTTTTTCACGTGGCGCAATTAAAAATACGCTCACGATCCAAAGCACGTGATCCACCAAGAAGACGTGATGAAAGAACGAGCTACGAAGAGGAACGGCAATCCTCGACTATAAAGTTAAACAACTACGGAGCAAGTCGATTAGTTAGTCAAAGTGTGGAGACACCATGCAAGAAGAAGCCACATAGGAGCTTGAAGAAGCAATGAAAGAACGATACCTCAATTGTTTTCTTAGAGGTATGCAAATTCGGACGGAAAAGGGTGGAATGTAATATTCCAAAGAAACGAACGATAATTACTATATTTTAAACCCGTAAATTGTGGCTTCGCCAGTATTCTATTTCAAGACGACATCGAATATTGTGATTTCGATCCAGTACCTTAATAACGAATTCCTTTTTATATTCACTAAGGATTGTGAATTCAGGAATCGAATATCGTGAAGTAATTCGACAGCTTATTTTTGACGTCGAACGCGTATCAAACGTCAGTATCTTATGAAATTTTCTGAGCAGCAAAGCTTGGAATTAATTTCCATATTAATTCCTATATTAAATAAAAAAAATTTATAAAGTAAGTACGAACTTACTGCGACCATTTTGAGATGAGTCTATTTTGAACGTTTTGAGACGTTTTGAACGTCAACGTCTAGAGACGTTTTGAAAAATGAGTTTAATACTCAGGAAATTATTATATTTAATTTCCAATTATTATTATATATAATTACAGTATTAATAATTATTAAAATCGAATTTTGAGCTTTAAAATTCGATAATTTTTGAAATGGATTTTTCGAAAACCCTAATCATATAAACTATGGTTTTTCACATGAAATGATACCATTAAATTATCCTATGGTATCTAAACTATATGTTATGATATATATAAGTATTATTGACAATTAAAATCAATTTTTGAACAATACGAACTCGATATTGAACATATATAACTTTCGAAACCCTAGTTTCAAAAATTAGGGTTCGTTTGCATGAAATGATATATTTAAATTACCCTATGCTATTATTTATTATCTAAATCATATATTATGATATATATGAGTATATTTAGATCGAAAATTACATGAGTATCAATTATAGGTGTGATTTATAATTTTATCCTATTTTCCCTATTTTACTCGATAATTCTAATTAATGGTTATATAATGTTTTAATTATTTTTATGACTTTTATTTTATACCTATGATCATGTATGATATATATAATGTATTAAGGAGTAAAATAAAATTTAATCCCACCTATTTTAGAGCTAAAACCGTCGGCCATCATGGATTAAACAAGGCATGATGTGCACCTTTTTTCCACCCAATGCATGAACACCTTTCTAGCCTAGCTTAATCATCACTAAGCACTCCTAAAATGCTGCAACCATTTCCATTGGTGAGGTGTGTGCGTGTGACCGAGGGGAAGGAGAGAGGGAGGGATAAAACTCTTCCTCTTCACCCCACTCTCATTATACACTATTATTTCATTTTGGAACCCCATTTCTCACTCTCTCCCTCTCCCATTTTCAGCAAGAACCGAGAGCCCCTCCCCCATTTTCGAAAGCTTTCCTTCTTCTTCTCTTCTCATTTCTTCACCAAGTTTGATACCTACACTATTCTTGTGATTCTATACCATTCCTAAGGTAAATGAGACACCATAGCCTCGATTTTTATCCCTCTTTGTTCGAAAATACCGAACATGTTTTATATATGTGTATGTATGTTATTATTGTTCTTATGTTTGAGCTATTGTTTACATATATTGTTCATGATGATTTTTATTTCCAAATATGTGAATATATGTTAGAATAATCATATAGTGTTGCTTATTAAATTTTTGTAATGGATCTAGCATATATTCATGATTTTCGAACCATAGGATATATTTATATGATTTTCGAGAACCTTATAAAATGATATGGTAATGACCGATTATTGCTTATGTATTTTAGTAATGGATTATTGACCTATGATATGTTTTAAACCTATGGTATGTTAATTAAAATTTTTGGAAACCATATGCTCAATATTTCATTAGTACCGTGAGCTATATGAATGTATATGTTGGTGTATGATTTTTATTTTGATCATGCAATGGTGTATTAATGCTTTAATGTATTAAATGTGTGATGTATAATTTTATTGGAATTTTTGAAAATCATTTACCAATTTAAATCAAATAAACCGTGAGCTTTGAAGCTCATTAAGGTGATGATTTAATTGGTTTTGATTAATGTTATGATGTATTATTGTTATACTATAGTATATAAGCATAGTGTATAATTGTTAGAATTTTTGGAAATCAAATCCCTATTTAAATCAAAAAAACCGAGAGCACCTATGTGCATAAGGTGATGATTTAATTGGTTTTTGATGATGGAATGATGTTATATTATTACACTATAGTATATAATCATAGTATATAATTGTGGGAATTTTTGAAAACCAATTGCCTATAGAAATCGAATAAGCCGAGAGCTTACAAGCTCATATGGTGATGATTTCAATTGGTTTGGTTAATATTATGATGTCACAATGTTATAATATAATGTTTAACCATGTTATGATTTAATTAGAATTTTTGGGAATTATTTGGTAATTGTTTGGTATTATTTCAAAATTACCGTGAATATTGTTGGTTTAATCATGAATGAATGATTATGATGGACTATAGGTTATAATTATGATATATATTAATATTGGGACACTATACTAAGTGTATATCAATTTTGGGAATTTTTGGGCAATTATTCCCTAATTTTTCGAAAATACCGTAGCATATGTATATATATATATATATATATATATATATATATATATATGTTAATAAATGACAAACAAATATCATATGGATGTTACTAATTCATATTCTGGACCATAGTGTATAATAATACACTATAGGAATTAAGAAAAATTTAAGAAAATCATTTGGTAATTTTTAATCAATTACCGAGAATTTTCGATTATTAATAAGGATTTTAAATCCTTTTTAATTCAGTTTATTAATAAAATATATGTCTAATAATTATTTTAGACATATTTGAATTTTATAAAATTTCATAAACATAGATTACTATGTTTGAGACAAACGTTTATTTAATAACGTTTTTAAATCGAAAATACGTGTTTTAATTATTAAAGGGATTAATAATTGCGAAAATTATTTATAAGTCCTTTGATTTAGGTGACAAATCGAGAAATGGGACTTTACGACTTTTAATCGATCGAAATTCGATTTATAAAATGAAATGGTAAGAAATTACTATTTGAAAGTCAAAATTGTTGACTTTGTCGACAAATGTCGACTTCGTTGACTTTTAAAGTCAAGCGCACGATTATACCATCGATAAATCACGCCAATACGCTGTAAGATGTACTAATTGAGTATAATAATTATTAGTAAGAAAAGATTTCACAAATGAAATCTTTATATCGAGAAACGATTTATACGTTGAACGCTTAAACCGGAAAGGTTAAATCGAATAGTTGAACGTATCTCAAGAACGAGAGCAGCTCAATTGATTACGATGTGAAAGCATATTGAATTCATTGAGGAATTCAGTTTACATCGATATAGAATATCGAATTTGTCTTAGAGAGTCTCGATAAGCGTGACAACGTACTAAAATATCGCTTTGCGTAGCGTGGACGCGAACGAGACGATTGGGCACCGACAAGCAAACAAACCTAGACTCGCCATTTCTGACGAGTTATAGTCCAGGTGGGCTTTCTTTTCAAACAACAGTGACTTTGTTACTCTTTACAAATGAATTCATTTACAGCACTATTCCAACTGTTTATCAAGTGTTTCCAATATTACCTGCCAAAAATATTCTGTTTTGTGTGAATCCTATCTCGCGTGAAGGTTGGAACTATATGTTATGAATTTTGTTGGGTCGCGCCCAACCTTTATTAATGTCGGGTCCCGAGCGGAGGTTAATGCCCGCTAGGATTGGCGTGAAGGTTGGAACGATATGATTGTTAACGTACACTGAACGGGATCTTTGTGTGGGCCACGGCCGGTTCGGCGCCGCTGAGGAGGCCTCCTTCACGACGCTTGAACATTTGATCTTCGACATTATGATGAATTATGATATCGGATATGGATCACACACACCAAGAAAATGCTCGGCCGAGCGATGTTTACTTAACCGAATGTTTTAGTAAGCACAAGGCATTTCATCTAAAACCCTCGCGACTTACCTCGATATTGGCAACGTAATTCAAATATTATCAAATGTTTTGGCATGAGTCCACCGAGTGCATTATTTGTACTTAGCCCCGCATATTTGTTTTAAAAATGCAGCAGTTGAGCTCGATGGTGATGATGGAGGATGTGTTGAGAAGTCGGTGTCCTCGACCGCTTTATTTAGAATTTGTTTTCACCTCAATACATATCATCACATATGTATTCACACACTTTCCACTGCTAAACTCTGAACCCTGTTACATTATGTTTACTGTTTTGAACTATTGAGGTCCATCAGATCATGGTAAGTCTTCGGGTCTGATGGCCTAAACCTTTTGAATTATTGGGTTATCATCTTATGTTAAGTCAAGCATGCTAGTTTATAATCGATATGTACCTCTATCTTAGTCTGTTTGTCCTATAATACTATTCCTAGTATTAGTCACCCTCTAGTCCGGGCTATCCGGAGTGGGGGCGTGACACCCAAATCCAGTTTTGACGAATCCGGTCCGTGCACGCGAGGCCCGTTTTTGAGATTTTTATGAAGATCTGTACTTTGCAAATTTATGTAATAAATTAGGTAGGGAAGTACAGGATCCACGAGTGGGCCGCGATGAATGATTTTATTTTATTTTTTATCGTTCAAAGACGGTCGTGGATGTTTAAATTATGTAGAAGCATGCTATGTATGTTTAATTACGTAGATAAACATATTATATGTCTTCGTGATTGGATGCGCATAGTAAGCATGGTAGGTTTATCACGTTTTTCAAGCATATTTTAGAATTTCATGAGCATGTTTTACATCTTGAGTTCTATGGAAAACATGCTAGGTTACGTGATCTGCATGGACAAACCTTTGAAACAAAAGACTAAGCAAGAAACCCAACATATTAATTTTAAAATTAAAATGTCAAGACCTCCACTTTTGATCTCTAAACAAAGTGATACGACCGTGAGTAAACGCCCACACGCGTGGCTTGCTTGCACTGCTTATCATAAGTTTGTTAAATGAGATTTCTAAATAAAACATTTTAATCTATTGAGAAGTGGGAGTTTCATGTAAACGCCCACACGCTGGCTTGCATATGCGATTTTCATAAGTTCTCTAGAGATAGATTTAAATGAGATAACAAAGGAATTTGATTGGAAGCGGTATGGTCCTAATGAGTATGCCAACACTAAGAATTCATTTTCTGCTGTTAAAATTGTGGTCATTGCTTAGACATCACCTCAAGTACAACTTCCCGCGAAGTCCCTTCTTGTAATAGTGATGTGGTCTAGTAAGGTCCAATCATTAATTTCATTTATCATAAGGATAAGATGACATTGATTGAAATTAAACGACTAAAAGGTATTTTTTAGTTTGGTCGAGGGGTTCATGTGTAAACGTCCACACGCGTGGCTTGCATGTGGAATTCCTTTGGCGATTGGAGGTTTCAATTAATATTGTTTTATCAAAAGGTTACAATATTCTTGTTACGAATTATGTGCGATCGTATTCTTATGTGTTTACATTACTTTTTCAGATATGTCTCTTACACCGATTATCAATATGCTCGCACAAAATCCTCTATCCGGCCCAAATTTTATCGAGTGAAAACGAAACATTGAGATTGTTCTTCACCAAGAAAATTTATTTGTACTCAAGACACCCCGTCCCAAACCTCTAAACGATTTATTCATCGATGAGGAGCGCAATGAGCACGAGAAATGGGACAAATCAAATAGAATGGCAAAGTGCCTTCTTTGGTCACCATGTGCGTAGTCCCTCAGAACTCCAAAGATCAAGAGATGGAAGATGCAGCCACTATATGACTAAATCTCATGAAATCGTATGAGGAGTCGGACAGAATCGTTTGTCATAATTTGACAAAATCAATAATGTCAAGTTCAATGAAGGAAAGCGATTCAGTGCATGACCATGTAGAGCAATTGATCAATCTCTTCGAAGAGCTCGAATTGGTTGGAGGATATATTGATGACGTAGTCAGAATCGATATGATCCTCAATATTTTGCCCAAGTCTTTTGATGATTTCCGTTATGGAGTAGTCCTTTATGATAAGAGTTATACTCTAGATTCATTGCAAGAGGAACTAGTAACCAAGAACATAAAATGGGCAAAGGTGCACATCTTTAGTACGCACCTCAAAGAAAACCACCGCTTATCGAAAGATGAAAAGGAAAGTGGAATTCAAGAGATACTAGGCTAAAGAAAAGAGTGGGAGTAATACAAAGGGCTCTACCTGCTTTGAAAGAGCCAAAGGAGAAGGGCAATGCTTCAAGTGCAGTGAGACTAGGCATTGGAAGGCTAAGTTCCCCAAGCACAAGGCTCAAGGTACACCATTTGCTTTAGTAACGGAAACATGTTTAGCGACTTGTTCTACTCATTCATGGGTAGTAGATACGGGTGCGACTAATCATGTTTGTTACACCTGCGAGGTTCCTCGCGACAAGGAGTCGTGATAATGGCGAGATAACGATCTCCATGGGCAACGCGCGAAAGTCGAGGCCGCTGCATTCGGAGATGTTTTTTATGTTTGATAGAACAGCTTTAGTATTGAAAGACGTTTTATATTTGTCAAGTTTCATGAACCTTATTTCCGTTTCCAAACTATTTAGTAACGGAAACATGTTTAGCGACTTGTTCTACTCATTCATGGGTAGTAGATACGGGTGCGATCGATCATGTTTGTTACACCTTGCGTGGGTTCCTGCGACAAGGAGAGTGATAATGGCGAGATAACAATCTCCATGGGCAACGCGGCGAAAGTCGAGGCCGTTGTATTCGAAAATGTTTCTTTATGTTTTGATAGAACAGTTTTAGTATTGAAAAACATTTTATATGTGCCGAAGTTTCGGCGGAACCTTATTTCCGTTTCCAAACTATTTATTCATATATATTCAGTTGTTTTTGATAGTGGTGTTTCTATCATAAGAAATAACGAAGTTATCTGTGGTGGCACTTTATATAATTCGCTTTATACTATTTCTGCCAAACATAATACCTTTAATTATGTTGCATCTACTTCAAACCTTAAGAAGAGAAAGTTTTCTTCGCAAGATGACACCATATTTCTCTGGCATCTTAGATTAGGTCACATCAATCTAAATAGGATCCAAAGACTGGCTAAGAATGGAGCGCTGGGTGATCTCACAGCTACTCCATTCCCGCCTGTGAATCCTCTGATAGAAGGATACATGTCGACTGCACCTTTCAGTGAAGGGTTAAAGAGCCAAAGAAGTGTTGGAGCTAGTCCATTCTGACCTGTGTAGACCTATGTCCACACATGCTCATGGAGGGTACGACTATTTTGTTACTTTCATTGACGATTACTCAAGATACGGATACATATACCTGCTTCACTGCAAGTCTGAATGCTTTGAGAAATTCAAAGAATTTAAGGCAGAAGTGAAGACAAAGCTTAGTAAAAGTATCAAGTCACTGTGGTCTGATCGCGGTGGCGAATACCTCAGTAACGAGCTTATGGACTATTTGGTGCAGTGTGGGATTGCTTCCTAGCTCACTACACCGGGCACACCACAGCAAAATGGTGTGTCAGAGCGAAGAAATAGGACTCTCTTAGAAATGGTTAGATCGATGATGAGTTATGCAACATTGCCTATTTTGTTCTGGGGGTATGCCTTAGAAACAGCGGCATACTTGCTAAATCTAGTACCATCCAAGTCAGTCGAAAAGACCCCTTTCGAGTTGTGATTTGGGCGCAAGCCTAGTTTAAACCAAATAAGGATATGGGGCAGTCCAGCACATGTGCTGAACAAGAAGACTGACAAGTTGGAGTCTAGATCTGAAGCAAGGCTGTTTATTGGCTATCCTAGAGGAACGAATGGTGGTTATTTCTATAGTCCTAAGGGTCAAAAGGTCATTATTAGCACTAATGCCCGATTCTTAGAAGAGGATTATATGAAAAACCATAAATCAAAAGTTGAAATCATTCTTCAAGAATTAGAAGATGATCGTATTCCACCACCGATTAAACCAAAGGTACGAGATGTTGTGTCTAATGGGAGGGATCGACACCAGATACTTCAAGAAATTGAAGTGGGTCGAGTTCCACTGGAGATACCGACCGTACAAGTGGCACATATCCAGCAAGTTGTGCAAGATAGAGAACCACAAGTTACTGTACCCACCATTGCCATTGTGCCAGTAGCGCCTCGTCGTAGTGGGAGGGTTGTTCGTCAACCCGAGCGATTTATGTTCATGGGTGAATCTTCGGATTTAGTCCCAAGAAACGAGCAGACAATAATCGACCCATAGACATACAGTGAGGTGATACAAGACACTGATGCAAGATCATGGCACACCGCTATGGACTTAGAAATTGAGTCCATAACAGCTATGGATGTATACGAAAAGACACCTCTAACAGATGGCAAGGAAGCTATAGGTAGTAAGTGGGTATACAAGAGGAAGAGGGATTCAGATGGAGACGTTTCGCTTTAAAAGCCGTGCTTGTGGCTAAAGGGTACACTGATTGAGGGCATAGATTTCGACGAGACCTTTCGCCTATAGCAATGCTCAAGTCCATCGTAATTCTTCCGCCATAGCAGCCCACTTAAACCTTGAGGTTTGGCAATGGACGTGAAAACCGCTTAAACGGTTACCTGAAGAAGGTAGAGACATCTATATGCAAAGAACCCAAGGTTATGTGGTGAAGGTGAAGAGCATCTAGTATGGAAGCTTAAGAAGTCCATTTATGGACTTAAGCAAGCTTCCCGATCATGGAACTTACGCTTTGACAAGGTGGTAAAGTCCTATGGATTTACCCGCTGCTCAGCTAAAGTTGTGTGTATCGCTTAGATGTCAACGGTGACGTGGTATTTCAGACTTTACGAGATGACATCCTTCTACTGGCAACAATGTGAAGTTGTTATCGACGAAAGAGTTGGTTATCCGATCGTTTCAAATGAAAGACTTAGGAGATGCAGCGACATTCTTGGGATCAAGGTTTACCGAGATCGCAAGAGAAAATGTTGAGCTTATCTCAAAGCGCCTTACATTGATACAAATGATTACTCATTTTAGTATGCAGCCGCTAAGAAAGGATTGCTACCTTCGTGCATGGTGTTCCTTTATCAAGGAGCGCCATCTATGACCGCAGGAGATAGAGAAATGAGACAAGTTCCTTACGCCCGTCGAGGAAGTCTCATGTATGCAATGTTATGTACGAGACCCGATATCTGCTATGCGGTAGGCATAGTAGCAAGATATCAGTCTAATCCTGGACAAGCTCATTGGATTGCGGTAAAGCATATACTTAAGTACCTAAAAAGGACTCGAGATTATAGGCTAGTTCACCATGCAGATAGTCTAATGCCTTTGGGTTATTCAGACTCGGATTTCCAAGCTGACCGTGATGAGAAAAATTCTACCTCAGGCTATGTGATTACCTTGGGAGGAGGAGCCGTACCCTGGTGGAGTGCAAACCAGCGATGCATTACGGACTCTACCATGGAAGCCGAATATGTAGCCGCTTCGGAGGCTGCTAAAGAGGCTGTATGGTTCAAGAACTACCTCATGGATCTAGATGTTGTACCTGGTTTGCCCAAGAGTTTCATAGTTTATTGTGATAACTCAGGTGCAGTGGCAAAGTCGAAGGAACCACGGACCCACAAGGCAACCAAACACATAGAGAGAAAGTACCATGTCATACGAGAAATAGTTTGACTATGAGACGTGCTGATTGAAAAGATTGGTACTGCGGATAACCTAGCTGACCCATTCATGAAGAGCCTGCCGCAAAAAGTCTACGAAGAGCATATTCGAGGACTTGGATTGCACAAGATGGCACCCACATAGAAAGAAAACTTTTGTATAAGTGGGAGAATCAAAGGGATGATGTTGTTTGTAATAGCTAGTAGAGAGACACATTGTATACTAAAAGTTTTACTTTAGTATAAGTGGGAGATTTTTGGATTTGTATACTAGAAGCAGTTTTGGTTGAGTTTGTATACAATGTTTCCTGTTACCACTATTATAATCTCCTATCTGAATTGTTTACTTGATTGCATATGTATGTCCCTTTATCTCATATATAAGTTATATCATACAGTGTGTGGTAGATCACAGAAGTCTGTATGATTGGTCAAGTTTAATGAGATATAAAAAGTATCACAGCTGAGACAACTTGAGGACGAGTTATCAGTATAGGCTGCGGTATAGATAAGAAGTGACTTGACTTGGTTGCTTGTCTATGCTAGTACGTCTATGACGCATTGATGGATCACAGTGAGATGAGTTCTTCTATCTGACCGTCGTGAAGAACCTAGATCTCGGTGACTTTACGTTGATCTAAACCTCGATAAGGTATTAGGTGAGTATGAGTTGCTGACAATCACTTTAACTTTTTATGGGTGAGGGTTACATGAGATAACCCAAGATTCTCTACATCTTGGGTGGTGGCAGTGCTTGTTTGTCATGCTAGTTACCTGTGTCGAGTCACCGTATCCGTTTAGGATGATGACGTCCCCTTAAGGAGCTCAAAAGATTTATTGTACTAAACTCGCAGTTGAGTTATCTCAAGTACAATAATAAGGTTGAGTGGTACTACTTAATGAATTAAAGTAATTAATTATTTTAAGCAATGTAATCGTAAATAATTAATGGACGACGATATCTTAAATACGGGATTTGTGAAGTCTAAGTGCAAGCCCGACTCAACTTCGGAAATAAAGGGGTAAGTCGGCATTTATTCTCTAGTGGCATGAATAAATGTTTATGAATTAATTTATGTTCTGGGCTGAACATAAGATAATTAATTTATTTAAAGCCCATCTTTTTTCCTTGCATTTGATTCCTGGGCTAGCCCATCCAGGGCTGGAGCTATGAAGATTTTCGTCCCCCTCCATATAGAGTCCCACTTTGGGACTCGCTTTGATCCTCTCTATCTTAAGTGATATTATTATATTTATCGATATGCGAAATTCTATCTTGATAGGATTTAGGGTTGTATTATAAATATAAGGTGAGAGAAAATCAAACCCTAATCCAAGAGTGAAATTTTCGAGAATTACTATTCCAAATAGAGAGATTTTCGAAAACTTCAAAGGAGGAAGAAGGCGAATTTCTATAGCACTCTCCATAGATTGTCCTCACTCGGCATTGGAGTTTAGGCAATCGGGATAGAGTCCAGAAGATCAAAGCACGAGTCTTGATCCAATCCGTGCCTGGCAAATTCGCAGGTAAACACGAGAAAATACCAACGTGTTGCAATTAATTATATAGGTGCATGCTAGGTATATAATCAATGTATGGTGAATTAAACATCCAAGATAGATCATAGGGAGAGTGTTAAAATCAGATTTCCCTACAGACACGTGGAAAACATTATGTACATTACCCAGACTTGGTGGAAGTGCCAATCTATAGGCTACTAGGCCTATTCTTTCCAAGATCTCGTAAGGTCCTATAAAACGTGGTCTCAACTTTCCTTTTACTCCAAATCTTATAATTTCCCTTGATGGAGAGATCTTAAGAAAAACTTTATCTCCGTACTCAAATTGCAGCTCAGTTCTACGCGTATTGGCGTAAGATTTCTATCTATCCTGAGCTTTTTTTATCCTTTGTCTAATCTGGCGGACAATCTCAATCATCTCACTCACTGTGTTAAGCCCTAAAACTTTTCTCTCAATAAAGTGATGATTTGCACTTTTTCCATAGAATGCCTCATATGGGGCCATATTGATCGTTGCTTGATGGCTATTGTTGTAGGCGAACTCAACAAGTGGTAGAATGTGTTCTCAACTTGCACCTCGATCCAATACTACTATTCTCAACAAATCCTCAAGTGTTTGTATTGTCCTTTCTGACTGTCCATCTTTCTGTGAGTGGAAAGTTGTGCTAAAGTTCAACCTCGTGCCCAACTCACCTCGTGCCCAACTCTTTTTGTAAGCTAATCCTAAATCTAGAAGTAAACTTGGAATCTCTATCCGATGTGATGGATTTTGGTACCCTATGTAGGCGTACGATTTCTCTTATGTAAAACTGACCTAACTTATCAGATCCGTGAGTAATCTGAATTGGCAAAAAATGTGCTAATTTCGTGAGTCGATCCACTACCACCCATATAGCAGTGTTACCTCTTTTGACTTTGGCAATCCTGTCACAAAATCCATTGCTATGTCATCCCATTTCCACTTGGGTATCTCTAGAGGCTGTAACTTCTCGTAGGGTCACTGATGCAATGCTTTCACTTGTGGGAAAATGAGGCAGTGCTCAACAAACGATGCTACGTATCTTTTCATTTCTTTCCACCAGAACTTTTCTCGCAAATCCTGGTACATCTTAGTACTGCCTGGGTGAGCAATATAAGGAGCATCATGGGCCTCACTCATGATTTCATTCCTAAGTTCATTATTGTTTGAGATCCATAACCTTTCGTCAAACAATATCGCATTATCTGATATCTCCTTTAAAATCCTTCAGCCGTTCTGTCCTCATTTTTACCTGTATCCTTTCCAATTTTTCATCTTTTCTCTGTTCTCCTATTATTCTTTCCCTCAAGTCAGATGTCACCGTGAGTATAGTAATATGACTCATGATCGTTTTCGGCGCTCGACTATTTCTATCTTCATTTTCATAAACTCTTCAATGAGGTTTTTCTTCTCTTGTAAAGAGGCATCCCAATTTGGACTAATTTTTACGACTTACGGCATCAGCTACTACATTTACCTTTCCTGGGTGATAATTTATACCACAGTCGTCATCCTTTACTAATTCGAGACATCTTCTCTAGTTCAAGTCTTTCTGCTCGAAGAAGTATTTTAAACTTTTATGATTTGTGAAAACCCCACACCTCAATCCATAGAGGTGGTGTCTCCAAATCTTTAGTGCATGTACTACTGCTGCTAGTTCCAAGTCGTGAGTTGGGTAGTTCAATTCATGTGGTCTAAGTTATCATGATATGTATGCTATCATCTTCCCTTCCTATATTAACACACAACCTAGTACATTCTTGGAAGCATCAGTATAGACCACATATTCTTTGTTTGATTCTGAAACTACTAGCACTGATGCAATAGTTAACTTTTCCTTGAGTTTTTGGAAACTTGTCTCACATTCATCAGCCCATGTAAATTTGATTCCTTTTCGGAGTAGCTATGTCATCGGCCTTGCTATCTTAGAGAATCCCTCAATGAATCTCCGATAGTAGCCAGCTAATCATAAGAAACTCCTGAACTCATTTTGGGTCGTTGGCGACTTCCATTCTTACACTGCTTCAACCTTTGCCGGATCCACTTTGATTCCTTCTGAAGACACAATGTGCCCAAGGAACATTACTTCTTTAAGCCAAAATTCACATTTGCTAAACTTGGCAAACAGTTGTTCGACCCTTAATGTCCGCAAGACAGTTCTCAAGTTTTCTTTATGCTCTTCCTCGTTCTTCGAATAGATGAGGATATCATCTATGAAGACTAAGATAAATTTATCTAAGTACGGGTGGAACACTCTATTCATGAGGTCCATGAACACGGCTGGTGCATTTGTTAGTCCGAATGGCATAACTATAAACTCATAGTGGCCATATCTTGTTCGGAAAGTCGTTTTGGGTACATCTTCTGATCGCACCTTGAGTTGATGGTAGCCTGATTTGAGGTCGATTTTCGAGAACACACTTACACCTTTTAATTGATCGAACAAATCATCTATCCTTAGCAATGGATATTTGTTCTTACGTGTCAGCTTATTCAGTTCTCGATAATCTATGCACATTCTCAACGTGCCATCTTTCTTCTTTACAAACAAGACAGGTGCTCCCCAAGGTGATACACTAGGTCTGATAAAACCTAGATCCAACAACTCATGAATTTAAATTTTTAGTTCTTCTAGTTCCTTTGGAACCATTCGATACGACACTTTCAGCACTGGGGCTGGCCCTGGTTCCAGGTCGATAGTGAACTCTAGCTGTCTATCAGGGGTAATCCTGGTAAATTATTAGGGAAAACGTCTTGAAATTCCCGAATAATTTCCACATCACCTATTTTTATTTCAGCTTTCTCTTCTCCGTTTAGGTAGACAAGGAATACCCGACATCCTTTCTTGTACATCATTCTCCTTGCCTGTAGTGCGGATATAATTGTCACATTCTTTCCCATGTTGATCGCGTGAAAACTCATGGCTTCTTTTTGGGAAATTGAAATGAAATCTTCATCTCCTTACAAAGAATTGTGGAATAGTTTTTGGCTAACCAATCCATTCCTAGAATTATATCTACGTCCCACATAGGTATTATGTTCAAGTTGTTTGCTAGAACCTTAAGCGATCTTAGATACAACTCTAAGTTCGAGCAAACAGGTGTGACAACCATAATCCCCCTATAGGTGAAAAGATTCTCATTGCCTGATTTGCTTGTTTTGATTTGAGTTCTAGCGTATCTACACATGCTTTTGTGATGAAAGAATGTGAAGCACCTGTATTGAACAAAAGTATTATAGGTATGCTGAGAAGTTTTCTCATACCTGTCAGGCTTCCCTGGTTTTGTTCGTTCTATTTTTGGTGCAGAGCATAGTGTCACGACCCGACTATTTAATTAGGTAATTAACTAAATAAACAGGTCGTAACTGGCTTAAAGAAATAAAATTCTCGACAAACGGATGGCATATCCCCTAGAATATGGATAAGCCAACCTGCACAACAGTCAATAACCAACAGTAAGCGACAATAACAAATGAGGTCACAGCCTCAACAATATGTACACAAGCATTTATAAGTGTTTACAAGGTTTTTCCCAAAAGTATATTTTCAAGTAACAGAGTCAACAACGGAAGAGTAGTGAATGTCATGTATGAAGACATGATATTCGGGCATAACTAATCAAAACAAAAGGAAAGACCTAGCTCAGTTCCAATGTCCGTATCCCTTCCATGCTCAACCTGCACCATACAGAAAACACATTTGTGGGCATGAGTACCAGAAAGTACTCAGTGGGTAATTGCCAAAACGTTAACTTTTAAAACTTTAATCAATAACTTACTAATTTTTGCTTAACTCAAGAGTTAAGAAGATAAACTTGAGTAAGTACTTCATGGAAGTAATTCATCATTCTGTCACATGATATTTACATTTTATAACATACCGGCATCACATACCCGAGTTGGTCCCGAAGGTTACCAACCACGGTCATACCCTATCTACGTCATTCGATAATGGGAAGTAGGCCTCCTCCCCAATACCATGGTCGGCCTACATTTGCAAGCTCACGGCCATAAACCTGTGCACAGTATATACCATTTTTCTACCGTAGATAGGTCAATTGTCGTCATACTCACAATGTGGTAAATCATTCATTATCAACATACCCACAATGTGGTGATTTGAATCATTCTCACAATAGGAATACATTTGAAACATAACATTTAACTTTGCTCAGAAAGTAATTTAAGAGTCATTACCCACCAGATACCGTTCACTCTAATGCGTTTTCTTCTTCGTCTTTCAGTTCTCTTTTTCCTTTGCTTGTTCCTTGTAAATAAAATAATTATCCAATTTAGCAAACCTTCTTGTTTACTTGAACATATCACATCTCAATCTTAATCCTACTCAAACCTAAGATTAGGTTAGTCTTATTGCACCCTTACGTAACTTATTCTTTAATAAACTTTAATCTTAGAAAATCATATAACATGCCATAATCAAAGGAATTAACAACTAATACTTAGTTCCATCAATACATAACATTTAAAGTTTAACTCAAGGCAATCAAGTGTATAAATTCCACTTAAACACTTATCATAAGTTTACCAATTCAATACTCAAAACGTCTTATTAATAAACAAATTCTAACGAAATTTTGGCAGAATAACGTTTATAAAATGCATCGCCATTTCAATACCAAATCAACCAAACTCATCCCATAATCCACCAAATCACCACCATATGTCTCAATACACATTTAACAATTTAAAACAAGCTCAAATTCATCCATCTATACCATTATTATATTATGCCCTTCAACCATGTTTATAGAAAATTTCAAGAATTTCACCATCCACCATCCATTTAATATCAAATAACTCACATTCATACTTATTTATTATCAATGATCATAAATCCTTAATCACTTCAAATCTTAATCAAGTTCATCATATAAATCCACAACTTAACACTAAACTTTAATTTTCTAATTTTCACATTTCAAATCCATAAAATCCCATAAATTCAACTTAAGCATTGTTTATATCATAGATCTCAAAAATCATATCAAATACATCAAATAAAATCAAGAAATCAAAGTTCATCCAAACTCCTTAATTTTCGAAAATATGGAATCATGCACACTTCCAATATTTCAAGTCCATAAAATCTTATAAATTCAACTTAAGCATTATTTATACTCTAGATCTCAAAAATCATATCAAATATATCAAATAAATCAACAACTCAAAGATCATTCAACCTTAGCATTTTCAAAAATTTAAGGTTTATACATACTTTCAATTTATTCCAATTTCTTTTATCAAATCATGTTTATTCCCACTTAATTACACATATCTAAAGTCAATTTAATTAAATCATAACACATAATTAACATACAAAATTAGGGTTTAGACATGCTACTTTAATTCACCAACTTCATGAATTTAAAGAATTTAAACCATAGAATATGTTATTTAAGCATCATAAGCATAATTAAATCAATAAACATAACAAAAATTAAACAAATCAACCTTAAATCACAACATGAAATTTTTGAACATTATCATACATGATAAGATCATGATCTTCAATTTGAACCACAAAAACTTCGATTAAATAAGGTATTTACCTTCTTTGGAATGATTTTCAATTAATTCTACACTTAAACTTTGATTTAAAAGTGTAGAAATTTTTTTGTGTGTGTGTGTGTCAAAAATGAGAGGGAGAAAGGAGGTGGAAGATGATTTCTAATGAATAAAATTCTAGAAGGCACACATATATATAGATTTATTAAATTTTTCAATCATTTTCTTTTCTTTTTCACAATTTTCGAAAATGATACAAACATTTAAAAAAATTGCTAACATTGATAATTAATATTCTTTAATAGTAAAAACTCAATTTCCTCATTAATATAAAGATCCAAAATAATTAAATCTATTATTGGAATGCAAACCATATAAATATAGATTTAATCCTTTCATATACAAATAATCCAATAATTATTCTTTAATTTCATAAATTTTGAAAATTATATAAAACAATTCCTTTATCATTAGATATAAATAAAATAAATTTATTTAAGCCATTTAATAGCTTAAACATTATTTCACTTCATTTTATAAACAAATCTCACATAAACAATAATTAATACAATTTCTTTAGAACATTTTCTATTTAATGAAATTTCCATTCAAACACACAATAATAACCATATATCTCACATTTCATCATAATAAAACTAATTTCTGAATAATATCCACTTCTTCTAAATTCTACTCATTCGATTAGAAATTAATCGAATTTCTATCACTTTCTAACTTATTATGCATTTCTTTATAAATTTGTAAGGATGTAATGCTTTTAAGCCCCTAATTAATGCTTAATTAGGCTCTAATTAAGACTAAGAGATTTTCGGTTACTACACATAGGCTCTAGCCTGCGGTGTCCCTATCTGTCTAGGTAAACATCCATCTCATTTATCCTTGTCCTTGCCCTCGGGGCACCATGTTTCCTTGCCAGGGCCTTTTGTCACCTTGTTCACCATATCCTTCTTGGTTGTCATTAATGTTATTCCTTTATCAATTGTATTTTGCGGCTTAGTCTGCGCCGGTTTATCCTCTGGCATTGTTGCCCCGATAATCTAATCTTGTCGTAGAGATATCCATCACTATCATCCGTTCTTAATTCAGTCTGAATGATTCAGTTTTCTTTTTCTCTCTATCGCTCTTAGGAATATATCTCCCATATGCTCTTACTTTAAAATCTTTCCAAGAGAAATCCTCATGTTGGCATTTGTAGCGCCATCACTTGTAATATCCTATTTGGATATACGTCAGTTTCCTTAATCTTCATTGATTAACCAAGTGTTTTCGTATAAGTTAAAATCCATTGTCCACTGGGGACGTATCAGACTTTTGAACTAAACATCATGTATCTTCACTATCTTCTTAACATTCTATGTTTGCTTCATTTCAATGTCAGAGGTACCCAAAATTCCACTTTATTTGTCATCATATAAGTATGAGAAACACGCTTCCAAATTAGCTTCATCTTAAGGTCTTTCCATGTGAATCTCTTCCTTTGTTCCCTTTAATGTATTCCCTCACAAACTTCTCTTAAAGTTGGTTTGCTTGTTAAATTCCATAACACACAAGACATGCGTTTTGTGTCGATGTAACTTAGAGTACCAAGGTTTCATCTTAAATAATGAATCTATTTCTTAATCTACTTCTTTGCTTCGAAGGAATTACCTTACTTATTGTAGTCAGACTGTTTCTGAATCTTATATCATATCTTGGGCTATCTCATAACTGGATAGCTCGTAGTTTCTTGAGCTATTCTCAACTTTTGTCCCTTTTTCTTGATCATGATATCGGAAATTCATATTGTTTTCATTATACTTCGGTTCTCACTTTCAGGATTAAAACCGTCATTGTTGTCATATAGCTTGGTAGGGTAGTACGCTTGTGCACCATAACTTAAGTTCCAAGCACAAGTGTCTCATTACCATGTCTCGTCTTCGGGGATGTATTCCCCATACTTGGTTTAAACACTAGGGCTAGCCTAGCTGTTCACACATCTCAATATTTATGATCCATCAATCTCACTATCATTGGTTTCACTAGGGTCTCAAATACTCGAAATCAATTCCGCTCAAGCATAATCATAAGGGTTGAGGTATAAAGTGAGAGACTTGTTAACTGGGATGCGATCATTCCTTATATATCCATAAAAATGAGTCTCATCCACCTCCATACTTTAGACATGTCCAACCTACTAACGAGGTCTTAAGGACAATCAACTAGCTTAAAGATAAGTTGTAATCTCTCTTGTTATAACATAATAAGAGGAGGTTATTTTCCAAGAGCATTCTATACTTTCCTTTACTTCTACTTAGGCACTCAATGCTAAAGAGTATCGCGTTCATAACTTTATTATCATAACACTCACAAGGTGGTATAACTTTAATGTCATCAGTATCTGGAAAGCCCATCAAGGGTCATCACATCTATGTGTATCATGGGGGAAAATATATCTCGCCTCATCGTGGACTTCTCTACATCATAACTTGATGATATCACTTTATTGATCTGGAAACATAGGTGACAAGATAAGTCAACCTACATCATACTTATTAGTTTCAATGATTGAAGAAAACTCATTATGACAACTTACAAGAGGTACGGGTTCACAATTCAAGATGACAACTTTTAAAGTTTGAACAAATATGTTCCTTGAACTGAATAATTGGAAGATAGGGTCCGAAGACCAGAATGACGACTATTGAGATCTCTTTGGTCATATGGGCTGGCCCGACCCGTCACAAATACTTCTCAGTCACATAAGGGCTTGGTTTCAAAAGGGCACTTTATAAATTTTCCGGTTATAAACTTCTTTCACAAAAAGTGAGAAACTCAAGTGATTTCTCAATTGAAACTAGATCATATAGTTAAACTCAATGACAGAACTTGGTTAATGAATAAAATTCGAAACCTCATATAACTCGTACTGGGTGATCATAAATTGTATGGGTTATAAACATACCATACATTTCAAACTTTACTCATATTACTGAAAACCCCAATCCTCCGATTAGCATTCAACTTTCTACCACACCGTGGTCTCTCATTCTATGTAAACCATAATACTAGACTCAACTGATTCTTTAATCATATCTCTTTTTCGTTTCTAACGAAAAAGTCATAGTCAATTTGGAGTCCCGTCTTGTGTGAACATCCAAAGGGAAAGACTATACTCATGTCACTGTCGTATAGTGACATTCATCATCTTAAAATCATCATTCAATTCTCTCCAGCATCATTTCCATTTCTTCTCTTTTAGTTTTCTCCACTTTGTTCTCGTTGTTCTCGTCTTTCAACTCGTATTATTCTCATTTTCATCCTCGCTTTTGTTCTCATTTCCATCCTCACTTTTGTTCTCAGGATGGAATAAAATTCTCATAATTCATATTTCTATGTTCTTTCGCAAAAGGGATCATGCGTCTTAAACAGTCTATGTTCTTTTGGGATAACATACTCATTGTCATCAACAACTTGAAATTGCAAAAATTTAAACAGTAATAACATAACTCGTTCATAACAATAAATCTCATTGAATTCCACGAATTCAAACATTTCACTTTTGACATATCATTGTCAACTCTTTCTCATATCACTGTCAACTCTTTCTTATATCACTATCAACTTTCTCTCATATCTCTTTTCTTTTCACAACTTCATTTCAACCATTTTCCACTTTAAACTTTTATTTCCAAAATTGGGAGAAATCATTTACCTCATTCTGGTTGAGCTTGATGTGATGGAGTGTTGAGCATAGTCGGCTGGCCTCTTACAAGTCTAGTGACTCAATCTAGACTTGATTTAACTTGAAGGAAGTTTTGGATTTAAGGAAAACAAACTGCTCTTATACCACTTTGTAACAGTCCACTATCCCTAAGGACGGATTAGCAGGGACTGTTACTGGGGATTGGGAATTAAGAAGCGGGAAAAGAAAATGGGATATCGAATTGTGAGATATATATCAAGAAAACTTCTAGAGTTTCAAAGCATTAGAGATTAAGCAAACATAATTTACATACGAGAGACTAGACCATCAGATTCTTAACAAAATGGTTCAACTGATATGAAGGAATCTAGTTCTCTGATCAAAATATAACTTAGTGTTCTTGCAGCGGAAAACATGTGAAGTACACATATGAACATGTGCATTTAAGGCTCTACTATCAGCGACAAAAGATTTCTACTGCTCAACACTGCTCCATCTCATCACCAGCTCAACCTGTACATTTAAAAACAAACATACAGGGCTGAGTACAAAGACTCAGGGACTTATGCCAAAAATATACACATAACTTTGAATTACACTGCCCCATCAGTAACACACGAGGTTTTTGTTTGAAATGCTCGTGCTTATTAAATATTTTCTATCATTTTCCATAAACTTTATCTGGCCAGACATATTTTCTTTCTGTATGATCCATATCCCATCTCATATAACTCATCTTGCACCGTAGAAGGAGGCCTCCTTCCACGGACGTCGTGACCGGCCGAGAAAACCTTTCAAAGACACAAATACCGTAATCGGTCGAGCAAACCTTTTAGCAAGTACAGTTACCTAGTGTACACGTTAACCCTTGCTAGGAATTCTTCCTCTAGCATAGGATCCGAATTCGATTAAACTTACGTTAGCGAACCAACACTGATATGATCCATACATAAAACATAAACATTTTGGGCAGGTAATTAAATAATAGCATTTCATCATCATTTTCTCAAAAGAAAGCATCATAAATAAAACATTTGTAATTTTATTTTATCCTTGAGGAGAAAAATCCCACCTGGTATATTCTCCTTCTCAAAACATGTTTCTTCTTTACTTCAGCGCTCACTTTCGTGCTCTATCTTTACGTAAGAAACTAATTTAGTACGTCGGTCGCATCTTTGAAAATCGTCAAAATCTAATGGAACTCGATAACTTTTAAATCTTGTCAAGCTTTATTAACTGAATATAGACCTCCTAAAGCCTTTGCATCTTTAACCAATTTGGTTCGTCTTTTTATCGAAAGTTCTAACTTATAACTTCTCGTTTTTAAACTAGTACGAAACATTGCTTCAGACCTCATACTAACAAATTAGGTTGAACTCGTATTAGCTATTTTCCGATAAAATGATTTCAATTATGAAATCGATTCTTATAAAAGAGATATTGTTATATCTCTAATTCATCTCACACGTCATATTTATACTAGGCGTAAAACATAACTCTGTGCTTTAAACATAAAGTATGAATGTATGAAGCATGTTAGTGCGTGAGTAGAGTTATGTTTAAGCATAACACTTTATATTTCAAAATCTTAAGTCACTTAACAAAACTTTTCAACGTAAAAATATTATACCTCATTTTTAAAATCACATAAATTCATAGCATATCTTAAACATATTTTTTGGCCTAAATATGATCTGTATAGCTTTGGGATATTTAAAATGTTGAAAAAATTTGTCAAAGCTTAATGCAGATAGAGGGCTGCTATGTTGCAAGTCCGGCAGAAGACCTCAATTAATTTTATGATTTATTATACCATAGGGCCAATAGGATTAGATGAGAGACATAGATATTGCTATGATAAAAATTGTTTGTTATGGCTGTATTAAATGGACGGTGTTGGTTTGTTTATGAAAATCATTGGATGATGATGTGTGCTTGATTTCTAAATGGAGGCCGGATTCTAATTAAGTGGTCATTATCTCCATAGAAATTTGATGTATTCGGACGTGAGTAATAGAGAGATTCTTTGTTTCTCTTGTCTCTACAATGATAGATTAATTTAGAGAGTATGATGATAGACGGCGAGTCCTATACTTAGAATGATGGTGATGAGTTATACCATTAGGAAGATCGTCATCATGATGAATAGAGCAACAATTTAGAAGAAAAAGTTGTACCAATCTCTTCTAAATGTTATCAATGCTAAATCTTCGTGTTATATCTGTTGTAAATGTGATTGATGCTAACTTCGTCATTATTTGACTTGAAATTATGCTTTGAGTCCATCCCATTATGTAATGCACAGAACTTGGGACATGCAATCAAACATGATTTTCTATTCTTTGATTTATGTGCTTTTAGTGCCACGTATTAGTGTACATATTCTGCACATTTGTGTGCACACATTCATTTTTCTTTCACAATAACATTGCAAGCATATATTGGTTATATAGAATCTTAAGATTGACTATTTCTTCATTTTGCAGAGGAATCTGAAACAGACAGTGAAGAGTCTGATGTTAGTGCTTCTGATGGGGATGATACATCTTGGGTTTCATGGTTGTGCAACTTGCGTGGAAACGAGTTTTTTTGTGAAGTTGATGATGAGTATTGATTTATTGTTGATGTTTAAAGATGATTTTAGATCAATAAAGTGTGTTTATGTCTTGGATCTCAATGCTTTTACATATTCTTGGAAGATACTGCTCTTGGGTTCCTTTTTGGTGTTTTGAAGGCTTATAAGTTGAAAATCGAAGCATGGAACGAAGCACGAGCGAAAGAAGGCTGAAAACAGGGCCTAGCGACCGCCCTCGCGGCCGCTAGCCGGAGCGCAAGCGCAAGCCATACGCAAAACTGATGGCTCGCGACCGGCCTAGCGACCGCTAGGTCGGTCGCGAGGAAATACCATATGAGGCGGCCACTCCCAGCGACCGCGAGACATGCTAGCGAGCTACCCAACGTGCGAGAAGAGCTACTACCCGATTTCTCGCGACCACACCTAGCGATCGTGAGCCGAGTCACGAGGCAAACTCGCGTGCGCGCACCCAACCGAGAAGACGAGGATGGCTGAGCGAGGATGTTCCCTCGCGACCGAGCTCGTCACCGCGAGCTAGGCCGCGAGCCGTGGCTACAGACTCCAAAATTAGGGTTTCAACCCTAATTCTATAAATAGGGCATTACCCCCTCGCGCCCCCAACGTTACCTAGCGCAAATTTAGACGTTTTTCCTCAGTTTTTCATTATTTTTCATTTATTTTCATTCTAGCTTTGATTTAGATTGATTCTAGCTTTAGTTTTCCATCATTCTACATTAGTTCTACGGTTTGTTATCGATTTGGAACGTTTTCGTCCGAGCAATTGCATCCTTTTCCGTTTTCCACCGAGGTCGATTTGAACTCAACGATTGTGCCCCCACCCCCACTCGGACGACCCAACTAGAGGGTGACTAATACTAGGAATAGTATTATAGACAAATGATCAAGATAGAGGTACATATCAACTATAATTAGCATGCTCGATGGGTTCGATAATACAATATCTAATGATTAAAGGTTTAGCCATCAGACCCAAAGAATTACCATGGTCTGATGGACCTCAATAGTTCATGACATAAAGTAAAAGAGTTCGGAGTTTAGCAGCGGAAAGTGTGTGAATACATATGTGATGATATGTATTCAAGGCGAAAGCCAAATTCTAAATAAACAGTCAAGGACACTGGACTCCTCAACACATCCTCCATCATCACCATCAGAGCTCAACCTGCACATTTAAAAACAAACATGCAGGGCTAAGTACAAGAAATTGCACTCAGTGGACTCATGCCGAAAACATTTGATAATATTTGAATTACATCGCCAATATCAAGGTAAGTCACGAGTGGTTTTAGTTAAAATGCCTCAGGCTTACTAAATCATTCGGTCAGAACATAGCTCGCCGAGCATTTTCTTGGTGTGTATGGTCCGTATCTCATAGTAACGATTCATAACAAGATTAAAGTTAAACGTCGAGAGTGAGGCCTCCCATCTACGACGCCGTGACCGCCGTAATCCCGACAACACACAAATCGCTCTCACAAGCATATGTTAACATAGCAATTGTTCCAACCTTCACGCCAATCCTAGCTGGGCATTTATCATCCCACGACAGACCCGACATTAAAAGGTTGGGCGCGACCCAAATGACATAACCTGTCATAATATAGTTCCAACCATCACCACAGCCCTACCCGGGCATAACAGATAGGATCCATACACAAAACAGAATATTTTTGGCAGGTAATGCAGTAAATATTTGTCAACAGTTGTAGAATAAGCATTGTAAAGAAACTTATTTTGGAAGAACAGTAAAGTAACATCTTAGTGGGGTAAGAAAAGGGCCCACATTTTGAAGATAAGAAGCCCACCTGGACTATGGTTCGTTGTAAATTGAGTCCTAGGTTTGTTCGTACGTCAGTATCCAATCGCCGCGTTTGCGTCCATACCTTTACGAAAAAGAGAGGCTTTAAGACGTCACCGAGTCTCTCGAGACTTTCAAAAGCTAAGATAAACTTCGATATCTCATATCGATGTAAACTGAATTCCTCAATGAATTCAATATGCTTTCAAATACGTTATTCAACTGAATTGTTCTCGTTCCTCGAGATACGCTCCACTATTTCGCTTAACGCCCGCTTAAACGCTTTAACGTATGAACACGTTTCTCGATATAAGAATTTCATTTGTGAAATCTTTTCTTACTAATGAGGTATTATACTCAATTAGTACATCTTACGCCAGATTAGCGTATTTATCGAACGATAATCGCACGCTTGACTTTAAAAGTCAACGAAGTCAACATCGTCAACAAAGTCAAAATTTTGACTTTTAAATAGTAATTTCTTACCATTTCGCTTTATAAATCGAATTTGATCGATTTGAAATCGTAAAGTCCTATTCCTCGATTTATCACGTAAATCAAGGACTTATAAATAATTTTGCATTTAATAAACCCCTTTATAAATAAAAATGCGTATTTTCGATTTTAAAACGTTAATAACCTAACGTTTGTCTCAAACATAGTAATCTATGTTTATAAAATTTTATAAAATTCGAATATGTCAAGAATATTAATTTGACATATATTCTATTAATAAACTGAATTAAAAAGGATTTAAAATCCTTATTAATTATCGAAAATCTCGATAATTAATTTAAAAATACTAAATGACTTTTGAAAAAATATTTCTAAATTAATATAGTGTATTATTATACACTATGGTCCAGAATATGAATTTATAAAATCCATATGATATTGTTTGCCATTTATTAGTATATATATACATATATATAATTCGGTAATTCCATATAATATGGAATAATTATCCAAAAATTCCCAAAATTGATATACACATAGTATAATATCCCCACATCAATATATAACACAATTACAACCTATAGTCCATTATAACCATTCATTCACCAATATAATTCTCAAAGCAATAGGTAATTATAAGATAATTACCAAATAATTATCAAACAATTTCTAAAAATTCCAAATAATTTATGACATGATTAAACATTATATTATAACATTGTAACATCACAACATCAACCAAAAACATTTAAATCATCACCATATGGAGCTCAATAGCTCTCGGTTTTTTTGATTAAATGTAGTAATTGGTTTTCAAAAATTCCAACAATTATATACTATGCTTATATACTATAGTATAATAATATAACATCATTTAATCATCAAAAACCAATTAAATCATCACCTTATGCACATAGGTGCTCTCGGTTTTTTTGATTTAAATAGGTATTTGATTTCCAAAAATTCTAACAATTATATACTATGTTTATATACTATAGTATAATAATAATACATCATGATATTAATCAAAAACCAATTAAATCATCACCTTATGCACATAGGTGCTCTCGGTTTTTTTGATTTAAATAGGTATTTGATTTCCAAAATTCTAACAATTATACACTATGTTTATATACTATAGTATAATAATAATACATTATGATATTATCAAAAGCATTAAATCAATATGACGGTTTTGATTTAAATAGGTATTTGATTTCCAAAATTCTAATAAAATCATACAATACATAATCAATATACCAAAGCATTAATATGGTATGCTTGAAATAAAAATTATACACAAGGTATGGTACAAAGCTCACGGTATTCTTGAAATATTAAGCATATGGTTTCCAAAATTTTAATTAACACACCATAGGTTTAAAACATATCATAGATCAATAATCCATTACTAAAATAAATATTAAGCATTCGATCATCACCTAGTTATTTTATAAATATTTCGAAAACCATTTTAAATAAGACTAGGGTTTCGAAAATCATGCAATCATGCTAGATCTATTCTAAAATTTAATAAGCAACACCATATGATTATTCTAACATGTATTCGCATATTTGGAAATAAAAATCATTAAGAACAACATATATAACCATAGATCATTCATAAGGACATTTAAAACATATAAACATATATGTATAGCATTCGAAACACACACATATATATAAGCATGCTCTCGATTTTCATTGAACAAGGGATGAGAGAATCGAAGCTATGGTGCCTTGTTTTACCTTGAAATGGTATAGGATCTCAAGAACAACACTATATGGTATCAAGGTTTTCGAAATAGAGATGGAAGAAGAAGAAAAATTTTTGAGAGGGAGAGGGGGAAGCTCTCGGTATTTTTAGAGAATGGGAGAGGAAAAATGGAGTGTTTAGAGTGTTGGGGAAGATATATTGAAAGTGGGGAGAATGGGAAGAGTCTCCCTCCCTCTTCCTTCTCCATATACACGGCGCACACACTCACCACCAATGGGGAGAGTTGCAGCCCAATGATGAGGGTGTAGTGATCATTAGCTAGAGTGGAAAGCCTTGCCATGTATTGGGCAATGGAAAAAGTGAACATCATGCCTTGTCTTAAGGCTATAACTGGCGCATATGTGGGTGTTTAAGGGTGGATTGGATTTTTGTTACACATTAATACAAGGTATTAATCATAGTATAGGTCATAGATATATAATACATGCCATAAAAATAATTAAATCCAACATATAGTACTTATTCGAAAATACCGATAATAAATAGGAAAAATAGGAATAAAAATATAAATCACACCTATTATTGATACTTATGTCCAATTCGATCAAAACATACTCATATATATCATAATATATGATTTAGATAATAAATAATAGCATAGGGTAATTTAAATATATCATTTCATGCAAACAAACCCAAATTTTCGAAACTAGGGTTTCGAAAATTATATATGAGCAATATCGAGTTTTAATGCTCAAAAATTGATTTTATAGCTTAATAATACTCATATATATTATAACATATAGTTTAGATACCATAGGATAATTTAATGGTATCATTTCATGTGAAAAACCATAGTTTATAAACTTAGGGTTTTCGAAAAACCCAATTCCAAAATATCGAATTTTAATAGCTAAAAATCGATTTTAATAATTAATAATACTGTAATTATATAAAATAATAATAGGAAATTAATTATTATAATTTCCTGAGCGTTAAACTCATTTTTCAAAACGTCTCTAGACGTTGACGTTCAAAACGTCTCAAAACGTTCAAAATCGACTCATCTCAAAATGGTCGTAGTAAGTTCATACTTACTACATAAATATATCCCATTTGATAAAGGAATTAAGATGGAAATTAATTCCAAGCTTTACAGCTCAGAAATTTCTATAAAGTACAGACGTTCGATACGCGATCGACGTTAAAATATATTGACGAATCATTTCGTAATATTTCAATCCCTTAATTCACAATCCTTAGTGAATATAAGAAGGAATTCGTTAATATATAACTGAATCGAAATCACAATATTCGATGTTATAAGAATAACATACGGCAAAACCCTAATTCACGGGTTTAAATTACCGTAATCATACGTTCGTTTCTTTGGAATATTACATTCCACCCCCCTTAAAAGAAATTCCATCCCGGAATTTGCATACCTCTATAAAAACAAATCGGGGTATCGTTCTTTCATCGCTTCTTCGAGCTCCCACGTGGCTTATTCTCGTAAGTGGTGTCTCCACAAAGACTTTGACTAACGGAATTGACTTGCTCCGTAGTTGTTGGACTTTATAGTCGAGGATTGCCGTTGGTTCCTCTTCGTAGCTCATGTCTGGCTTGAGAGTTACGTCGCCTTGATGGATCACGTGCTTTGGATCTTGAACGTATTTTCGCAATTGCGATACGTGAAAAACATTATGCACATTCCCAGGTTTGGTGGAAGAGCCAACCTATAAGCTCATTGGACCTATCCTCTCTAGGATCTCATATGGTCCTATAAAGCGGGGTCTCAACTTCCATTTTAGTCCGAATCTGACAATCCCTTTTGATGGAGAGACTTTAAGAAACACTTTGTCTCCATCTTCAAATCGTAGTTCGGATCTACGCGTATCAGCGTAAGATTTTTGCTTATCTTGAGCTTCTTTGATTCTCAGCCTAATTTGTCGGACGATCTCGATCATCTCATTCACTGCATCAGGCCCTATGACTTTTCGCTCACCGACTTCATCCCAATAAAGCGGTGATCTACACTTTTTGCCATACAAGGCTTCGTATGGGGCCATACCGATCGTCGCTTGGTAGCTATTGTTGTAGGCAAACTCAATCAGAGGTAAAATGTCTTCCCATTTTGCACCTCGATCCAATATTATTGTTCTAAGCATATCTTCTAGCGTTTGGATCGTTCTTTCCGACTGTCCATCGGTTTGTGGATGAAATGCCGTAGTGAAATTGAGTTTAGTACCCGATTCTCTCGCAAGCTAATCCGAATCGGATGTGAACTTGGAGTCTCGATCAGAGGTAATAGATTTTGGCACTCCATGTAATCGTATAATTTCCTTAACATACAGCTGAGCCAATTTATCAGATCCATAAGTGCTTTGAATCGGTAGAAAGTGAGCACTCTTGGTAAGTCTATCCACAATTACCCATATGGCTGTGTTTCCTCTTTTTGATTTGGGTAAGTTCGTAACGAAATCCATCATTATCTCATCCCATTTCCACTCAGAGACTTCCAATGGTTGCAACTTTCCTTAAGGTCGTTGATGTAACGCCTTCACCTGCTGGCAAACAAGACAGCGTTCTACGAAACAAGCTATGTCTCGTTTCATGCCTTCCCACCAAAACTTTTCCTTCAGGTCTTGGTACATTTTAGTACTACCTGGGTGGGCGGTGTAGGGTGTATCGTGAGCCTCACTCATGATTTCATTTGAAGCTCTGCGTCGTCAGGGACGCATATCCTACCTTCAAACAATAAGGCGTTGTCTGACGCCTCTTGGAAATTCTTAAATCCTTCAGACCTTACCCTTTGTCTGATCTTTTATAACTTTTCCTCCATCTTTTGTCTTTCGACAATCCTTTTCTTAGATATGGCGTCGGCGTGAGTGTAGCAATCTGACTCACAATTGTCTCAGGTGGTTCAACCAGTTCAATCCTCATTCTTCCAAACTCTTCAACGAGTTTTTCCTCTTGTACAAAGAGACATCCTAGCTTGGTATGGCTCTTACGACTTAAGGCGTCAGCTACTACATTCGCTTTGCTCGGGTGATAGTTAATACCACAGTCGTAATCTTTCACTAATTCAAGCCATCTTCTCTGCCTCATGTTCAGATCCCTTTGCTCAAAGAAGTACTTCAGACTCTTATGGTCTGTGAAGATCTCACACCTTACTCGTAGAGATGGTGTCTCCAAATTTTCAGTGCATGAACTACGGCTGCTAATTCAAGTCATGGGTTGGGTAGTTCAGTTCATGCGGTCTGAGTTGTCGGGATGCATAAGCTATCACTTTTCCTTCTTGCATCAAACACAACCCAGTCCGGTCTTAGATTCGTCGTATAGACTACATACCCTTTGTCCGCGGGGGTTGCTAGAACCGTGCACTTGTCAATTTTTCCTTGAGTATCCGGAAACTCGTCTCTCATTCATCATCAATTGAACTTGATCCCTTTCCGAGTAGGCGGGTTATTGGCCTTGCAATTTTGGAGAATCCTTCGATGAATCTCCTATAGTAGCCACTAATCTAGGAAACTTCTAATCTCGTCTTTGAGTCTTTGGTGATTTCCATTCTGCACGGCTTCTACTTTGGTCGGATCTACTTTTATACCTTCTCGCAGACACGATGTGTCCAAGGAACATAACTTCCTTCACCAAAACTCACATTTGCTAAACTTAGCAAAGAGTCTCATCTCTCAAGGTTTGCAAAACCGTTCTTAGATATTCTCTATGATCCTCTTCATTCTTTGAATAAATAAGGATATCATCTATGAAGACCAAAACAAATTTATCCAAAAATGGATGAAATACTCTGTTCATGAGGTCCATGAATACGGCTGGTGCATTGGTTAATCCGAATGGCATAACTATGAACTCATAGTGGCCGTATCTGGTTCGGAATGCAGTCTTAGGTACATCCTCAGAACGTATTTTCAGTTGATGGTATCCTGACTTAAGATCAATTTTCGAGAATACTCCTGCTCCTCGAAATTGATCAAACAGGTCATCAATCCTGGGCAAGGGATATTTGTTCTTTAGTGTCATCTTATTCAGCTCTCGGTAATCGATGCACATTCTCAAAGAACCATCCTTCTTCTTGACAAACAAGATAGGCGCTCCCCAAGGCGAAACACTAGGCCTAATGAAACCTAGATCCAACAATTCTTGAATCTGGATCTTCAGTTCCTCCAACTCTTTTGGGGCCATTCTGCAGGGTGCCTTCGACACCGGAGTTGATCACGGTTCCAAGTCGATGGTAAACTCTAGTTGTCTATCGGAGGTAATCTGGTAGATTCTCGAAATCGTCGAAAATTCGAACAACTTCAATGTCTTCAATTCTCGTTTGGGTTCATCCTCCCGTTCAAGTAGACTAGGAATGCATGGCATCCTTTACGGTTCATCATCCTCCTCTTTGTAGTCTTGTCTGATCGGGATTCTTCTCCATGTTGATCCCGTGAAATCGTAGCTTCTTGTCCAAGAAAGTGAAGCGAAATTTTCCTTTCCTTACATAGAATCGTGGAATGGTTCTTAGCTAACTTGATCCATTCCTAGGATTAAGTCTACATCGTCCATGGGTATTATGTTTAGATTGTTAGCGAACCTTAAGTGATCCTAACGTCGACTCTAAGTTCGAGCGTAAGTGTGTAGCAGATCATAATCCCTCCTATAGGCGATGAGATTCTCATATCTGGCTTGACTTTTCGGACCTAAGGCCCATCATTTCTACGCATGATTTTGCAATAAAAGAATGCGAAGCACCGTGTCGAAACAAGACTATAACTTGGTAGGTTGAGGAGAACTCCCATACCGCCGGGTTTCTGGTTTTGTTAGATTCGCCTCCTATGCAAGGCGTAGGCTCTAGCTGAGCCTACCGAGGTGACGGGCGCTGGTCCTTGTTGATTCGGGGCTTTGCTGCCGCTTCTTCTTCTTCTTCTTCTTGGCGTTGTCGCGGTGGCTGCCGCCTCTGTTGTTGTTGAGGCGGTGGCTGCCACTGCGGTTGCGGGGGTTGTTGTGGCGGCTGCTGCCATTGTGGTTGCTGCACCACTTGCTGGGGTTGTTGCCACTGGAGTTGCTGAGGTTGGGGCTGGAACTGTTGCGGAGGCTGGGGTTGAAGCTGTATAGCCCTCAATGGCTGAGCATTGCCAGGTTGGTTCGGCCTTATATCCGAACGTGACACTGGGCAATTGTTGGCGTAATGCCCTTTTGCCCCGCACTTGTAACAGCTCACCACGTTTGCCGTGCACACTCCCTTGTGTGCTCTATGGCATCTAGGGCATGGAGGTGCCCTCAACTGTTCCTGCGGTCCCCTTGCCGGTGGAGCATAAGCTGCTCTCTTCCAGCTCTGCCCTTGCTGCGCCGCGTTTCCCTGCCACGGGCGCTTGTGACTTGCGTCCCCATAGCTCCCGCGGTTGTTATTCCCGCGGTTGGGTTCCCACTTCCCTTTTCCTCTGTCCGAAGTATTGTGTGTCTGAGCCGACACTGACTTATCTTCGGACATTGCCGTCTCAATATCTAAAGCTCGTGCGAGAGCTTCGGTGTAAGTTAGGTCTCCATGGTCGGCAAGAGACATCCGTATCTCCATTCTTATACGACCGAACTTTTCCGACATTTTCAAGTCGGTGTCCACTGCTACGGTGCATATCTCGACATCTCGCAGAGCGCGATCATAGTCGGTCACGAGACATCCTTTCTTGCTTTAGCGGAAAAATTCTGCTCCTTTTTCCTCTTATAGCTTTTGGGGATGTATTTCTCATCTGATTCCTCTTCAAGTCCCCCATGAGAACTCCTCCGGTTGCTCCAAGAAGAAGGTCTTCTTTCTAGCCTCCCACCGTAAGTCGGTGGTTCAATCACCGAAAGTAACATATGATGACCTTTCTGTGCCGTGCATCTTAAGAAAGTAAAAATCCGTTCAATGGCTCTAACCCATTGCTCGGCTTCTTCCGGGTTGCCTTTCCCGTTAAAGACAGGAGGGTTCTGTCTTAGAAACAGTTCTTCGATCCTGCGATCGGGTTGAGGTGGAGGGGGTGGTTGGGGAATGTCCTCAGCTTCTTGTTCAGGAATTCTACCCCTTCCTCTCGGCCTTCCCCGACCTCGACCTCTGGGTTCCTGCTCCGGATTTCTTCTCGGAGGCATGCTGCTATAGAAAACAGGTAATCATTAGACACTTATTCTTTCCACAACTCAACATACACCAACACTATTATGGCCTTATCGTAAAACAATTCTAAACAAAATATATCACCCTTAACAAAGATAATTTGCCGCAAAAGCCCTATCAGGGTCATGTATATATATATATATATCCAAAATTTCTGCCATAGGCAGGATGTTCAATCACCAAAGGTTATACAGAAAACATAAATCCCGGCCCACACGGCCTTCCAAAAGTCAGGGTTTCTAGATCCATAAAAAAAAATCAACATAGAAAAAGGAAAACAACAGAAGCTTAAACACAAAAAAAAAATCTCTTTAAGCTTCATCAGGTGTCTACATCATGCATCCTCCCACTGCCCGTCCTCCTCGGGATCTTCCTCTTCCTCGGAGTCATCCTCGCTGTCAGAAATGTCCATGCGGGGTAGTCCCCTAGATGGTCCCGCTCCATCGCCTTCCACCATCGGTATGTCTCGCATGGGGTTAAAGTCGTCATCGCCATACAGCTCATAGTCGTGGCGGATCGGACTGTAGGTATAGCGAATCGGGCTATACCCATCCGATGCGTCTATCACTCTCATCCGTGCCGTCTGACGGAAATGCTCGACTGGCGGTACGGGTGCGGCCATAGGTGGTGGTGGTGGTGGTGGTATCGGTGGGCGACGGGTGTCCAGCAGGGGGGGAGGAACACGAGTTCTCCCGAGGCTCTAGGCGTCCGCCTCTCTAAGCGGGCGGGGCCTTCCTCTAAAAAGGAATGGAGGCACGGTGGGTCAATCATCCTTAGAACCTCCGTGTATAGCCATTCTCGCGACTCATCCCGCCAGTGTACTCTCGGGGGAGGAGGTAGGGTCCTCTCGGTGCTGCCCGTAGATCTTTGTACACGTAAGTCAGGTGACTTACGAATCTGGGCAAATCTCCCACCAAGTCATAGCCGCCCATCGCCGGTAGATATAATCCTCGATACTTCCGGGCATAGTCCTCCCAATCACAAGGGAGTATGGCTAGGGACGCGTCGATGCCATCATAGCCAGAGCACCGTGGCTCGGGCGTCTCCAAAGGCGGAGATAGTATGCCAGGAACTCGCCCAAGTCCTCTCCAGCGCACATCCAGCTGGAGCGATAAATGCTCATTACTTCCTCGGGGGTCGGGTGCGGTCCAATCCTCCTCCGAGCAATGTATCTCATCCCTTCCATCTGTCACGATCAAAACTAACATAAGTCAACTATCGTCATCTCAAAAGCAGACAAGGATAACTTAAACATAACGTGAAGCAACTAGGTGAGGACCAAGCAATCTATAAGGTAGGCAACATCATCATGTATAACACATATCACAACTTACCTTCTTAGTCTTACCCAAACGTATATATATAGGCCAATAACATCTTAATATACGCTACGAGATTCTAGTCTTATACCAACCACTCAAACTAGAGTTCAACAGACTCTATCATATTCTGGAGACAGAATTAGGGACTCGGTTCTTCATAATAAATGAAGA
The DNA here is from genome assembly GCA_036937905.1 of Salvia rosmarinus. Taxonomy (NCBI): domain Eukaryota; kingdom Viridiplantae; phylum Streptophyta; class Magnoliopsida; order Lamiales; family Lamiaceae; genus Salvia; species Salvia rosmarinus. The sequence continues at coordinate 91,160 of JAODLM010000170.1, forward strand.
TCAGTGCGTTAGGAGTACGCAGGTGAAAACCATGCGTAAATCGGAGTCCTAACGAAAGAGATCTAGCTTAAACAAATTTACTGCGCAGTGTAGCAAATTTGCGCGATCGTGCCAAAATAAAATTCGAGACTTATGTCGACGTAATACGTCTACCGCATCCACGTCCTCATGTTGAAGTTGAACATTCTGTAGTCGTAATTGATGTCCACATCATAGCCTATGTCGATGGTTACTCGTGTCGACGTGGTGATGATATGTCGACGTCGTTCATCTTCAAGGTTGAGATCTTCCTCATTCATCCTTCTCACTCGTCTTTCGTCGTTCGAGCTCGAGGCTATCATCACTTTCATTCTTCCTATCGTTCTTTTGTTCTCGTAAGGAAAAAGAAGTTCATACTTCTATGTTCTTTCACGATACATGAGCATGCTCCTTAGAGTCTAGGTTCGTCTCATGATAACATATCGTTCATCATAAACAAGATTTTGAAAGTTGGAAATAAAGTCTCATTTGAGAATTTGGAAATACGGTTTCAAAATAACAATCATAATCAACTCATATACATATCAAAAATGAATTCATTCATCCCATGTTGATCATTCAACTAGTACCACCATGTACTTTCATCTCAATACTTTAGTACTTGCATTAGTTCAACTAAATTTTTTTTTTTTTTTTTTTTTTTGGAAAATTTTCTTGCTCAACTTTCATTTCCATCATCAAAATTTTCATAATAACATAATCTTTCAAAAGCTCTTCCAACTTGCTCATCATGTAAAAATTTTCCATTTCATGAGTTTGAGAAAGAAATGCAGTTACCTTTTTCCCGGTTGAGCTCGATGTGATGGAGTGTTGAGGGGAGTCAGTAGGCTACTAGAAGTCCAGTGACTCGACCTAGACTTAGAATAAAAAGGAATTTGGGTTTACAAAGAGCAACCGCGCTCTGATACCACTTTTGTCACGCCCCCACTCCGGACGACCGGACTAGAGGGTGACTAATACTAGAATAGTATTATAGGACAATGTATCAAGATAGAGTACATATCAACTATAATTAGCATGCTCGATGGGTTCGATAATACAATATCCAATGATTAAAAGGTTTAGCCATCGACCCAAAGAATTACCATGGTGCGATGGACCTCAATAGTTCGTGACATAAAGTAAAGAGTTCGGAGTTTAGCAATGAAAATGTGTGAATACATATGTGATGATATGTATTCATGCCAAAGCCAAATTCTAAATAAGCGATCGAGGACACGGGACTCCTCAACACATCCTCCATCATAACCATCGAGCTCAACGCACATTTAAAAACAAACATGCGGGGCTAAGTACAAGAAATTGCACTCGGTGGACTCATGCCGAAAACATTTGATAATATTTGAATTACTTCGCCAATATCGAGGTAAGTCACGTGGTTTTAGTTAAAAATGCCTCAGGCTTACTAAATCATTTTCGTAAACATAGCTCGGCCGAGCATTTTCTTGGTGTGTATGGTCCGTATATCATAGTAACAGTTCATAACAATTAAAGTTAAGCGTCGAGAGGAGGCCTCCCGTCTACGACGCCGTGACCGGCCGTAATCCCGTCTGGCCACAAATACTCTCACAAGCATATGTTAACATAGCAATAGTTCCAACCTTCACGCCAATCCTAGCGGGCATTTATCATCCGCACGGACCCGACATTAAAAGGTTGGGCGTGACCCAAATGACATAACCTGTCATAATATAGTTCCAACCATCGCCACACAGCCCTACCGGGCATAACAGATAGGATCCATACACAAAATGAATATTTTTGGCGGTAATGCAATAAATATTTGTCAGCGGATTGTAGAATAAGCATTGTAAAAAACTTATTTTGGAAGAACAAGAAAGTCACATCTTAGTGGGGTAAGAAAAGGGCCCACATTTTGAAGATAAAAGCCCACCGGACTATGGTTCGTTGTAAATTGAGTCCTAGGTTTGTTAAATGCGTCGGTATCCGATCATCGCGTTTGCGTCCACACCTTTACTGGCGAGGCTTTAGTCGTCGCTCAGAGTCTCGAGACTTTCAAAAGCTAAGATAAACTTCGATATCTCATATCGATGTAAACTGAATTCCTCAATGAATTCAATATGCTTTCAAATACGTTATTCAATTGAATTGTTCTCGTTCCTCGAGATACGTTCAACTATTTCGGTTTAACGCTTCCGGTTTAAACGTTTTAACGTATGAGCACGTTTCTCGATATAAGGATTTCATTTGTGAAATCTTTTCTTACTAATGAGGTATTATACTCAATTAGTACATCTTACGCGTATTGGCGTATTTATCGAACGTATAATCGTACGTTTGACTTTAAAAGTCAACGAAGTCAACACTGGTCAACAAAGTCAAAAATTTTGACTTTTAAATAGTAATTTCTTACCATTTCGTTTTATAAATCGAATTTGATCGATTTGAAATCGTAAAGTCCTATTCCTCGATTTATCACGTAAATCAAGGACTTATAAATAATTTCGCATTTAATAAACCCCTTTATAAATAAAAATGCGTATTTTCGATTTTAAAACGTTTAAAACGTTAATAACCTAACGTTTGTCTCAAACATAGTAATCTATGTTTATAAAATTTTATAAAATTCGAATATGTCCAGAATATTAATTTGACATATATTTTATTAATAAACTGAATTAAAAAGGATTTAAAATCCTTATTAATTATCAAAAATCTCAATAATTAATTTAAAAATACTAAATGACTTTTGAAAAAAAAATTCTAAATTAATATACTGTATTATTATACAATATGGTCCAGAATATGAATTTATAAAATCCATATGATATTGTTTGCCATTTATTAGTATATATATACATATATATAATTCGGTAATTCCATATAATATGGAATAATTATCCAAAAATTCCCAAAGTTGATATACACATAGTATAATATCCCCACATCAATATATAACACAATTACAACCTATAGTCCATTATAACCATTCATTCACCAATATAATTCTCAAAGCAATCAGTAATTATAAGATAATTATCAAATAATTATCAAACAATTTATAAAAAATCAAAATAATTTATGACATGATTAAACATTATATTATAACATTGTAACATCACAACATCAACCAAAAACATTTGAATCATCACCATATGGAGCTCAATAGCTCTCGGTTTTTGATTAAATGTAGTAATTGGTTTTCAAAATTCCAACAATTATATTGATCGATCTTAATTTCGTAAGGGAAATAAATGCTTAAGAACACCAAAGATTTACGTGGTTCGATCGTGAATAAGATCTCGTCCACGGGGCGAGAGAGAGTATGTGTATTGAGGTGTAAGCGATTACAAAGAGAGTGAATGAATCATTTCGTCTAATCTAGCCTCTATTTATACACAATGTATTGACCTAGATCTTGAATCCAAGTCTTCTCTAACTAGGATTCGAGATCCTATCCCTCTTGAATTAGGATTCTTTTAGATATGGTGAGCTTCTGCGTTCCCATGACTTTAGGAGTCTTCATGGGCGAACTTGTCCAGCCGAGCTTGATGTCGGGGTTACTTGTATTTGGCACGATGCTTGGGCACAGTAGTTGGGTCGTATCCTATCACAACCCCCAAAAGGCGTAAACGAGGTCATCTTGGATTGGGGTTGTTTGTGTGGCGGGGTTTGGTGGATCTTTGACATTCTTTTCATTGTCGACTTTGTGTGTGTCGATGCTTACGGCGTCGTATATCGTATCTTTGTGCTCATGAGCGTCTGTCGAGGTCTTGTTTGTTGTTTGTATCTCGGCGAGGTGTCACGGCTTCGCCATAGCAGGCGTTATCCGAGGTCTTGGCCAGCTTCACCGACGGGCGTTAAGCCGAGTCTCTGGCCAGCTTCGCTGACGCAGGCGTTAAGCGGGAGTCTCTGGCTTCACCCCGAGGCGTTAAGCGAGGTCTTCTGACCGCTTCACTGTCGAGGCGTTAAGCGAAGCGAAGAGCGGGATTTTACATCGTTCTTGAGTCTTTGGACGCGGGATCGCACATGTGCGCATTAAATGTGGCGGTTGGATTCCCGATAAAGTGCATATTGGGGGAATGTCTTCCTTGATACGCAATATCTCCTATCACTTTGCCTTCCACATTATTTCAATATTCAAAACTCCTTGCTTTCTGCGAAAGACGGTTATTCTTCGCCATTGACGTCCTGAAGCTTCTTGCCTACATTGATAAGCAAAAGTAAGTAATGGCTACTTTTTCTTATAGCGAGTCGCGAGCATCAAATTGTGTCTACATTCCCCGTCGATTCGTTAGTGAATATGCATGTTTTCACCAGCGTTAAGGTTCACTCATTCGTATGTGCGTTCGATTCCCCCTATGTGGGATTGTGGCAAAGTGTCTTCTTTTTCTTGACTTTGAACATTTACGATATAAGGAATATTTGTCATCAATAGTTTATTTCTTGATGTTGATCTTGTTGCCCCGTCAGGAGGACAGGGCTTGTGCCCCTCAGGAGGGTTTATTACCGTGTATGAAGGCGACCTCAAGGCTGGTGCGCGTCTTCCCTTTCCTCACGTATCGTCGAGTTCAAGAAATGTTTGGCATATCTCTCGCCCAACTCACGCCAAATTCATTTCGGCATTTGACGAACTGGGGTCTATGCCTATAGGCATAATTTTCCTTTGACCTTGGGGCTGGTTCTCCGATTTTTGCAATTGAAGGCCACTTCGGGGTGGTATTATCTGTCACCTCGTAGAAAATTTAAAGTGAAGACAAAATCTAAGATCTCGAGCGCGAAGAAGTTTTCTTACGTCGGTTTCGGCGCTTGATGAGTTAAATGCAGCGATCGATAAGATCGCCGATGTGATCGTTGATCACAGACTACGGTGACACGGAGGCGTTGGACAAAATTAGTCGTGTTGACGAGGTCTTCTCCGAGGCCGACCTTACGGCGAGGCTTAGCCCTTATGATCCTGCCTCCGGGGTGGAGTCGGTGAAGGGTGAGGCCCCCTTTTTCTCTTTTCTCTTTATTCCATGATTATACGTGTTGATCTTGACCTATGTATTTCCTGGTAGTGAACCTTCTAAGAGAAAAGAAGAAAAGGAAGGAGCCGATCTCTGCGGCCGAGCCGATCTCTGTGGTCGAGCCGCCGTCTCGACTTGAAGGATGTCGAGGACAAGCCCGAAATAAGTGTGGAGCCTTCGAGATCCCCTTCACCGCAGCCACTCAGCGCTTGAAGAGGCGGAAGCATGTAATCCCCGAGTCCTCGGTTGCCGCCGAGGTGAGTCTTGAATCATTGGTTCCAGTCGGTCACGCCTCGTCTCTTTCGAGGTTTTGTACTTGTCCTTATACTTTGTGTAGTAGTATAAAATTGTGTTCTTGACTGATCTATAAATTGTATAGGGGGTCGAGGACGTGGCGGCTGAGGTGTCTAAAGTTTTCGATCTTATATCGGATTACTTGAAAGGCGCCGTTACGCAGTTTGATGGGGTGGCCCGGTATGCTCGGGAGATGGAGGAGGAGAAGATCCTCCTCGTTCAAGAACTTTCCGAGGCCGAGGCTAAGATCCGGGACCTCGTCAAAGCGAAGGCGGCGGATCGCGACAGCCATTGAGGCAGCGGTGGCAAGGGCCAGGTCGGCGGAGGCAGCCGAGGCAGCAGAGGCGGTAAGGGCCAGGGCGGCGGAGGCCAAGGTTGCCTTGATGAAGGTTGAGATGGAACAAGTTCGCCGTAGAGAGGCGGACATGGCGAGCTCGCAGGGGAAAACGTTTCTCGCCTGCGGAGATCCATTCATGTCGGCGGGCTTCTCGGGATGGTATCGGCGCGCCGAGGTCCTTAATAAGCGCGCCATCTCGGATGCAATTGAAGAGGTCGCGAGGACTACCCAAACTGGATAAAGCCAAGTATGGGTGCGAGGAGGCGAGGATGATGTCCTTAGGCGGGCCTATTTTGATGTGCTTGTCCGCGACGATGGCGCCTTCCATCGAAGGTTCTTCCAAAAGGTGAGTCAACGTCATCGGCATACCTCCTCACCATAAAGGCAAAGCCGTAATGAGTCCATCGGTGACTTCATGACAAGGTTTAACAAGGGTGTTTGAAGGTCGAAGGCGTGAGCGACTGTTGGTCATCTCGGCAAATCTGAAGTAACCCTTATAGGATGCGGCCCAACTACTGGGCCCAAGCATCGGGCCAAATACAAGTAACCACGACATCAAGCTCGGCTGGACAAGTTCGGCCCATGAAGACTCCTAAAGTCGGTGGGAGCATGACTCAGCCATATCTAAAGAATCCTAATTCGAGAGGGATAGGATCTCGAATCCTAGTTAGAAGACTTGAATTCAAGATCTGGTCGATACATTGTGTATAAATAGAGGCTAGATTAGGCGAAATGATTCATTCACTCTCTTTGTAATCGCTTCTTACACTCTCAATACACATACTCTCTCTCTCTTGCCCCGTGGACGTAGATCTTATTCACAGATCGAACCACGTAAATCTTTGGTGTTCTTGCGTATTTATTTCCCTTACGAAATTAAGATCGATCCTTGCGCCGTCTGTGGGAACTCAAATTTTGTGTTTTCGATCAACCACCGTTCTGAAATAATCATGACCGGTACACGAAGCCATGCATCGGGACCGTCGCGGCAACAACAACGCGGCGGCGAAGGGAATGCCGAGCTCGACTCGGGAAGAGCCCAATCAAAGAAGAAACCCCGAAGGACATATCAAAGTCTCGACGAGCACGGACACCCGCCTCGCGAGGCGAGGTTACCATAGCGAATGAAATCGTAGCAATAATCCGGGGAACATCCGGCTCATAAGTAAACCTTGACGACGCCGTAAGAGTTTCTCGAGAAAAATAAGAAGAGCTTTCTCCGGTACCTCGGTGAAGCGTGGTTGACCCGTCTAAAGAGCGGGCAAGCCTCATCTAGATATGAGGCATCCTGGCGAGGTCGGGGCCCAAACCGACCGCGCGAGAGCGAGCAACACGGGAGAGGACTTCGTGATCGCCATGGCCGGCCTCGATCGCCGAATAAATCCATCCGGTGAACTCCGCCCGATCTCGGGGACGAGCAGCGCAGAAAGGCATCGGGGCCGTGAAGTCGGTCGAGTCACCTAGCGAGTTCGATCGTCGAACTCCGTCCCGATCTCGGAGGGCGGCCGATGGATACGGAAGATAGTCACCCGTTCTCAAATAGAATACTCAACACTTCTCTCCGGATAAATACGGGTACCAAGCATCGCCCTATGGCGGGTGAGGGATCCACGAACTTCCTCTCGCGGTTCGATACAACATGATCAACCAGCGTCTCATTTCGGTTCATATGTGTAAACTCTTCCGGAGTTACTAAGTCGACAACGCCCGCGGTGGTTCGACGGTCTACCTCTGGGAAGCATCAGCTCTATCGGATATACTATGCTTATATACTATAGTATAATAATATAACATCATTTAATCATCAAAACCAATTAAATCATCACCTTATACACATAGGTGCTCTCGGTTTTTGATTTAAATAGGTATTGATTTCAAAATTCTAACAATTATACACTATGTTTATATACTATAGTATAGTAATAATACATCATGATATTAATCAAAAACCAATTAAATCATCACCTTATGCACATAGGTGCTCTCGGTTTTTTTGATTTAAATAGGTATTTGATTTCCAAAAATTCTAACAATTATACACTATGTTTATATACTATAGTATAATAATAATACATCATGATATTAATCAAAAACCAATTAAATCATCACCTTATGCACATAGGTGCTCTCGGTTTTTTTGATTTAAATATGTATTTGATTTCCAAAAATTCTAATAAAATCATACAATACATAATCAATATACCAAAGCATTAATATGACATTGTATGCTTGAAATAAAAATTATACACCAAGGTATGGTACACAAAGCTCACGGTATTCTTGAAATATTAAGCATATGGTTTCCAAAAATTTTAATTAACACACCATAGGTTTAAAACATATCATAGATCAATAATCCATTACTAAAATAAATATTAAGCATTCGGTCATCACCTAGTTATTTTATAAAGTTTTGAAAACCATTTTAAATAAGACTAGGGTTTCGAAAATCATGCAATCATGCTAGATCTATTCTAAAATTTAATAAGCAACACCATATGATTATTCTAACATGTATTCGCATTTTGGAAATAAAATCATTAAGAACAACATATATAACCATAGATCATTCATAAGGACATTTAAAACATATAAACATATATGTATAGCATTGAAAACACACATATATATAAGCATGCTCTCGATTTTCATTAAACAATGGATGAGAGAATCGAAGCTATGGTGCCTTGTTTTACCTTGAAATGGTATAGGATCTCAAGAACAACACTATATGGTATCAAGGTTTTCGAAATAGAGATGGAATAAGAAGAAAAATTTTTGAGAGGAGAGGGAAGCTCTCGGTATTTTAGGAGAATGGGAGAGGAAAAATGGAGTGTTTAGGTGTTGGGAAGATATATTGAAAGTGGGAGAATGGGAAGAGTCTCCTCCTCTTCCTTCTCCATATACACGGCGCACACACTCACCACCAATGGGGAAAGTTGCAGCCCAATGATGAGGGTGTAGTGATCATTAGCTAGAGTGGAAAGCCTTGCCATGTATTGGGCAATGGAAAAAGTGAACATCATGCCTTGTCTTAAGGCTATAACCGGCGCATATGTGGGTGTTTAAGGGTGGATTTGATTTTTGTTACACATTAATACAAGGTATTAATCATAGTATAGGTCATAGATATATAATACATGCCATAAAAATAATTAAATCCAACATATAGTACTTATTCGAAAATACCGATAATAAATAGGAAAAATAGGAATAAAAATATAAATCACACCTATTATTGATACTTATGTCCAATTCGATCAAAACATACTCATATATATCATAATATATGATTTAGATAATAAATAATAGCATAGGGTAATTTAAATATATCATTTCATGCAAACAAACCCAAATTTTTGAAACTAGGGTTTCGAAAATTGTATATGAGCAATATCGAGTTTTAATGCTCAAAAATTGATTTTATAGCTTAATAATACTCATATATATTATAACATATAGTTTAGATACCATAGGATAATTTAATGGTATCATTTCATGTGAAAAAACATAGTTTATAAACTTAGGGTTTTCGAAAAACCTAATTCCAAAATATCGAATTTTAATAGCTAAAAATTCAATTTTAATAATTAATAATACTGTAATTATATAAAATAATAATAGGAAATTAATTATTATAATTTCTGAGCGTTAAACTCATTTTCAAAACGTCTCTAGGCGTTGACGTTCAAAACGTCTCAAAACGTTCAAAATCGACTCATCTCAAAATGGTCGTAGTAAGTTCATACTTACTAAATAAATATATCTCATTTGATAAAGGAATTAAGATGGAAATTAATTCCAAGCTTCTGACTTCGAAATTTCTATAAAGTACAGACGTTCGATACGCGATCGACGTTAAAATATATTGAAGAATCATTTCGTAATATTTCAATCCCTTAATTCACAATCCTTAGTGAATATAAGAAGGAATTCGTTAATATAGAACTGAATCGAAATCACTATATTCGATGTTATAAGAATAACATACGGCAAAACCTTAATTCACGGGTTTAAATTACCGTAATCATACGTTCGTTTCTTTAGAATATTACAGATTGTTCTTCAGACGCTACATCACGGGTTTTATCAATTTAATTTCTATTTTTATGATTATTTCGTATTTTATTCCGCTAATTATGTCTAGCTAATTTTATGTTCTAATCCTAGGGTTTGCATGATTCTATCATAAATGTTGTGATTCCTACTATTGTTATTTACCTTCTAGGCATTGATTCATGATTCTTGGTGCTTAATTATATGTGTTTATTTCTGATCAATCTTGATGCATATCATAGTTGCCAGTTAATTACTTAACCGTTTTAATTGTCAATCGATCTTGAATGCATGATACGGATAAACCCTTGAATAATTAGCGAGATAGGAACATTCGTAGGAAGCATATTCTTTGTGATCCTTTTGGAGTTGCTTATTTTTCTCTAGAGGCGAATATGATAATAGGAAAATTAGTAATCAAGCGCCACAATTGTCGTAACAGAAATTGTTGGTTACATATGTGATCTTCCATCTTGTCTGGATTAAAATGGTTAATAATAAGCAGGATAAACACACGTTGTGGGTAGGATTAGTGCATCCCTAGGGTTAGTCTTTCTTAATAGTTATCTCTTTGAGTTTTTACTGCTTTAGTTTATTTTTCTAGTTGTCACCTTTTGCTTTGGATTTAACATCTGAAGCCCTAAACATATACAAACCAAATCTGTTCTTGGATAATGATGAATTATTGTTGAGTTAGCTTCTGTGTTTTCGTGTTACAATCCATGTGGATACGATACTCTGCTTCCCTTATACTTGCGCGTTTTCGTGTTAGAAAAGTGAGCGATCAAATTTTGGCGTCATTGCCGGGGATTGTTAAGATTACATAGGAATAACTTGACGATTTGGAATTATTAATTCAAGTTGTGTATTATTATATTTATTTGTTCTTGCCAGAGTTAAGCTCTCTCTTTTTCTCCATGTGGTATATGATCACAAGATCTTGGGACAACCTAAACAACCATTAGACCCCGAGCTCGAAAATACCCAAAGGAGAAAGAGACGAGAGAAGAGAAGGCAAGAGATGGTAGCAAATCCGAACAACGGGGGTGTTCCTCCCAATGGAGGTATACCTCCAAGCGAGCTACGTCTTACGGCGAGTTTACAGATGCGGCCGGATGGCGAACATGGGACTCCTTGTCCCTGCTCCTGAGGTGAGACCTCTGAGTTACATGTACCGACCTCCTACTGAGCAATTCCAAGGAGACGGATGGGGGCCGGAAGTTAATGCAAACAATTTTGAGCTGAAGCCAGCCCTGATTAGCATGGTTCAAGGAGAACAATTCGGAGGAGGAGTCACAGAGGACCCGAATGTGCATCTTGAGACATACCTCGACATATGTGACACCATCAAACAGAATGGGGTGCCACAAGACACAATCTGGATGCGCATGTTCGGATTCTCTCTGCGCAGCCAGGTGAAAGATTGGTTCAAGAGCCTAGACCGTACTGGGATAGACAGTTGGGGGAAACTTTGCGAGAAGTTTCTTTCTAAATATTTTCCGCCCGGTGAAATGCAGAAGATAATAGCCGAGATCTCCCATTTCTGCCAACAAAGAGACGAGTCATTATTTGAGGCATGAGAGAGATTCAGGAGCCTATTGAGAAGATGCCCACAACATGGATTCTCCAAAGAGCAACAGATCATGCAGTTTTATAGTGGGCTGACGCTGCATACGAGGAGCATAGTGGATGCGTCAGCAGGGGGATGCCTGTTGAACCGTCGAGTAGAGGAGGCCAGCCGCATCATAGAAGAGATGGCGGCTAATAGTTATCAATGACCAATGGAGAGAACGCTAGTGGTTAAAGCAGTTGCAGTAGAGGTTGACTCGAAATACGACGATCTCATGGAGAAGTTCACTCTTTTGAAGAGTTAGATCGAGACGGAGGATGTGAATTTCGCCATCGGAGGAACCGTCCTGGTGGAAATCCGGCATACCATCCTAACAACGGGAATCATCCTAATCATCGTATGCCAACCCCAATAACTTCCAACAACCTCCAAAGGCTTCACCGCATGAATGGTATGATTCAAGAAGCAGAAAGCGAGCTAGAGGATATGATGCGGCGATTGGTTGTGAGCAATCAACAAGCTGGCACCCAATGTAATTCTTTCATCGATACTCGGCGGAGGATAACACGGTTGGAATCAATGTAGCGACCATGGGCAAACACATGAAGATGATGGAGAACCAGATCGGTCAGATAGCTGCACAACAGAATGCCTGACCAAAGACGGGCTAATTTTCGAGTGTCTGAAAGTGAACCCAAAGAATCAGTGCTTTGCTATCCAGTTGAGAAGTGGAAAAGCGTATCAGAACCACACGGACGAAGAAGGAGCAACGGAAGAGCATCTCGCGACCGAGCTCACGACCGCAAGCCCGGCCGCGAGAGACCAGGCAGAGAGTTCAGGGGGGAAGTCTGCGACCGCATGCCCGGACGCGAAGAAGAAATCCAAAGTAGCGCAGGTCCCTAGCGTCCGCCCTCGCGATCGCGAGGATGGCCACGAGGGACGCCCAATTCTGAAATTTCCGACGTACACTCCACAGATTCCATTTCCGAGTCGATGGCCAAGCCCAAGCATGATGATAGGCTGACCCGATTCCTAGAAATGTTCGAGAAGGTGAATATCAACATTCCCTTACTAGATGCACTCAAAGATATGCCGGGGTACATGAAATTCCTCAAAGATGCCATTACCAATAAAAAGAAGCTGAAGAAATTTGAGACGATCAATCTGTCCCAAGAGTGCAGTGTTGTGCTGCAAAAGAAGTTGCCACTGAAGCAGAAAGATCTAGGCAGCTTCTCTATACCTTGTGTCATTGGAGTGCATACCTTTTCCAAGGTTCTGTGTGATTTAGGGGCAAGCATCAATCTGATGCCATTGTCCATTTTTAACAAATTGGAGATTGGAGAATTGAAGCCTACTACAATTACTCTCCAAATGGCAGACGCATCAGTCACAAGGCCAAAAGGGATAGTGGAAGATGTGTTGATCAAAGTAAAAGGATTTATCTTCCCTGCGGACTTTGTAGTCCTCGATATGCCAGAGGATGGGAACACGCCTCTCATTCTAGGGAGACCGTTCTTAGCCACAGGCAGGGCTCTGATCGACGTGCAAGAGGGTGATCTCACTTTCCGTGTGAATAAAGATGAGTTAACCATTTCGATCTATGATGCCATCACGAGAGATGATAACTCAACACATGAAGATTGCTATTCGATCACCACTACCACAGCCAGCCCATTGTTGAGCTCGAATTTCAATAGACCGTCAGACGAGCACGCTACAAAGAAGAGGTGGACTCGGCATAAAAGTCAGAGTGAGTCGTTCAAGTTCAGTGGAAGCTACTCATATACCAAATGGTGGTCTGTTGTCAATGCTAAGTATAAGGGCACGAAAAAGTTTGGAAAGACCACAGTTGTCAAATCGCCCGATTGATGAGAGGTAACGTCGAGCTAGCGACGATAAATCTAGCACTGGTTGGGAGGTAACCCAATATTTTTCATGCTTTTATGTTTTTGTTTTGTTTTCTTCGTTTTGTCGTGTCGTGTCCTTTGTGTTCGTTTTTGAGTCCCAAGGTGTTTAATGGCTTTATTTATTTAAAAAAAAAAAAGACTACCTCGTGACCACCCTCGCGACCGCGAGGAGTGGCCGCGAGGAATTGGGAAGTACTACTTGCGCCGAACACCAACGTTTAGCGACCACACCCGCGTCCACGAGGTGTGGCCGCGACCACGGGCAGTACACTTTTGGGCATACCTCGCGACCGAGCTCGCTACCGCAAGCCCGGCTGCGAGGCGTTACCCGACTCACGCCCAGATGTGACCCGCGTATTTTGCCTTGATTTTTAACCCTTTCCCCCCCATTTTTGACACACACACGAAAACTTCAGCAATTACACCCTCTCCCAACACCAAAACCCTAGTTCATTACTTTGCTTGCAATTTCCACATATAATCCACTCAAGGTATGCTACATTTCCTTAATTCTTCATGGGTTTACGCTTTTGAGCATGAATTAGAAGAGTTTTTTCCATTATATATACTTGTTGTGGGTTATTGAAGATTTGAGGAACTAGGGCTTATATTGCTAAAATTACTTGGTGTTTGAGCATTTTTGTTTCAATGTTAGGTATATTGATGTTCCTAGATGCATATTATTGGTTTAGTTTGCCTACATTGTGGAATTGGGTTGAAAATTTTCGAAAAAAGCCCTAGTTTTCTGTTGTCAAGACACTCGCGACCGGGCTCGCGACCATGAGCCGGCCGTGGCGTCATGCGTGCCCTGTCGGCGCCTCGCGAACATCTCTTGCGGGCACGAATTGCTACCTCGCGACCGTGAGGTTGGCTGCGAGGCAGCTCAAGTCATGTTTTCATGCGTTTTTACGTGTGTGTGTGTGTTTTCTCTCCCTTGTTTCACCTTGTCAGACCATATGTTAGTATAGGGGGAGAAATTTGCCTAAGTTTAAGTTCGGGGGAGGTATATATATTGTTTTGGGTTGCCGTTTTCTTTCGCTTTCCTTTTTAATAAGTACATGAGCTAACGTTGACTTATCTTTAGGTACATTATGTCGCGTGCTTCAGGCCACAAGCGAAAGGGCAAGGAGGTCGCCTCCTCTTCACATGATGAGCCACATGATGCATTCGACCCCGACACCTTTGGGTGCGATTGCCAACTCCCTCGTCGATGGGCGGTGAGAAGATTGGTGCAACCGGCACGAGCACTCACGATTTATTGCATAGAGGCGTGCCAAGCCATTGGGATAGCCAGCGATGTCACATGGCTGGTGAGAGGCGGTCTATATTACATTATCACGCCAATTACCTGACATACCGGATCCTCACTCTGGAATTCCTGTCAACCGTCCGAGTACACGAGACACAAGGGTCGCCGGACTATATCACTTTTCAGATGGACAATAAGCCCCGCCAACTCTCAGTGGATGAACTGAATGGAATCATCAATGGTGATCCCGAGGGCCAATATATCGGAGATTTAGAGACCACGCCACAGAATGTGTGGCCGTTATTCGTGGACACCACTCTCGAGTAGAACCCGTCTTATAACGCCTCCAGAGCCAAGGCAAGTTCCATAAGGAACCCCGCGGTGCGCTACTTTCACCGCCTGATCACCTTCACCATCCATGGCCACAACAATGCCGGCACAGTCCTTTCACAGGACATGAGTCTCTTAACTGGAGCTGCGACTCGACATAAGATGCATGCCGGCATGTTCCTTGCACAGCACTTCCAGATGCAAGCCGAGGTTTCGGGGAACGCAAGGATATGCATAGGGGGATTCGTTACCCCCATTGCCGATTTTTTCGGGGTGACGATTCGTGAGAGTCCTATCTCTCAAGATATCTTGCTAGACAAGCCCTGTCTTTACGTCCAGACGTTCTTGAAGAGACACCCGAGCCGTTACCTATGGCTGCTATACGACAAGCACGGCGATGCATGCCCGCCCAACACGGATCTCACCAGTTTAAGCAGATTTGGTGCAGCGGAGGCTAATTTGAACTTGCGCTCCGGTCTTCACTATTCATGGGTTCGGCGCTTGAATGCGCAAGGAGAGATCAAGAGAACGGCATGAGGAGGAAGCCGAGCCGGACGTGGCACCCGAGACAGGAGGCATATTACATCCACCTCCCGTTCAAGGCAACCCCGGAATATATGAGCGACTAGATCGCATAGATGGTCGACTTGACCACATTGACGGGCGCCTGACATCCATTTTGGCCCAGCAGCAGGCCCAATTCGAGCAACAACAAGCCCTCCTCGCCCAACACCAAGCACATCAAGAGCACCAAAGATAAATGATGGAGATGATGCGAGAGGTGGGATCGTGGCGGATTCTATCCACGCCGGAGTGGCGCGAAATCACAGTGGGTCTCGCCTAACTACTCTTTTCTGCAAACCTTATTGCCTCGATTTTCACCTGTTTACAATAAGTTTGGGGGGAGTGGACGAGTTTGGTTGGTTGAGAGTCCTGTTTATGTTTTTATGTTTTCTTGTAAAGTTTTTATGCTTTGGGGCTTTTGTCGTGTCTTTGTTTTGTTGTGTTTGTTGATCAACGAGTTAAGTGAAATGTGTTAATGCATGTTGCCAATGATGATAGAAATTTTCTGAAAATTGTTGTTGATAGTGCACATGATGTGTTAGGAAACGAAGCATGAATGACTTGAGATTGCTTAGCTTGTTGTTTTTCACCATTTGCTTAAAACCGTGAGACTTAGCTTTACTGTATAAACATCTTATTACAGTTTCTTTTAATTGTGTGATATCGTGCATGTTATTATCTTCTAGAACTTGCTGTTTTTTCTGTGTCGAGACTGCAATATGTGTTTTGAATATGGAAATGATAAAAGACCATCTTTGTTAAACCACACATTTACCCAAACATTAGTCCAATGATATATACCGTTTGTCGCCTTCTTTGAGCCTTTATTAGACTTTATTCTTTCGATTAACCGGGTGATTGGAGGTGAGGATGGATATGGGAATCAAATGGGAGGAAAATTTGTTTTGATAGTCTAAGTTGGGATAGAAGATAAAGAATGGTACTCGTGTGAAAAAGAATAGACCCTATAAGCTCTATTACAAAGCCAAAAAAAGAAAAAATTTCGAAAAATGTGAGCATAAAGGAAGTCAATTATCATAGTATATGGTACCATGAGTTGCATAAATGATTGAATTAGCATGTTGGGAAGAAAAGGGGAAATTGACAAAGTCCATATGAGTTGATTATATAAATTAAGGTGCTTGGAGTATATTTGAGTCACTTAGCCATATATTATCCTACCTTGACCAATGTGCCTACATTACAACCTATGAAAAGTCATTTTTGATCCTAATTTGAACGCATTTGATGTGGTGGAGATATTAGAGAAATGGCAAGCCTATGGTGAGATTTTGCATTGCATTGATTATTGAGTGTATACCGTCCTTTATTTCTTTATGAGTTGGGTGTACTCTATATATTACGCACATGCCGTTGTGAGGTAGAATTGATGAGATTTTTGCTTTCAATGGTTGTACATTGTCGAGTTGACTAATGTCGTCGTGCGCTAATGATTTTGAGCTTTGAGATATTACGAGGCGTTATTGTGTTAATCACCTTTCTTGGCTCGTTGATCTTTTGTTGTGTCTCTTTCTTTTGGTTTTGTTTTTATTTGAGGACAAACAATGCTTTAAGTTTAGGGGTTTGATAAGCGTGCATTTTACGTTTATTGTTGATGTTTAAAGATGATTTTAGATCGATAAAGTGCGTTTATGTCTTGGATCTCAATGCTTTTACATACTCTTGGAAGATCTTGCTCTTGGGTTCCTTTTGGTGTTTTGTAGGCTTATAAGTTGAAAATCGAAGCATGGAGCGAAGCACGAGCGAAGAAGGCTGGCAGGGGCCTAGCGACCGCCCCATGACCGCTAGCCCAATGACTCAAGCCATCATAAAGCGATGGCTCGCGATCGCGGCCTGGCGACCGCTGGGTCGGTCGCGAACTACTATATGGCGTGGGCCACTCCGGTGACCGCGAGACATGCTTGCGAGCTACCCAGCGTGCGAGAAGAGCTCTGCCGATTTCGCAACCACGCTAGCGATCGTGGTGAGTCGCGAGGCAAGCTCGTGCGGCGCGCCCGGCCGAGAAGGCGAGGATGGGCGGCGAGATGTTCCCTCGCGACCGAGCTCGTGACCATGAGCTAGGTCGCGGCGTGGCGACAGACTCCAAGTGGGGTTTCAACCCTAATTCATAAATAAGGCGTTACCCATGGCGCCCCAGCGTTACCCAGTGAATTTAGGCGTTTTTCTCGGTTTTCATTATTTTCCATTTATTTTCATTCTAGCTTTGATTTAGATTGATTCTAGCTTTAGTTTTCCATCATTCTACATTAGTTCTACGGTTTGTTATCGATTTGGAGCGTTTTCGTCGAGCAATTGCATCATTTTCCGTTTTCGGCGAGGTTGGGATTTGAACCAACGATTGTTCTTGAGACGCTACATCACGGGTTTTATCAATTTAATTTCTATTTTATGATTATTTAGTATTTTATTCCGCTAATTATGTCTAGCAAATTTTACATTTCTAGTCACAGGGTTTGCATGATTCTATCCTAAATGTTGTGATTCACTGCTATTGTTATTTACCTTCCGAGGATTGATTCATGATTTTGGTGCTTAATTATATGTGTTTATTTCGATCAATCTTGATGCATATCATAGTTGCGATTAATTACTTAACCGTTTTAATTGTCAATCAATCTTGAATGCATGATACGGATAAACGCGAGTAAATGGCGAGATAGGAACATTCGTATGAAGCATATTCTTTGTGATCCTTTTGGGTTGCTTATTTTCCTCTAGAGGCGTATGATAATAGAAACTTTGTAATCAAGCGCCACAATTGTCGTAATGAAATTGTTGGTTACATATGTGATCTTCCATCTTATGCGGATTAAAATGGTTAATAATAAGCGGGATAAACACACGTTGTGGGTAGGATTAGTGCATCCTAGGGTTAGTCTTTCTTAATAGTTATCTCTTTGAGTTTTCTTTGCTTTGGTTTATTTTTCTAGTTGTACTAAGTATGCAGTTTTCGACCACCCATGAAGGTTTCGCACCGGGAAGTTATTGAAAACCGACTTTTCATTGGTCTTTAAAAGCATATCTTGTTTATAGTCATTGTGTCCCAGTATTTTATTTCGTGTCCATGGGTACCAAGTTTGCTAAATTTGAGTCCGTTTGCAAAAGTTGCGTCATTTTTGCGTTTTGAAAAGGGCAGCATTGCATATAATGCTTGTGCAATTTCGAATTTTCCTATAAATAGGAGGCTAGGGCCTTCATTTTCAACGCTCATTTCCTTCGCCTCCGTGTTTACGGAAGAGCCGAGCAGCTCCAGCACGCTGCTGAAGTCACTGGAGGAGTGGGGATCGGCGGGGAGGCTCAGCGGCGGCGCCATTCTTACCGCCGAGCCACCACCGCCGATCAACCACCCTCGGGCAGCCCGTTTTCTGTTTTGTCCTTTTCTTGTTTTGATTCCGCCTTTAGTAGATCGATAGCATAGAACTCGGGAATCTAAAGGACGGACGGGATAACGGAGGTCGCCAATTTCAAGACAAGCTCGCCGAATCGCCGCCGCCGTGAGTGTTGGCCGCCGTTTGCGGCCGACGGCCACCTTCGCCACGGGTCCTTTAGGTTTTGAGTTCCGGCTATGCATTCTACTAAAGCACCGATTCCGTTTTTACATTTTCGCGTTTACGCATGTCGGATGTTTTCCGTTGCTTCGAGTTTTCTAAAGCCAAGACATGCCGGGTTATCCATTTTCAACGTCGCTTGTCATTCCATGTTCGTCGTTATGCATATTGCTTATGTTTCCATTTTCATGCATCGATTTTGGATGGTTTATCCTAGATCCGAGGATAGCATCGATTTTGAAGCTTCTTGTTTGCTAAGATTTGAGTCAACTTGCATGCATGCATATTTTGAAAGTACCCTATTATTGGTCTTGATGCCTGAATATATTTCCTTACGCATCGAGTTGATTTGAAAACCGGAGAGTGCCAATGTGGGTTTAGAAAGTCGAAAACCCTAGTTTTGCTACGATCGTCGTTTGGATCACGTTGTTGCTTTGCTTTGTGGGAAGTGACCCCAAAAGTTGTTCCGTCTTGTTACGTGTACCTACCAAAGGCGATCGGTGAAGTCATCGGATCCGTAGATATCTCTCGGCCGACGTTTTCATCTGTTCGAGTTGGGTTATATATGCTTATTTTGAGTTATTTACTCGATATTTCAAAATAAAACATGTACGTCAGAAATGTTTTTGTGAAATTATTCTTGTTCTCGATCCAAGATATGGTTCTATCATGGTTGTGCACGGATCTCTATTCGTGGGTTGATCACCATCTTGAGTATTGATCATAGGGACAGACCCGAACACGTGGTTATGGTTACGAAGGGATAGACCCTAAGTCCACACGAAATGGTAATGAGGTGGTTATGGTTCGATGGGGATTTGACCCTCAAGTCCACACCGAGTTAGCCGGTGGATACGCCCGCGTGGGCCGATCGATATGTTCCGGACGAATGAATGTCATGTGATGGGTGGCGAGGATACGCCCGAGCCGTGGTTCATGGTTCTATGATGGGAGTATGATAATAACGGATCGGTATCAAAATGAAAATCTATTTTGCTTACTTAGAAGTGGATTTACGCTTAAAACCTTCTAAGGTAAGTGCTCGAACACGACCTCATGATTCTTTTGATTTATGATAAAACCCCACCGAGTGCGCTAGTACTCACCCCAAACTCTTTTCAAATCTTTTCCTGCGGATGGAGGAGAATTTCGGACGAGGCCATCACCGAGGGTGGGCTGCGGGTTCTTCATGCTATGCTTCCGCGATGTTGTGTTATATCGCACTCGATAATTATATTATTGTCCCTTATTTGCTACGATTGGGAACAAGATTTGTTATGTTATTCTGCTGTGAGTCTCGATACGAGCATGCTATGTGGTTGACCGGTCTAGTTGACAGGATGTAATGCTATTTTGCCTTCTTGCATTACTTATAATAAACCGAGATCATGTTTTCTGAAGTTATGATATCGATATTATTCTGTTGGTGGATTGTTTGTGCACCCCTCCCCTTCAGGATATGTCCTAGTTATAGAGGAGATGCTGCCCGATTTCATGGTCACATCTTCTTATCATGTATGTTATATGTATCCCCCCCTTCTTCCCTCGCTTAACCCCACCCCTAATTACACCCCGGCATCCGTGCCTTCCCTGAATTGGGCGTGACAGCTAGCTTCGTGTTTTAGTGTTACAATCCCTCGTGGATACGATACTCTGCTTACCTTATACTTGCGTGTTTTCCTGTTAGAAAAGTGAGCGATCAAGTATATCTAGGACGATTTCAATCTATGTGAATTTCAATCTTTATAGCGAAGCCCACCAATTTTAACTCTCCAATCCAATCCTCACGCACTTCTCCTTTTCCTCTCTAGAGAGAGCGAAGGTCGATCTCCTCGCTCTTGAATCTCCTAGCTTCGCGTCACTGAGTGTCACCTTTCTATTATTCTTCTTCGTTTCGCTTTTCTTCCCTGTTCTCTGCCGATAGTTTTTCTTGTATGATTATGTGTCCATTTCTTTTGGAGCAGTGTAGAGTAGTTGCTGTGAAGCTATGCATATGTTTTGCCAATATTTTTTTATTTTTTTAAAGTTGGGTGTAAGTAATGAAGATTTGTTATTTGGTAGTTTTAATTTATGTTTTGCTATATATAACTGTGTTGAAGTGGCTCCAGTGTTTGTGGCGATATGCTTTACAGAATTCTTCGATTGTATGAAACATGTGAAGGCATGATGAAGATATTTGAAGTTTCAAAAAGCTTTTGAAATGTTGTGGTAGTGATTTATTGCTGGATCTTCTGATTTGCTATTGGTGTATTATAAGCTGATATTCTGCTTCCGATTGTTGAAGTGTGCTTACTGCTACGAGAATGTTTTGTTGCTTTGTTGAAAAGTATGGAGATGGAGTAGTAGCGATTTACTCTTTATCTGGCTGGCTGAAGAACAACTCCACAACCTACCATATAAGGCTTGTCCCCAAGCATATGCTTTCAGGTGATTCCACAATCCGAGTGTGGTGCAAATCTGCAAGGCCACATTAAAATAAAACCTATAAACGATCTCCATTTTACAATGTGCTACCTACAATCGCCTAAAACAACCTATGATTTCTATTCTTACTTTATTTCTCACTTAATGTGTATTTTTTTTTAGGCATGTGCAATTTGCATCTCAATTTGGAGGTCCAAAAGGTGATTGTTTGTCACATATAATAATTTTACTTTTTGCTTTCTGTTCAATTGTTTTATCCTTCATGCTTGTGAGATGTTTTATTTGGTTGGTATGGTTTGGAAGCTCCAGTTTATGAGAAGTTGTAGTTACAGACATTATATTGGATAATACTTTTCAAGCAAGACATGTACTATTTAGACCCCCCAAGTTAGTTTAATTTGTAGGTTTTCTGGTCACCATGGTTTTAACACTTAATCTGTATCTTTTATATCAAATAAACCAGGGAAATGATATTGAAAATTTCATTTCAGTAGCCCAATGTATGGTTGCTTGAGTCACATGTATAGGCTAGCTTCAAGGCTTAGACACCCGATTCAGAACTGATTACTAAAAAATGATCTTGGAATCTGCACTCTGGCCCTCAGGTCCCCTTCGTTACTTGTATGTTGGTTCAGATCGCCTGCATGTTATAGTTATCTATTGAAATGCCAATGTTTCATCTGCCTTCTGACTAATATGGTTATTTAAATCAGTTTAGAAGAATGATCCTGGGAAAAATAATACCAAATTCCACATTTATACTTTTTTGTGTATAGATGCGAAGCAAGAGTTCGATGGAAAATGTTCTGTTCAAGTTTACAGTATAGATGATTAAATATGGATGATTAAGTTTTAAGTTTTGTTAATTAATTCCATTTATAAACTTTTGACAAGGGGAGATCTTAGTCATCTGACGGTTAGGCCGAGGAGAATGAAAATACGTGTGTAATAATAATATATTTTTTATTTTATTCATTTCTTCACTTTTATAGATACCACCTTAATTCTCTACTCTCTCCAAGACACTCGACACGCATCTATACTCCTCATCCGCCTTCCCTTTTTCAAGTAAGCATCTCTCTTCAAAATTTTCATAAACACATTGCCATTGCTAAATCACTTTGGTTGTTCTTCCGCTTGATTCGTTTCGCTGCTGAATTCTATCAGATTGCTTGAATTGAAGATGGGAGCTTTTAAGGTTGCCGCGTCAGACTTCTCCAATTGATGGCCGAAACCCAGGACTTCGGTCTTAGGAAGAAGGTTTTAATTTCGCTTAGTTTTTATGCTCGATTGTTTCCTTATGATTCTCTTGCTTTTCCCTATGGCTACTGATTTTATAGACTGATGTCCGATCTGATCTGATCTGATCTATCTATCTATCTATCTATCTATATGTGTGTGTGTGTGTTTGTGTGTGTGTGGTGACATCGTCGGCTGGACAGATGTACTTGGTATTTAAATGTTCTGTTTATGTGAAAAGTTGTTTGATCAATGGAGATTTAATCGGTGGGGATATTTTCTAGTATGATTGCGGAAATGAGTTATAGATGTGATTAGCCTAGTAATAGTGTTCGTAATGTTTGTGCTGTGATTATATAGAAAAAATCTGTATTTGTCCAAATGCCAAGCCAAGCTGGTGTGATAAATCTATATTTTGACTTTCCTAATTTAATATGTTCGTAGAATCAGGACTAGGGAACTATTCTGGTGAAAGGCCTCGTTTTGCATTTTACGAAACAGATCATAGTGAAGTACCGGGAACAGTCTCTGGATGACCATTAATTTAATTTGTGATTTATGTGCATTAGATTATCTTGAGAATGCTTCCCATCCAGGAATCTGTTATAATTCCAATAATCAAGTAGGAGTATGTCTGTCAAAGATCCATCTTTCACTTGTATACTTAATCAAGTTAAACTGTTAAGTACTGCAGTAAAATTTTGTAGTATTTTATGAGTCAGAATGTGTGGAAACCAAATATATAAAAGTTTGAGCTTGGTCTGACTTTTTTTTTATCAAACTTGAAATTTCAAGATCAAATAGCTTAGTTTTGTACTTCTATTGTTCAATGATTCTAGTTGAAATAAGCAGGCATCAAATACACGAGGAGAAAATGACAATGAGCTTCGAATTTTATATATTATATTATTTTACCTTATTATGTGTCTTCTTATTATAATTTCTCTAGATGATTGAAAGTTCATCATGTCTAATATTATATTATTTTACCTTATTGTGTCTTCTTATTATAATTCCTCTAGATGATTGAAAGTTCATCATGAAAGATATTATTGAAGAAGTTATGAAGAGTGGTTCTATTTCTTAGCGTTCACATGTAAGATAAACATTTCATTTATGTTCTTATTGGGTAAAAAATCTTTAACATAATCATTTTTTTACCTCAAAGAGTGCTAATATTCTATTTTGAATTGTTAATAGTTTCAAAATCGGACTTACTCTCGAGAGGACACCGATGAAGTTCGTGTTGAATAGGCCAATCTCATGCTTCTTCACATATAGTATTGTGATGTTTTAATGTAAGCTATCGATCTTTCAATTATTTTGAACCGTGATATGTGTGATATGCTCTTATTGTTTTGTTATGTGATGTAGCCAATATTTTGTATAGTGATTTTGTAGAAAGAATGAAAGCAGATCAGATATTTTGTATAGTGATTTTGAACGTAATGAAAGCAAGTATATTTTAATCTCATTTGCTAATAGATTACGTGTTATTAATTGTATAGGTTTTAAATAAAGAAATTAACTACGGTTGAAATTGAAAACCGTAGTACAAAAGATATATTGACTACGGTTTAAAAGTCAACCGTAGTCGTATGTTAAATCGACTACGGATATAATAGAAAAACGTAGTATATAAAATATAAAATTTGGCATAAAACCGTAGTAATTTATAAAAATCGTAGTAAATTCAGATTAAGACTACGCTTTTTCCCAAAACCGTAGTGTATGTGTGAAAATTAGTGTAGTCTATAGTCGATATAGACTACGACAAAACGCGTAGTGTATGAGAAATTAAGTGTAGTCTATAGTCGAATAGACTACGCTTAAAAAGCGAGTGTATGTGCGAAATTGCGTAGTCTATCAGAATACCCGAATTTCTAAGTATTCATTTTCAAAATAAGAAGGAATATTACGATAGAAACGAAAATAAAACGAACGTCGATAATCGCCGATTTTGAGTAAAATCAAAAATTTCTTAATCTATTTCACATAAAATAGATTTTAATAGTAAATAAATATGTTTTTAAGTATATGTGGGATATTATTACACCAAGGAATAAAAAGAAATATTTTTCTTAATTGTTTCATTATTTTCAAACATATGTGGATATATGATTAAATTGTGATCAAGATCACTTTATTTTATGTGATGAGATGTTATTTTGCATACATATATAGGATCACTACTACAAATATCACTTTTCTCATTATTTATGTACTACGCTTTTCGTAAAAGCGTAGTCTATGTGCTAATTTTTGAAATATGATCACGCTATACTTAAATGCGTAGTCTATATGAACTATTAACCACGCTTAAAAGCGTAGTCTATGTGCGTGTTTTTAAAAAAGCGTAGTCTATGTGCATAAATTAAAAATAAAAATAAAAATTCAATGCTCAACAATCCACCTCCCTCCTTTCTCCTCCCTCATCCGCCAGATCCGCCCACGATGACACCCTCTCCTCTCGCGGACACCGACCGCCCGCCCGCCTCCTCCTCCTCTCCTCCGGGCGCCTATTCTTCCTCTCCGCCGCCTCTCCGCCTCCTCCGGCCCGCCGACGACCCTCTCGCCATCGGGTTTCACGACACCTACCTCCTCCGACCCCGATCTCGCCTCGTCGTCCTCTCCAGCCCCCCGCGATCGCCTCCGTACCTTCACCGATCCACTACCCGCCTCCGACTCTCCCGGCTTCGAGGTCGCCCTCTTAGCGCCTACACTTCGAGACCAAAGCGCAGAA
The DNA here is from genome assembly GCA_036937905.1 of Salvia rosmarinus. Classification (NCBI taxonomy): domain Eukaryota; kingdom Viridiplantae; phylum Streptophyta; class Magnoliopsida; order Lamiales; family Lamiaceae; genus Salvia; species Salvia rosmarinus. Next base: position 116,451 of record JAODLM010000170.1, read on the forward strand.
CGGCAAGGCCATCACCGCCTCCATCCCCGATCTCTCGCACCGCCGCTCTATCACTCTCGCGCAACCCTAAACTCGAGCCCCGATTCAAACACCAGCAGCCTTCAATTGGGTTCTATCGCGTCACCGGAGCCGCAGATGGCGGTTAAGTCGGACGCCGCGCTTGCATTGTTGGGGTTGCGCTGATTGCTACTACAAGCGGATCTCTCGATGCCGAGTTGGTCAAAGCTTAACTTCCGAAGTTCGCCGTTGTTTGGTGGCGGCGATTTCCGACTTCGTAATTCGACGGAAACCGGAGAGTTTTGTGAAGAAGAATGAGGGGCGCTTGAGTGAGAACGGATTTGGGGATGATATTATGGTTGAAGCGGGACGAGATTGATCGTGTGGTGGAGACACTTAGGATATAGAAATCGAAAACGGTGATTCAACGGAGATGGATGGTGAGGACTTGAGAATTCACGCCATGGGAATTGTTGCGGCCGCTTTGAGAATTTTGGGGCATTGTTTGTCTGGGGCCTCCGAATGTTGATGAGGTGAAGGACGCAGATCGATGGTCGTCATGGCGCCTATATGCTAGAGCTTCACATGATCCGTTCCACAAGCAATTCTAGCCACGAGGAGTTTGATCCACTTGATAAGGGACGCGTGAAGCTGCCATGGCAGAAATGCAGCTGCTCCCAATGGTTCCGTTCGAATGTTAACACTCCCAAGAAGGCTAAGAAACCCGAGATACTTTTAGTTTCCAAGTGAATGGTATTCAAGCACAATTGCCGTTGCTCGACTTGCTTTTGGTGTTCATTGTGAGAATGTGTGGTTTTGTGTAGATTATTAATTTTACTAGAACTATACGATAGATGAATCATGAAAGTATTTGTGTTTAATTACCTTAACGTGCTGATTGAAGAGATATATGCTTCATGATGTTGTGTAACGCTTTGAATTTCGCTTATTCGATTTGTACTTCTTGTTCAAATGCTTTTGATTCTCGAGTTATGGTGGGATTAAGTTTCGATTGATCGCCTTCTAATCCTTTCATTCATAATTAACCTTCGAGATGCAATTTGTGCGATAATCGTTCTATTTTGAATTAAAATTAGTGTTTCCTTTCTCTTTAAAGAAGGATTTAGGATAAGAAATGGAATAAAAAGAAAAGGAACACAAATACATGAGTTTTCATTGGAGAATATGGAGATTGTAGATATATCTAACTTTTACTTTAGTCATACCGCAACAATATTTGTCATCCTTTTTGCTTTTCGCAATGATTTTAGTTCGCTTTCTTTCTATGAGGAGGAAGCATCATTTCGCTATCGCTTTCTACATTTTCCGCTTTGTCAAGATAATCATCTTGGTGGTGCTGAATGCTAAATCAAATCGACTAGTTATCTACTTAACATTTCAAATGCATGTAGAATGTGTAACAATTAATTAGAAGGAGAATCTCTATTTTTTAGTGGATATCTTTAGAAAACTTAAATAATTGTTCCCAAATAGTTGTGGATTCCTTATCCTCGCCATACTTAGAACCAATAAGCATGGATTCAAATAGGAAAGGGTTAATCGGAATGGGGAATGCGAATGGGAGGGAGGACGGCGGCAGCGACACCCAATCGGTGGTGGAGGACTCCCACGTCGCCGCGCAGGTTAGCATGGCCGATCAGGATGCGGCGCACGTCCCCGAATACATGGGGGGCAGTCGCCCCCTTCTAGTCCTAGGGCACTCAAAATAATGGATTGCACTCAAAAATCAAGAGGAAAACCCAACTGTGGAGGTAGCTTGAATGATTCCATCAACAAACGAGCTCCCGTCTGTCAGAAAAAAATTATTTTGATCTTCTGCTTTTTGTTAAACCCTAGTTGTACTTTTTCTATTCAGGTGAGTAACTATATTGTTCTTCAATTTGTTTAATAAGTAGTTGTTAGTGCATAGATTTTTCAGATGTTTTAATTCGTGAACTGTTAAAAGATTCGCGGGTTCGGTTTGCTTTTCCAATTCTATACGGTTTTGGATTTTGATTTTGAGTTCACTATGTGTTGGACTGTGGGCGTGAATTACGGAGAGATGGTCAACGATCTAATAGTGCAAAAATCGCAATTTGGGATGGGAATTAATGAGGTTGTGGAAAATTAAAGGTATTTAGCTCTTTCTTTGGTGTTTTGGTGTTCTTTTCATTTCGTGAAATGGTTTTGTGTTGTAATTTCTCAAGAACCGATTGTATAATTTGTATTTAACTTTATTACCAACTTGAATTGTGTAGACTAATTATGCGGTAGACTACGATCTAAATTCGGTATTGATTGAAGATCATAAGCGTTTTTAGTTATTCGATGCAATCTTTCTCCAAAGCTTTTCTATAGTGCTTGTGTGGCTTTGTTTTGTTTTGGGAGTCAGAATATTGTGACAAGAATTGTAAACTATCGTGGAAGAAAGACTATATGTACTAAGTGCCTTGTTCTTTATATTTTGTCGGCTTCTCCATGAAAAAGGAATCGGCATTGTGTACGAGTGTATAGATGGAACGACTTAGCTTCTAATGTTTATGCTATATGCCTTTTGTGTCTGTGAACATATAAGGTCAAGCAACGCCTCAAGTCCCGAGCGATTCTTGTCGCCGATTTTCAGCGTCTAGGAAGGGATCGAAGGTTTTACTACCTGTTGTCCCATGTTTTCGTGAGTGTCGATATGGTGGCGACTTGAATGGCTTTTCCCATACTGGGACATCATCATAAAAGTTTAACGAACGAAGCCGATTTGTTGATGGAAGGACTTGTCTCGGAATGGACAAGATGCTTCCCTGAGCAATAACTCGGCTGTTCCTTTCACGAGGAGATCAATAAACAGAGAAGATAATGTTATTGTAGCTTTATGGTAATGCTGGGAATGCCATCCTTTATGAATGTGTTGCTGCAATCATGAGCATTGAAGATAATGGGGGGTTAAGAGTACTTGCTGTCAATATATTGGGAAGATTTTGTCAAACCGGACAACAATATCGTTTGTTTAATAGTTTGGTTCGACACTTACATGCTTTTTTTTATCGTGAATAAGATCTAGTTTCTTTAGCTTCTGGGATTCTTGAGCTTCACTAAGTCAATGAAACAATTGTTCATTTCAAGTCGCTCGCTTCATGGAGATACTAATGATTTCCTTGTGAAGTAACACTTTACATATTCCTCGTCGGTCATTCCAAGTTTTCAGAGTATGCTTTAGCATACAAGGCAATGATTCTCTAAGTATTCTCGGTTCATCTTGTTCGTATTCAAGATTTTTATTTTTATTTTTATATCCGATAAATTTAGATCCTAATTCGGATACGCCGCATGAATATGCCGATTAAAGCTATGGCCTTAGATAGTCAAGCAAAGGCAGAGGCATCGGGCCACAATTCGAATGTGTAAAGGTGTGATGGAATACATCTCTATTGTGTGTATGCTAAAACTTAATAAATTTTTCCTTTGCTTAAAATATCTCTTAGTTGTATGGGTTTCATAGTTAGAAAATCTTTTAGTTTTAGTTAGTTCTCTAAAATAACGAGTATCATCTTGGTTTGGTGTTTGTCGCTACTTTTGACTTGACAAACCAATCCTCTTTAGAACACTAAAACAGCCCAATAATCTTACTAAACTATAAAGGTTTCTTGAGTCTCTCCGTTTCGAGATAACTTTTCCGATTCCAACTCAATGTACACTTGTTTTTGTTTTGTTACTTTTCGCTTTTTCCACTTATTTTTCAAGCACATATTGAGTGTACAATGTTAGGGACTCATGGACTTATTTGATGTCGTGATTCGATGCTTCAATTCGTAAAGGGCCCTTGAGCTTGTGTATCTTCCGTAAATGAAAACAATGTTAAGCGGTGACTAAGGAGCTTGTCGACTATCTCAAGTCGGTGACCCTAAATTTAAGGAGACCTCAAGGCAAAAATCGCTCTATTGTGGATAAGTAAGTTTAATAAGTTAAAGTACTTTTGTCTCCATCCTTTTTCTTTTTCTTCTTTCTTTTCCTTTTTCTTTTCTTACTTTCTTTTCCCTTTATCTTATATTGATAACTTCTTAAATGTTATTGTAGCTTTCAAAGATTGTCTTGTGAATTTGCTTGATTGATGTCGGTGACGCCCCGGCATAGTAAGTTTTGTTCTCGACTCCGATACAATATCATTATGAACGATTTCATTTTTAAAGCATTCTTTTATTTATTTAGTATTTAACAGCCATCGGGTTGTCCTCATTAAGTTATAAATCATGCCACCTCAAGGTGAAAGATGCATAATTTTGGTGTTGATCTTGTTTAAATAACTTTGAGTCCTTGTATATGGTTTAAATGTCGCATAACAAAAGAGGTATCTCTTAACCACATATGCTCGGTTTTATATCACACCTCCTAAGTGTGATACGAATACAATTTTTTTATAGGAGTAGCATGTATAAATTTAAAGTCTTATTGCAAAAATCTTGATATGAAGTCTTACCGCAACTATGCATCAGATTGCATTCTATTTGCGAATTGTTTCTAATGTGTACATTCACGGTAAGAAATGGACTTTGTTGATTTTGTCGACAGCACTCACGCTTATATTATCCGTCTGCTGAGTTGGTTTTGATGTAAACCTAGCTACGCTAAGAAATGGACTTTGTTGATTTTGTTTGTAAACGAGAAGTCGCCTGCTTTCTACTTTCAAATGAAGCATTGTAAATAGTCTGTATGAATGAAATCAATTATTTAGGCATAGACCCCGAACCTCAAATTGAGGCATAAACATGAATACCCAAATCCCGCCTGTGATAGATAGGATTATTAAGAGAAATTAGGTTGTAAATACTCGTGTACATGAAACATGATTTAGTTTGTTGCTTTCTATACAAGCATAGCTTGATTCCCGACTTTGGGGATAAGAATCAAAGATATCATGTTGATGTTGTTATCGCATTGCCATGAACATAATGTTTGAGCATTTATCGATATTGTGTATCAGACTTTGAAATGTGTGTATTTGTGGTAGTATCTAATTACTATTAATTGCTTCAAGGGCAATTTTATGTTTAATGCAAAATGGAGAAAGAGGAAGAAGAACCTACTGGGAAATTGTAAAGGTATTTTCATTTATCAAATCACATTTGTTTTATGTCGATTTCATATACATCTACATCTTGCTAATATTTGATATTTTAAAAGTGTCCAAGACAACCCGATTCCAAGCAATGCGAGTTCTTTCAGACTACGCTTCATGAAAGATATAATTGAAGAAGTTATGAAGAGTGGTTCCATTTCTTTACGCTCACATGTAAGATAAACATTTCATTTCTTTAATATAATCATTTTTGTTACAAGAGTGCTAATATTCTATTTTGAATTGTTAATAGTTTCAAAATCGGTCTTACTCTCAAGAGGACGTTGATGAAGTTCGCATCGAACGGGCAAATTTCATGCTTCTTCACATATAGTCTTGTGATGTTTTAGTTGTAAGTTATCGATCTTTTGAATTATTTTGCATCGTGATATGGGGATACGGTCTTATTGTTTTGTTATGTGATGTGCATAGTATTTTTGTATAGATTTTCAGATAGTGATTTTGTAGTCAGTAATGAAAACATATTGTATATTTTGTATAGTGATTATGTAGTCAGTAATGAAAACAGATTGTATATTTTTAAATAGTGATTTTGAACGTAGTCGCAAGTATATTTTAATCTCATTTGCTTGTGCGTTATTAATTGTAATGTGTTTAAATAAAGAAATTAACTACGGTTGAAATTGAAAACCGTAGTTGTTATTAAATCGACTACGGTTGTAATAGAAAAGCGTAGTAAATTTGGCATTAAAGCGGTATGACTACGCGAAAAGCGTAGTCTATGAGAGAAAAGCGTAGTCTATGGTGGGTATAGACTACGCGTAAAAAGCGTAGCTATGTGCTAAATTTTTGTAGTTCTGTCAAGATAGACTACGCGAAAAGCGTAGTCCATGAGAAAAAGCGTAGTTTATGGTGGGTATAGACCACGCAAAAAGCGTAGTCTATGTGCGAAATTTTGTGTAGTTCTGTCGGATAGACCACGCAGAAAAGCGTAGTCTAAGTGAGAAAAGCGTAGTCTATATTGGTATAGACTACGACAAAAAGCGTAGTCTATGTGCGAAAATTTGTGTAGTTCTGTTTAAGATAGACTACGCCAAAAAGCGTAGTCTAAGTGCGAAAAGCTTAGTCTATATGGGTATAGACTACACGAAAAAGCGTAGTCTATGTGCGAAATTTTGTGTAGTTCTGTCGGATAGACTACGGAAAAGCGTAGTCTATGTGAGAAAAGCGAGTCTATGGTGGGTATAGACTCACGATAAAAAGCGTAGTCTATGCGCGCCAGTTTTCTACACCACTTTTGTCTACACTCCAACACGCACATAGACTACACATATTATGTGTAGTCTATAATCGCTTTTTCTAGTAGTGGATATTAATTAGATAAGTATTACTCAAATAAAGAAAAATTATATCTTCGACAAAGACCTATAATTTTCAAAAACTTATAGATAAACATGGGAAAGTTATGTTTTAATTGTGATCACTTTATTAAAGTGATAATATGTGATGAGTTGTTATGTTTATATTACAAAGATAATTATCTCAGGATCAAGCATAATTTTCGAAAATGACCTATAGGTGATAAGGTCGAAACGACATTTTAAGATAAGATTGCTATGATATTTTTATAAAAGATAAGATAAGGTTGTGACTAAGCTAGGATAATGTTTATCTCATAGAAGTGTGTAGAAATATGATAAGTATCATAAGAGATAAAATCTTGTTTTAGTCTATGCAAATTTCGAAAACGATCTATGATTTTATGTGATATTTGTATCAAATAATTTATTTAATTGCACAAGCTTTAATACTTGATAAATATCATGATTTCTAGATCAATCTTATCTCCTAGATATTATTTAAATTTCAAATTTATAAGATAGGTAAAATGGAATTTTTGAATTTAATCCTAGAAAACCCTAGTTTTCAAAAATTTGGAAAATTTGCAAGAATTGTTCCAAGAATTTATTTTATGAAACAAGACCATTATTTTTATATAATTCTTCATTAAAATAATATTAGTTATCAAAAGAATAAAGATTTGATAATTTAATCTTATTTTCTAATTATTAATGATAACTACACTTTAAGTACATAGAATTGTTCTTAATTAATTATCCTATGATTTATTTTATCATCTAAAACTTATACTATGTCACATAGTTATGTATTAGCTATTTGTTACAAGAAAATAAAATGTTTAGCAATTTGGTCCCTAATTCTCGAAAATTTGAACAAATAGCATTAATTAAATTTAATTGCTATCCAATTGATAATGTATTGTAATAATTATATTAATAAGATATTATTAAGGATAAAATGAGGTGTATTAACAATTTGCACAAGTGGGAGGCCACTTGATTGAAAGTGTCAAACAATTGCTATTTTATGTGTAATAAAGTAATAATATCATGCTTTAATTAATGAGAAGTTATGATTATAATGTTAGGATATTTTTAGGTGTAAAGTAGAGATGGTTATCAAATGAAACAAGTAACCTAAGGTTTTTGTATGGTAGTAGGCGAAAACTTTGAAAAAAATAAGGTAAGAAGAATTAATTTCCAACCTTATGATAGTGACACATATCATAGTATAATTGTTGACTTTTCAAATGTGACATTATTATATAGTTATATTAAAGTATATGATATAGAAAAAAATAAAAATCAACCCTTAGAACAATAAAGTGGCCGAGACACACACACACACTTGAGATAAAGTGTTAATTTCATTATTTTATGCTAATTATGGTAAGATATATTAATTAGGTGATAAAGATGAGATATGATATTAATTAATTATTGTAACTTAGCATAAGATGTGATAAAAATAAAATTTTGTCTCTTATTTAAAAATAAGTACCGAAAATGTATAGATATTGTGAAAATAGGATATTTTTCATATCTTTGAATATTAAACTATATAATTATGATGTAGAGATAATATTTATAATAAGATAAGGGGAATCATTAAATTTACAGGTAGATGTGTTATTTTGGACACTATGGCCGAAAATTTTGACTTGAATTAAGTTGGAAATAATTTTGAAACTCTTTGATAATGAAATTTGAATCTTGATACGGTTGAATATTAATTAAAAAACTATAGGATAAGATAAAAAAATTTCTCTTATGCAATGGAGGAGGCCGAAAATTCTAGAGGATAAGAATGAGTTGTAAATTTTTGACTTTATATTAAGATATTTGCATAAAGTAATGATTAAAACACTTTATAAACTATATAAATAGGAGACCACCCCCATTATACCCTATGACCGAAAATAACAAAGAAATAGAGAGAAAAATAGAGAGAAAAAAATAGAGAGAGTTCTCTAAAGTTCTCTTCAACCTTAGAGAGAAAAACGTCGCCGACATCGATCGAAGCCAAATAGAAGGTTAGAAATCATACAACCCTTATTATTACATGCAAAAATATTAGGAATTCATATATGAGATGTTTTGTTACATGCTTTCTAAAATTATGTGACATACGTGAAAATTTATGCTATATGTTTAAGTTGTTAATTAAATATGTTTATATGATGTTGATAAGCATGTATTATGTAACAGCCCCTAAATCCTAAGTACGATTTAGTAGGGATTATTACTCTATACAGGGATGAATAAACAGTGAGACCATTTAACATTAAACTGTAATACATAAATCAAGTAAGTTTTGGACTTTACTACATAACTTATGTTCTTTGCAATGAAAACATGTGATATGTACATATGACGATGTACTATCAAGGTATAAACTTTTCAATGACAACATTCCTATTGCTCAACATCGCCCATCGCATCACCACTCAATCTACACATTTAAAACAATATGCGGTCGAGTACAAATAATGCACTCAAGTGGACTTATGCCAAAACATTTTACATTCTTTAAATTACATCGCCTTCATTATGGTAAGCGCATGCGGTTTTATTTAAAAGGCCTCATGCTTACTAAACATTTTCATCATTTTCGTAATCGTTCGTCTCGCCGACATTTTCCTTGTATGTATGATCCATATCCCTTTCATCATAACATTAACATTTACGCCGTAGAAGCGAGGCCTCCTCACGTCACGCGACCGCCGTGAATTGTCCTTACAAAGACACAATACCATTAGTGTACACGTTAATCCTAGCTGTATAAGCCTTCCAAGATAGGATCCGAATTCGATTTCATTCATAAGTTGGGAGCTACCCAACAACATTCATCATTCATTCATTCATGGATAGGATACATACATAAAACATAAACATTTTGGGCAGATAATTTCATCATCATTTCATAATCATTTCTCAAAAGAAAGCATCATAAATAATTACATTTCATTTCGAAGAAAGCATCATAAATAGAGCATTTTATCCTTGAGGATAAGAAAAGAAGCCCACCTGGATTGGAGAATTTCTTAATTCGATTTTTTTCTACGCCAACGATCACGTCCGCGTCCAAACCTTTACGTAAAAACGATTTCAGTACGTCGGTCACGTTTTTCGAGATTTTCAAAGTTTAAAATAAACTTTGATAACTTATACTATAATAATTCAATTCCTTAACGAATTCAATACGTCATTCAATCACAGATCTTAACTAAACATTTCGTATTTCGAGATATGTTCAACTATTTCATTTTAACCTTTAGGTTAAACGCTCAACGATCCTCACGTCTTTTGATACAAAGATTTCAATTATGAAATCTTTTCTCACCAACGAGACTTTCTTATAAACTTAATACGTTTTACACGTATTAGCGTGATTTATCGAACGATTTCATATCGTTAATTTCAAAAGTCAACAATTTTGACTTTTCTTTATAAACTCATTAATAAATCATATTTTAATATCTAATTTCATATAAATCGATTTTCAATCGATTTCTTTTCATAAACCCTAATTTCGATTTTCACGCAAATCGATAAACTTTATTAATATTTTCTTTAATATCACTTAACTTATGCATTAAACATTATTTTTCATTTCTAACGTTATTTAATATAACGTTTCGCCATAAACATGGTATACTATGTTTATAAAATTCTATAAATTCTCAATGGGTCTAAAATATATTCTAATCATATAATGTATGATTTTTCTTGATATAAAGAATTAAAACCTCTAATCCCTCAATTATAGCTCACGGCCTCCTTGGCTAAAATTTTCAAACATCTTCCAAAAATTCTTCTAAAATCATATAGTGTACTATATTCTCATAGTATCACTAATATGTATTAACGTTAGCTATAGGAAAATTGGACATCATTTCCTCACACTCAGTAACTCCTCGAATTTTCTCAAAAATTCACCAAACATTTTCTAAAATTCTAATTAAATTCCACAACGTCTAATTATCAACAATTAACACTAATACATCATAATATCCAACATTTAACACTTATTCATCAACATATAAATTCCTCAAATTTTCGGTAATATCATATTTATTTCATATGATTTCCAAAAATTTCCAAATAATTACTATAAGCTCCTTGGCTATTATATATCATTAATCCATCATCAATTTAACCTTCTAAATTTTCGACTAATACCATAAGAATCATAACATGCTTAGGCTTTAATTTAAACACTACATATGCTCATACATAACATACTAAACATAATTAATAAACCACTAAACATGCTAACATGATTGTTCATACTTTTCTCATTTATAACATAAGTATATAATTTAAAATCTAACGGTTAGAAATCGAAAATCTTAACGTATAATTAAAGCTCGTTCGATTACTAACCTTTTTACCGGTGTCGATTAATTTGAGCAAAGGATTTAAATCAAGGGATTGGGAGTTAAAGAAGAAAACTCTAAGCTTCTCCTTTCTCAAAGCTTACGGCAAGGAGAGTTTGGGAACGGAATGATGTTTTAAACTTTAAAACCTACTACTTATGTGTTAAAACGCAAAGGAATAAAGTAGTAGTATTATTTATCCAATGCCTAGCTCTCGGTGCAAACATACCCATTGCAAGCCTTTATTGTGTGACTCACCACTATTTAAAAATACATCATCCTATATCTATTGAAAGACACATCACAACACTCATTGAATGAAACAAAACAAAATAAATCCTCACTTTGTTGATCCATGCACGTCGGCTATCTCAAAAATGAACAAAGGAGCATATTAATTCATTTTGTATTATTTTAGCTTTATGACTCATCAATAAGAGTATGTCATCTCTTACATGTATTAAATGCTCTTACACAAAGTAAATGAATGGTAATTTTTCCTTCTTATACCATTGCCGTCGGTTCTCTTAAGTATACAAGGGGTGAGTTTTAAATTTTTTTTGTCTTATACACATATAGCTATCCTAGGCATTTAGTATTTGTAATCAAATCATCACAAGAGTCCCATAGAATCATCCAACCTCATTTGAGTCAAACTACATGGTTATGAAGGATTTTGTATCTCATTTGATTCATTCATTTAATTGTTGTTTCTTGTGCAAAATATATCATATTACTACTTATATTACACATCAATTGATGCAACATGGAAAATTATAAATCATTCAACCTATATTAATATAAGTTCACAAGAAAATGCTCCCAATTGCTAAATATTTCATTTTAATGCTATTTATAGATATATATCATAATATATGTTTTAGATGATAATTTATATCATAGGAAAAATTATTGGAATCATTTCATGTGCCGAAAACCCTAATTTTGAAATTAGGGTTTTCAAAATTACTACTTTGTTCAATAATTATTCCTTAATGTTCTAGCATTGTTTTAATGCTAAATAATACTCTAATTACATATAATAATCATAGGAATTTAAATACTATAATTCCTTGATCATTAAACTCATTTTTCTAATTGTCTCTAAACGTTAACGTTTGAAACATCTCAAACGTTAATTATCGACTCATCTCAAAATGGTCGTAATAAAGTCATAATCACTTTATTAAATTATTCCATTAAATAATGGAATTTAATTCTAAGCTTCATCACTTAGAAAATTTTATGAAATTTTAACTATCGATACTCAATCGACGTTAAAATAATCTTTAGAAATACTTAATATAATTATATTCCTTAATTCACAATTCTTAGTGAATATAAAATAGAATTCATTATCTCGTAAATAAATTGAAATCATTATTCGATATATTTCTAATTCAATTATTTCGTGAAACCCTAATTTACTGAATTTAAATATCGTAATTAGCATTTAATTCTCAGATATTACATTCTACCCCTTAAAAGAAATTTCGTCCAAATTTGCATTCCTCATAAAGTATGGGTATCTTTGCATCATAAAATCTTAAATTTTCCACGTGATTTCCTTTTGTCCATGATTTCCATCGACTTTCATTAAAGACCCAAACTTGATTCTTTAATCGTTGAATCGTACTATCAAAATAGTCGTAGATTTTCATCACAACTCATCTGAGTTAAAGATCATGTCATTATGGCGGATCACGTGTTTTGGGTCATTTTCATATTTCCTTAACGGTGACACGTGGAAAACATTACGTACATTCCCCGAATTTTTGGTGGAAGTACCAATCTATAGGCTACTAGGCCTATCATTACTAGGAGCTCGTAAGGTCCTATAAAGCATGATCTCAACATTCTTATATCTGAACTTTATAATTTCCCTCGATGGAGAAATCTTAAGAAACTTTATTTTCGCATTTAAAATGCGCTCGGATCTACGCGTATCAGCGTAAGACTTTTGTCTGTCCTGAGCTTTTCTTATTCTTTGCCTTATTTGGCAGATATCTTAATTATTTCATTTACAACGTCAGACCTTATACTTTCTCTCACCTACTTTATTTCAATAAAGTGGTGGTCGATACTTCTTTCCACATAATGCCTCATAGGCTATATTGATCATTGATCGATGCCTATGGTCGACGTGAACTTAACAAGTGGTACTATACATTCCCACTTGCAACTTAATTTAACATTAATGTTCTATCGTATGTTTAAACATTTGGGTTGTCCTCTTTATCATCCATCTATCCGTAAGTGGACATCTACGTTAAGGTTCAATCTCGTGTCTAACTCCTTTTTGTGAGTTAGTTCAAAATCTAGGGTAAACTTAGAGTCTCTATCTCGTCGTGATAGGTTTTGGTATCCCTCAGAATATATAATTTCCTTTATGTATGACTAAGCTAACTCATCGATCTATGAGTCATCTAAATAGGCGAGATGAACATATTTGGTGAGTCAATCCATCGCTACCCATATAGAAGTGTTATATCTTTATGACTTTGGCAAAACCCGTCATAAAATCCATTGCTATGTCATTCCATTTTCATTCGTGTATCTCTAGAGATTATAACCTCTTATAAGGCCTTCGATACAATGCCTTCACTTGTTGGTAACCGAGACACTGCTCGACAATATGGTTATATCTCATTTTATTCCTTACTATCTAACTTTTCTCGTTACTCATAATATATCTTAATGCTACCTGGTTGGGCGGTATAAGAAAGGTCATGAACTTCATTCATGATTTCATTTCTAAGCTTATTATTGCTTGAAATATATATATATAACCCTTCCTTAGACAATATGACATTGTCCAACGCTTCTTAAAATCCTTCAGCTCTTCATTCCTTATCTTAATTCGTATTCTATTCCCATTTTCATCCTTTCTCTTTTCGTCTATCATCTTTTTTGTTAGTCATATTCCACTTTGAGTGTGAGAATACAACTTACGTTAGTCCTCGTTTGCCCAACTATTTACATTTCAATTCTTAAACTCGCCAATGAGTTTTCGTTTTCTATAAGGACATACTATAATTTAGACTGAATTTTATAACTTAGGGCATTAGATTCTACATTAACCTTCATTAGGTGATCATTTATATCACAATTGTAATTTTTTCCGATTCGAGCCATCTTTTCTATCCGTATTCAAGTCTCTTTGCTCAAGAATTAATTCAAACTTTTGTAGTTTGTAGCAGGATTCTTAACTTATTGTCATAGGAGTGATGTCTCCAAGACTTTGGTACTTATACTATTGTTACTATTTCAAGTCGTGAGTTGGGAAATTCCTTTCATGTGACCTAAGTCATTGTGATACGTAAGCTATTATCTTTCTCATATTAATACATAGCTTTACTTTAATTAATCCATGTAAATTTGATTCCTTTTTGGGGTAGCTATGTTATCGGCCTTTCTACCTTAGAGAATTCTCAATGGATCTCTGATAGTAGTCAATTAAACTAAGAAATTTCTGATCTCATTTTAGGTCATTAACGACTTTTATCCTTACATTGCTTTATCCTTTGCCAGATCTACTTTGATTCCTTCTAAAGACACTATGTGCATGAGGAATATTTCTGTAAGCCAAAATTCACAATACTGTACGTGGCAAAATTTGCCCGGTTCTTAAAAGTCATAAGAAAGTCCTTCGACGTTCTTTATGTTCTTTCTCATTCTTCGTATGGATAGGAACGTTATTGATAAAGGTTAAGACAAAATTGTCTAGGTGTGTGTTGAACACTCGATTTTTGAGGTTCATGATCAGGGCTGGTGTATTTGTTAGTCCGAATGGCATAACTATAATATCATAGTAACCATATCTTATTCGGAACAATTCGTTTTCGTCCATCAGATACTTTTCTTCAAAAACCATATAATATATTTCATCAAAATGCCTCAGTGAGGACTTATCATACATTAATTACGAGGGTCGGTCTATCAAGCCGACTGATTACATGGCATCTAGTTCTTTTTACATTCAAAATTTGGACACCATTTTAACATATTCACAAAATACTCCAAACTATGTTTATTTTACATATTCTAACCACACCATTTTCAACATAAACCATCATCTACATATAAGTCTCATATGATCATAGGATTCTATGTCTCTGAATGGCCTTCGTCGGAATCGTACTCCTCATTTGGAAACTTGTCTTTTTCCAGGTACGTTTTTTTTTTTTTTTTTTCATACCTCTGATGATCTATCTCCTTCAGAGAGCCAGGGGTCAAGCTGCTCCCTGTTTCTTCTTCAATACCAGAAGTTTGTGTTGCTTTTATCAGGAAGTATGGTTGAGTCGGTAGTGGTAATTCTCCTAGTCCGCGAGGGCGGTAAGATCCCGTCCTTTGGCCATTCTCATCCCTTTCGTATAATTTGCGGCCGGGGACGGGGCGCTTGAACATCGTGGTACAACCATTCCTTTGTACCATCTTGGGTAACTTGCGGGGACCGGGATAAGTGCTAGTAGGTGTAGTTCCATACACATAATATGTATGCTTGAGCCGGTTGACAAATCCTGGTAAGTCTGCCCAAGTCTTGGAGTTTTCTACTTGCAGAAGATATTCTCTTGATACTTCTTTTGCAAACTTCGCCATTCTGTTGGCAAGCAGCGAATAAGCCTTTGGATACCATCCTCATCCAGTAACCCCATAGTTACGAGCATCCTCCAAAGGTGTAGAAATTCCTCCAAAACTGTCCTAAATCCATGCCCGCTTGTAATAAAAGAGCCGATACGCTGTGTGAGTTCTAAGCTTGTAGCCCTGTGGTTATCTTCTTACCCGTATTATTTCCTTCTCCCGCCATACGTAAGCAGATATTTCTAGATAAGCGATTTAAATCAAGGCAATAAAGGGAATTTTAAACAAGAAGGATCTCTTAAAGAATTAAACACTTTAAGACATCTATAACTTGTAAACAACTTACGACACGACTCACGACACTTATCTTATTACTCATTTTCGTTTTACACCTTCAACAGATATCGCTATAAAATTTATTCGCATAAGAAAATAGTGGGTACTAATTTCCTGTTGCGTAAAATTTCTAACGAAGAGACTAGGCCCAGGTCACTAATCACGTGAATGACAGCCATCTCCGAAACTTCTTGTCTGTAGAATTATATCTACGTTCCACATAGATATAATGATTCAAATAATTGGATAGAACCTTAGGCGATCCTAGGTTCAATTCTAAGCTTGAGCAACACCTGCGACGGCCATATTTCTCAAATAGGTGAAGAAATTTTCATTTCTTGATTCGTTTATCGAATTGGGTTCTATCGTATACGCACATACTTGTGCGATGTTAGAACATGAAGCACCTATATCGAACAAACTATTATAGGTAAAGAAAATATTATAGGTATTCGAGAAATCTCTCTCATACCTATCGGGCCTTCTTGGTTTTGTTCGATCGGTTTTGATTAAAGTAAAGGCTTTGGTCTACGGTGTTCCGCTCATTCAAGTAAACATATATTTCATATGTCATTAATTGTCCTTTCCATTGGGACATTATGTTCCCTTGCTATGGTCTTCTGTTGCCTCATTCACTCTATACTTCTCGGGTATCAGTACCGTTATGCTTTTACCAATAGCATTCGTGGTTAGGTCTACATCAACCTATTCTTTGATATTGATATTTCGATAATTAAATCTTATCGTAGAGATCGTTATGTCTCTATCACTATCATTCATTCCTAGTTCAGTATGAATGATTCAATTCCCTTTTTCACTTTATCGATCTTAGGAATATATTTCTCATATATCCTTACTTTAACTCTTTTCAAGGGAAATCCTTATTTATCGAAGTCCTATGTCTCTGAAACTTATATCATGTTGTGAGCTATCTTATAATGGTATAGCTCATAGTTTCTTCAGCTATTTTGACTTTTGTCCTTTTTTCTTGAACATGGTATCTGAAAGTAATATTACTTTCGTTATACTTCGGTTCTCACATTCAGGGTTAGAACCGTCATTATTGTCATATGGCTTGGTAAGGTAGTACATTTGTACACCATAACTTAAATTCCAAGCATCTTATTACCATGTCTTGGCTTTGGAGATATTTTCTCCATACTTGATTTACAAACTAGGGCTATCCTAGTTGTTCACACAATCTCAAGGATTATGATTCCTCAATCTCATTATCGTTTGTTTAACCAAGTTTCAATTACTTGGAATCGATTATGCTCAAGCATAATCTCATTGATTGAGGTATAAAGCGAGAGATCTATTTTCTGAGATGCTATCATTTCTTTAAATATATATATTCTGTGAAAAGAATATCTTGCATGCATCTTCATTCTTTTAAACATGTCCAACCTACTAACGAGGTTTTAGGGACAAACAACTATCTTAAAGATAAGTTGTAATCTCTCTATTGTTATGACATGGTGAGGGGAAATTATATCCCACGGATATCATATACTTTTCTTTACTTTTACTCTTGCATTCAATGCTAAAGAGTATCTTATTCATAACTTTATTATCATAACAGTCATATGAAGGTACAACTTCACTGTTATCAATCTTTGAAAAGCCCATCAAGGGTCATCACATCCATGCGTATCATAGGGAAAATATCTCGTCTCATCGAGGTTTTCTTTACATCATAATTTCTTGATGTCTATCACTTTACTGATCTGAAACTTTTAGGTGACTGAGATAAGTCAACCTATATCATGCCTGATGTTTATCGCTTTACTAATTCGCACTTAGGTGACAAGGTAAGTCAACATTCATCATACTTGATGGTTTCAAGAATCGAGGAGAAATTATCACGACTACTTACAAGAGGTACTGTCTCACAAATCAAATAACATCTTTTTAATGATTGAATCGATATCCTCTTTGGACTGAATAATTGGGATCTAGGGTCCGAAGACCAGAATGACGACTACTGAGATTTCTTTGGTCATATGGGCTGGCCAGACCCGTCACAATTATTTTCTCAGTCCCACAAGGCTTGGTTTCAAAGGACACTTTATAAGGTTTCAGGTTGTAATTTTCCTTCAGAAAAAGTGAGAAACTCAAATGATTTCTCAATTGGAACTAGGTCATAGAGTTAAACTCAATGACAGAAATTGGGTAATGAATATAATTTGAAACCTTATATACTCGTAATAGGTCATCAACAAATGTTCTCATGTAGGTCATGGCTCTACTTGTATTACTAGAAATCTTACTTTCTTAGTAACATTCTAAGATTCTTATCATACTATAACATTCTCATTCTATAAAAATCATAGAACCAAATTCAACTATTTCTCGTAAATTCTGGAGTAGGAATCAGGGATTCTTCCTTCATAGAAAATAAAGTAGAGTGCATTAGGGCACGAGGCAAAACCGTACGTAATTCGAGAGTTCAAACGAGCGAGCGAGCCAAAACAAAATCACCGCACGTTGAAGAAAATTCGCTCGCTCGCGCCGAGATCGTGGCGATGCCGACGCCAAGGTCGTGCATGCCGTTACCGATGCCGAGGTAGTACAGAGTAATGCCAGCGTTGATGTAGTATATACTACCAAGGTCGACATGTCAAAGTCGATGTTATAAAATTACCAAGTCAAAGTCGATCGCACATGCCGAAGTGAAGTCGAGATCGCATCTGCCGAGATTGAAGTCGGTCGCACATGCCGAGGTGGAAGTCAGTCGCACATGCCGAGGTGGAAGTCGAGTCGCACATGCCGAGGTCGAAGTCGAGGTCGCACATGCCGAGGTCAAAGTCGAGGTCGAAGTCGAGTCGTAATCGTATTCGTTTTTCACATTCGTCTTTTGCCTTCGAACTCTAGGTTATCATTACTTTCGTTCTTCATATCATTCTTTTGTTCTTGTAAGGGAATGAAGTTCGTACTTCTATGTTCTTTTGCAATACGTGATCATGCTTCTTATTTCGTCTATGTTTTTCTTGAGATGACATATCATTTGTCATAATAAATCTTGAGATTTGAAACTAAAGTTTCAAATAATGAAAACATAGTTCATTTATACATGCACATTTCTTTGAATTTCGAAGAATTCATCATTCCAACTTTGGCCATTTACGTTCATTTCAAGCATATTCATTCACTATACATAATCTTGAAATTTGAACGAATTTGGTTATGAAAACTTGAAAATTTTGTTCAATCTCATAACATACTTATTGAATGCATGTATTACTTGAATTTTGCAATTTCAACATTTCATTCTTGGCACATTTTGCCCATTATCAATCATAAGCATTCATTTCTAACTTGATCACTTTGCATAACTTTCATTCTCAACATTATTCGTAACTTCCATTTCATATCATTCATCTTTCACATCTTTCATTCCTTTTGAAAAAAATCATCTCGATTCTTTTGCTCTTTCAACTTTTCATTTCAAAATTTTGAAAAGGAATAATTTACCTCATTTCGGTTGAGCTTGATGTGATGGAGTGTTGAGCATTGTCAGCTGATCTTTAGAAGTCTAGTGACTCAATCTAGACTTAACCTCAAAGGAAATTTTGGGTTCAAAGAGCGAACCGCTCTGATACCACTCTGTAACAGCCCCTAAATCCTAAGTACGATTTAGCAGGGATTATTACTCTAAACAGGGATAAATAAACAGGGAGACCATTTAACATTAAACTGTAATACATATATCAAGTATGTTTTTGGACTTTACTACATAACTTATGTTCTTGCAGCGGAAAACATGTGATATGTACATATGACGATGTAATATCAAGGTATAAACTTTTCAATGACAACATTCCTATTGCTCAACACCGCCCATCGCATCATCACTCAATCGCATATTTAAAACAAATATGCGGGGTGAGTACAAATAATGCACTCGGTGGACTTATGCCAAAACATTTTATCATCTTTAAATTACATCGCCCATTATGGTAAGACACGAGGGTTTTACTTGAAAAGGCCTTTAGCTTACTAAACATTTTCATCATTTTCATAAGCGTTAAATGCGGCCGACATTTTCTTGTATGTATGATCCATATCCTTCATCTCATCATAACATTATCATGTGACGTTGTAGAGCGAGGCCTCCTCACGTCATTTGTGACCGCCGTGAATTGTCCTTACAAAGACAGTCGACATTAGGTGTACACGTTAATCCTACCTGTATAAGCGCTTCCAAAGATAGGATCCGATATCGATTTCATTCATAAGTTGGGAGCGACCCAACAACATTCATAACATTTCATTCAAGGATAGGATACATACATAAAACATAAACATTTTGGGCAGGTAATTTCATCATCATTTCATAATCATTTCTCAAAAGAGAGCATCATAAATAATTACTTTTCATTTCGAAGAAAGCATCATAAATAGAGCATTTTATCCTTGAGGATAAGAAAAGAAGCCCACCTGGTACGTAAGCTTTCTTAATTCGTTTCCTTTCTACGCCAACGATCGCATCCGCGTCTCACCTTTACGTAAAAACGATTTCAGTACGTCGGTCACGTTATTCGAGATTTTCAAAGTTTAAAAATAAACTTTGATAACTTATATTATAATAATTCGAATTCCTTAACGAATTCAATACGTCATCCAATCGCGTATCTTAACTAAACATTTCTCGTACTTCGATAGAGACGAGATATGTTCAACTATTTCATTTTAACCTTTCAGGTTAAACGTTCAACGTATTCTAACGTTTTTCGATATAAAGATTTCAATTATGAAATCTTTTCTTACCAAAGAGATTTCCATATATAATTAATACGTTTTACACGTATTAGTGTATTTATCAAACGTATTTCATACGTTAATTTCAAAAGTCAACAATTTTGACTTTTCTTTATAAATTCATTATATTTAATATCTAATTTCCATATAAATCGATTTTCAATCGATTTCTTTTCATAAAACCCTAATTCTCGATTTTTCACGCAAATCGATAAACTTTATTAATATTTTTCTTTAATATCACTTAACTTATGCATTAAACATTATTTTTCATTTCTAACGTTATTTAATATAACGTTCGCCATAAACATAGTATACTATGTTTATAAATTTCCATAAATTCTTAATATGTCTAAAATAATTTCTAGACATATAATGTATTATTTTTCTTGATATTAAGGAATTAAAACCCTTAATATATATATTCAAGCTCACGGCTTCTTGAGCTTATAATTTCTAAACATCTTCCAAAAATTCTTCTAAATTCATATAGTGTACTATATTATCATAGTATCACTAATATGTATTAACATTAACTATAGAAAATTTGGACATCACCTATCCATGCCCTATAGCTCTCGACTTTTTTCCAAAATATAATCAAATAATTTTCTAAAATTTTAATAAAATTTCACAAGGCCCCAACATCAATTTATAACATGATTATAACATATAGTCCAACATTTTCAATTTCAACATCAAGGATTCATGTTCAAGGTTCACGATTCCTTCAAGAAAAATACAAAACATTTTTTAAAAATTCCTACAAAATTACATTATGCTTAAATACTATCATGTAACACTAATACATCATAATATTCATTAAGATCAACTTAATCATTCCTATTTCAAGCTATGAAGCTCACGGCTTCTTTGAGAAATATGGAGCAACCATTTTCAAAAATTCCTAGTAAATTCACATAGTCCATAACTAAGGTCTTAGATCAACATTATGGTATAACATTACTTAAATAAAATTTGTACATCAACTTAATATTTTTGGGCCATTTTCGGTAATCCTCAAACTATAGCATATGATTTTTTTAAAATTTTCATTAAATCACTATGAACTCCTTAGCTAATATATAACATAATTCCATCAATATTTGGGCATTAAGAAATTTCGATCACTTCAATTAATTCTTAACATGCTTAGTTTGCACTTAAAACATCATAAATGAAGTATATACACTATACTAAACATTATTATTAAACATCTTAACATGTTAGCATAATTTCTCATCAAGAACACATACTTATAAAATAAAATCGAACCATTAGATAATGAAAATCTTAATGTATAAACGAAGCTTGTTCGATTCCTAACCTTT
>JAODLM010000185.1:0-249698 GCA_036937905.1 Salvia rosmarinus
AGAGCGGCGTTCAGACACGGCAAAACGGACTCAAAGACACGACCAGAGACTCAACCCTGACACTTATGCTGAAATATCTCTGAGATTAATGATGTGCCACGTATTGGTTTGCTCACGGATATGGGCGAGCTTATACGATCCTTTTCAGGACTTTTCGACCGGTAGGTCCTTCCATGTGCTTCCAGTACCGAGGCTTTGGCTATCGATTTCATTATTTTGAAGCAAGTCGCCTACTGAATGGGCGATCGGTTCACTGAATACCAGGCTACTTGTTGTTTATACGAGGCTTCCTTATGTAGCGAGGTCTCTTTTCTTGCAGATCTGGTCGGTCAGATGGTAGTCCCATTTACTTCAAATTGAAGTACGGTGGGGCTCGCATTCGATCTGCAGGATTACCTTGGTTCCAACACCAAACGGAAGGGTTTCTCCGTTCGATGTCCGAGGTGTGCAGTGGGACCATAAGACTGCGACAAATTTTCTCATCGCTCTTGACTCAGGTCGAGGGAGTTTTGAGTCCTTTACATTGTCTGCTTGCTGACTTCGGTTGATCATTTGCGATGATGGGCCGGTGAATTTTGTTGATCCTGAAGCTCTGACACCATTCTTCAATACCTTATCAAGTGAACTCGTGTCCCGCATTGTGATTTTCACCAATGGTTGCCCACTTCATACTTTGTGAAGTATCGATCGCGATAATCGTCGAGACTGCTCGAGCTTTGTAGAAAGGCCTACGATATCAATCCCCTATTGCATAAATGGCAAGGGCTTTGCATGCTTGCGGTCGGTTTGAGGTAGCCTCGGAACGCTTCCATGAATTGGCACTTGGATACTTCTTCACGATGTCAGATTGAGCACTTGGGCATTTCAATATATCCCATGCACTTTTCTTTGATAAGCGCGAGTCCGTGTGGGTCTTCCATATGATCCTCTATATCTTCTGTAGTACATAATCAGCTCGGTTGACCCAAACACCTTAGGAGAGGTCTTGGGTATGATTTTCGAGAATTCCTGCTCGAGTGTATATCGCAGATTTGCTCACTCTCCGCTGCACTCGAGCTATCTGGGCGCATTATTCTCCAAATATGTTTGGATGGTCTGGTTCTCGTCCAGGATTATGTACTTCGACCTCGGCTTCATCTACATACGCTGCGACTTCTTCTCTTGGCGAGACACGTTGGCGATGAAAGGTTTGCTTAAAGTGTCGGCTATTTTGCTCCTTGGGATGCGAACCAGCAGTATGAGAAAGATTGTTGCAGCTTTTGCTTTTTCAAAGTATCTGTTGCCTTTGTACATTCTTTCCAGCCTCGCTATAACTTTGAAATCGGCTGTGGACTTGTACGCTCGTGTCTGAGACTTTGAGCTAAAGCGAAGTTGTTTAGTATGAATTGTGCTGATTTTTGGTGTGTCATTTTAGTGGTTGTCTATTTATGTCGTTGGTTTGATTAGTATTTATCGAATTGGACTTATTTGGTTTGTTTCGATGTTTTGTAACGGTATAAAATGGGATTAATGGATCTTCAATAATCAACTTTATTGAAGACCATCTGAAAAGTCGTGAAAACCGTGCATAAATCGGAGTTCGACAGAAAGCAGGGCCAAAAGCTTAGCAATCGCGCTTTGTCGTGTCCTTTCAGCAAATGCGCCACGTCGCCGCGCCCGGCGCCCAGACAAGCGCCGCTCACTGCGTCTGCCTCATTTAATTCAGCGCCCGTTGCCCGCAGCGCTTCATACCTTGTCGCCTATACCCATTCGCTCACCGTGACCCCAAGCTTGACTGCGCTCACATAGCGTTTAGTCCGTGATGTGGCTTTCTCTCGAGGCTTCGGCGTCCGTGCTGCGCGATTTTTCTGACGTTATATATATAAGTTAAACATCGAAACCTAGTTTGATTCTTATTTTCTCGGACACACAGAATTCTCTTCCCTTTCATTTCTTGGCTTTCTTTTCCTTTCTTATTCAATTATTTTGTCTTGGATTAACAATTGGGATTATGATTCCGGATTTTGGAAGGAATTTTCTATGAATGGTTGTAAGTTTTCTGGTTTTATTATGTCTATGTAATTGAGATGGGATATTTCTACCTGAGATGAATTTTGATTTGTAGAGAAATATATGTTAATGTTCTTATCTTAATAGTGATTGTTAGGTTGATGATTTGCGATTTTCTTTCCATATAAATTGTTTATTTATGATCTTCATACATGGTGTTCGAAAGAATAGTGTAGGTTGATTGTTGCTTATGTTTGAATATAAAGATATGCGAGAGATTTATATTAAATATAAGTTTACACATAAGTGATCGAGAATTGGTTTGTTGTTGAATAAATATATATGTGGTTAGGTTTTGCTATCAGTATGCTTGTAGTTAAATTATTTCTAGTTGATGGGGTTGATGAGAGATCCTCGCCATTAAGTTCGAGTCTAACGTTACCAATTGAGAGTTAGTTATGTGTTACCGTTTGGTGAGGCGTGGGTTTTTATGCATTGTGTGTGGTCTTTGATTCATTATTAGGAGGATAGATTGAACCCAGAACACCGTCTCATTCCGTGTATATCAATTCTTTGTTGTCCAAGTGCATCCGCTTTCGCTTTATTTTATTTCAGCTGCTCCTTCGTGACCCTCCTTATTTAGCGTTAGTATTTCTTTTACTTTTGTGTTGACATAGAACCAGGTAAAGCCTTATAGAGAGATTCGACTTGGGTCGACCTTACCTCTATAAGGACTCGTACTATTGGACGGCGAAAAAAGAACAATTTGGTCGGAACAAATTTTGGCGCGTTCAAGGCTTTACTTTTAGGTTTTGTGTTGCTTTTTCGTGTTTCATTTTATTTTTTGTTTCTTCCTCGTGTTTCTTTTTTTATTTCTTTTTCTTTTCTTTGTTCTATTTTCTCCAAGCAGTGCGTGTGATCTTGTTTTTGATTGGTGTCTTTTAATGGGGTTATCGGCGATAGAATGGTCAGACGGCGGGCTGGAGAAGGCCTCGTATTGGGAAATTCTCCTGAGAAGAGGCTATCGATTATTTTGAGGATACCGTGGTTGTGAGCATCAAGCCTATGATCCCTACTGAGGCATCTCGAGTTCTTCATATAGCGGACCTCTTCTTCCAACAACGGGATGGCGCATTGGAGGAGTCATTGCAGCTTCATGGGGGTCGCGTAGCGTGAACCGACATTGGAGGAATATTGGGGTTTCATCGGTCGGCCGCGGTTAAGCCGACATTGAAGCTTACAGGGTCAAGCGTCCATGATGAACATTGCGTCTTTTAAATGCAGGGCGAAGTCGACAAAGGTTCGAGATTTTGGAACACCTATGGCGTTTAGAGACTCAAATCGGTCGTACGCAGGATAGTGGAAGAATGGTCCAACCAAAGTGTGGAGGAATCTTGAAGACAATTGGGCAAACTCTTCTATATAGTCTATGAGATGATGAAGTTGAGGGAGAATCGGAGGAATTGATGAAATAAGAGTCGAGGTTAATCAACCGGACTATGTGAACAACGATTTTCAGACCGGTTGAGAAGAGAGGACATCCGATGGTAGCATTTATAATTTTCAAATCCTATTCTCCAAAGTATTGTGCTTTTGGAGTTGAAGTTATCTATTTTCTTTGAGAATAGATGTTTGATTTGAACTTAATTAATTCATTATTTGCTACCTGCTGTCATGTGCTTACCTTGTTACTCACGATGCCGGTTGAGATGGTATTCCGCAGTGAAGGACTATGGATAGTTCGTTTTATTGTGGAGCTGGTGCCATTAAAGCAGCCACGTGGGAGGCAACCGACGAGTTTATCTTATTTTCTGTTTTGTTCTTGTTTTGTTGGTTTTGCTTGTGTTTTTGGTTTCGTCTTTGTTTGGTTTTTACGTAGTGCGGGTTTGGTGTTTATCATTTTTGAGTTACAGGACTTTCTAATCGTGTGGTGGCTTAAGCGCGATGCTCAACTACTGCCTTGCTCAATCCATTATCGGGAAGTATCATCTCTATGACCTTTGTATTATTAATGTTTGAGCAGGGGCGATTACTTACATTTATATTGAGAGGATGTTTACTCGGTTTTTTATGTCTTCACATAAATTCAACTACTCTTTGCTGCCAACTCCTTTAATAGATTGTGATGTGTTATGAGTACAACGTCCCTAATGGGTTAGACATTTGATAAACAAGTATAAACTTTCGAGTCGAAGATTATTGCATCAACTTACTAAATAGTGATTAATTAATGTTCGACTTTTGATTATTAGTTAATCACAAGTTCAAAGACGTCTCTCTCTCGAATGATAATTGTTTATTTCGTGAGTCTCTAAAATTAGTCGGATTATCTTATTTCTTTCCTCCGATCGCGACCCTAAGAAGTTAGTTAATCCTTGATTAATTAGCCGGGTGTGACAGAATGGTATCGAGGCGCTTGTTTGCTCGGTCCTATGAGTATTCCTCGAGTCTCAACCCATTTGTCCTAAATCATTCAAGCTCAACATATCAAGTCCGTCATCTCCAACACAACCAGTACAAGTAGTTGATTTTTGCACAAAGAGTTCGTAATTATTTTAAGCATCGCTATGGTTTGAGTGATCTTTATATGGTTACGATTATTATTTAGGATGCGAGGATGCGGACTACGCGCGTAAAACACTAGAGTTAGGCATTGCACGATTGGGCGTCTGATAGATTTTACGAGCTTAGTCCGTGCAATGATCACGGACTTCGTGTTTTCTTGAGCGGTTTCGTTGGACCCGGTTTTGATTAGGCAAGATGGGGTTAATGATTTTGATGCGATACTCCGATCGATTCAGTCTTGCAAGACACCGCAATGATGAAGCTTCTACTCATGCACTTGATTATATTGATTTTACCGAGATCCCGAAGAGTCGGGATTTCCTTGGATTCCATGCGCTCGTTCGGGCATAGAATCGGGATCATCAAGGTCCACCCCTGGTGACTATCCTCCTCTTGAGTTTTCATTCTCTTATTAAATCGCCTCTTTGCGGAGAATTATGTGAGTCGATGATCCTCCTTCCCACCGCCTGGTTGTTGTACCCTCGATATTCCTGCTCCTAGATTTGACGAGCCCATGATGATTGATCGTACTCCTTTAGCCCGGGTCGCTCTTGAGTCTATTGATCCTCGACTTATTGATGGATATAGATATTTATCGTGGGCTCGATGATTTTTATACACACCCGAGTTAGACCCACCGTTTGTCGATATGTTCCTTGTATGAGGACATTCATTTCCCGATCCCGGATCCATGATCACCGAGATTGATCTTGATCAATGATGAGCAAATATTTGCTCTTGATTCACATTCTCATCGGACCGATCCTTTAATCCAAGATCTTCTCATTTGACCCCAAAGGACTCTGTCTGAAATAGTTCTCGGTTTTTATCTAGTTCATGCAATTCCTTATGACTCTCTCCCGCCAGAAGCTCCCGAGTCTCGATAATTTGGTGATCTTCCTAGTCAACTTCGTGAAGTTCATATATTTCAAGAGCCACGCCTCCCATCGATGAAGGAACCAGCTCCTCTAGGCCATCGTCCTTCCGGATCCCATCGATACGAGCCCAAGCATGTTAAGTCTATTGTTAGCAAGTGCAAATTGAGTATCTTTGATCGGTGAGATGTCTTCGTTCTTGACCCATATATTCTACACCCCGAGTTGAAGGTGATTTCACACGACAACAACCCCCATGCGCCTAAACCACGGTGCGATTACTGATGAAGAAGAGATTGAGCCCTTACATGGTTTCATAGCCGAGCACGGTAGCCTGTTTGGGAAGATGAGATTGATCGATATTTTGACGAAGAAGCAGTGACCGATGGAGTGAAGTGAGAGACACATCGTCGAACGATGAGCCCGGTCCGAGTAGTAGCCATTAGTAGTGGATCTTGTGTGATAGTGCGGTATAGTAGGTATGACGATGTCGATGGTAGGCGCATTTAGTAGTTTTAGTAGTAACTTTGTCGATGTGTATGTAAAATAGGATAGTCCATTGGGATGCCAGATAGATGAAAGCATCGCCATAGCCAAACCCACTTGTGGCAATTTTACCCTTTTGTAAAAGTCCTCAAGGTGCAATTTTTCCAAGATATATAAATCGGATATTATATGAACTTTTCAACCGTTATTCATATTATGCAACCTATCAACAATCTGCTTAAATTTTGTGATAACTTTAACTTGTTATGTGACACGAAATATTTCCTTGAATTGATATTCAAATTTTCAAATCCTTTTAGTATGCCGAGAGGCGTCGAAACCCAATACTCAAGAAGAGACTCAAGAGAGTCAACTACACCTCGAGAACTCACCTAATCAATCACCTCCCCGCTTGATGCAAGATTCTTTGAACTTTTTCTTGACAAAATCCACCAACTTTACTTTGGATCCGTGATCCATCCGAGGTTTGAAGAGTGGGTTAGGGCTATGGACCATGTCTTCCAATTTTGGAATGCACCGATCGAGAGTGTATGCTATGTATCTCTTCCACTAAAGGGATCTGCAGTTATTGGTGAGTCTCTTCAAAAAACTTCACGTTAGAAACACTAGATATTTTCACGTGGGGCGTTTAAGGAAGAACTCTTGCCAAATATATTCCACGAAACTATCGCACGATGTAAAGAGATAGAGTTTGCTAATCTTAAGCAAGGAAAGAAGATCAGAATCGAAAGTACGACGAGAGAGTTTTGCAAGTTGGCTCGATATGCCTTATAAGGTCGACACCGACGAGAAAATGGCCGAGTTATTTCGCTCGGTTTACACCAAGAAATGAGAATAGTACAATGCAAGCCACATCTCTAATGTCTTATCACGGAGACTCAATCGGGCGCTTGATATGGAAATGGTAATCGTCACGAGAGGATTACGCGATCCGACTCCAACATCCACCCGTAATCCTAACCCATCAAAGTTATTCTTGGTGATCAAAAGATTGGGAATAAGAGAAGGTGGGAGAATAAAATCTCCTAATAAGCGTGGCAAAATCGTGGACAATTCTCCCAAGGTTAATCTCGACCATCGCTTCAAGGCCAATCTCGCTTTTTCCCAAATCAAGCCAGGCACGTATGTCGAATGTGAATCGGACACACTCGGAGTGTGTAAATGGGTAAGCAACAGTTGTTACAAGCTGTGGTCAAGTGGGCTACTATGCTAACAGACTTTCCACACGAGATAAGGCGCCGAAGTGGATTCAAACCAAATCCTCCCGTAAAACTCAATCTATGAAATTATGATACCACCCTCGGTTGCCATTGCCGATGTTCGCAGCTTCCGGTAGCTCAATTTCCAATGGCTCCACAACCACCACCTCGCACTCGGCAAGTACAACCAGTTCAACCACAAACCCAGCATCAAAGAGCCTTTGCCCTAAACCAAAAATCAACCGATAAGAAAGGTGACGGTTGTGGTATGGGAACTTTGAGAAATGTACCTGTCATAATTCTTTTCGATACTGGAGCTTCGCATTCCTTTATTTCTTCAGCATGTGTAGATACTCTTGAGCTTCCAGTAAAACGATCTAATCCTGATATAAGAGTCCTTACGCCATTAGGCAGAAGTGATAGAATCACGCATGAGTGTCCTAACTTAGAATTTGAGTTAGGTCCTCTCAAGTTGAGAAAGCGTAATCCTTACGTCTTTCGCCAATGTGGGACGTGGATATAATCTTGGGAATGGATGGTTAACCTAAAACTTTGCAACGATTCGCTATGAAGGCGTGAGATTTCATTCCAACCACCGGCAAAGAACCACGGCCTGTTTTCTTGGATAGATGAAAGGCATAAGAGAGTACCCATTATTTCGACCTTACAAGCGGAAAAGTTGCTAAGACAAGATGAAGTCTGCGCTACTTTAGTACATTTGGTTGGAAAAGATGAAGTTGAAAAGAAGGTTGAGGATGTCGAGTTGTGAGAGAATTCCCGTGATGTTTTCCGAATCCTTACCGATTACCACGGATAGACAGCTAGAATTCTCCGTCGACTTAGAACCCAGGTCGACCCCAATTTCAAGGCACCATACCGAATGGCGCCAAGGAACTAAGAATTAAAGATCCATTGCAAGAACTATTGGATTTGGGATTTATCCGACCAAGCGTATCTCCGTGGGAGCACCGGTATTGTTCGTTAAGAAGGACTGACGGCACACGAGAATGTGCATTGACTATAGGAATTAAATAAGTTGACCACGAAGAATAAGTACCCATTCACCGTGGATTGATGATCCGTTTCATCGAGTTGAAGGAGCGAGGAGTTTCTCAAAAATCGATTTGAGATCCGGTATTATCGCTTAAAGATTAAGCAAGAAGATGTACGAAGGCCGATTTTCGAACTCGGCACGGTCACTATGAGTTTACCAGAATGCCCTTTGGTCCGACCATTCTCTCCACCGTATTCATGGATCTAATGAACCGTGTTTTCCATGAATACCTAGATAAGTTTGTATTGGTCTTTATTGATGACATTCTTGTGTATTCAAAGACAAAGAAAGAACACGAAACCCATTTGCGAACCGCCTCGATACGTTGAGAACCGAAAATTTGTACGCCAAGTTCACAAGTGCAGTTTGGCTTCGAGAAGTGAATTTCCTTGGTCATATCGTCTCGTGAAGGAATCAAAGTGGACCCCGCTAAAATACAAGATGTGCGTGAATGGAATCGCCTACAACACCGAATGAAATTCGAGTTTTCTTCAGTCTAGCCGGTTATTACCAAGATTCATCGAGGATTCTCAAGATTGCTAGACCAATGACGCAATTACTCGAAGGGAGTAAAATTTCAATGGACCCATAAGTGCGAGAAAAGTTTTCAAGAATTGAAGGATAGCTGATCACAATTTCCCAGATAATAAGACCTGAGTCCCGATAAAGATTATACGCTTTATATAGATGCCTCAAAACGGGCTAGGATGTGTACTCATGCGGAGACGGTAAGGTAATTGCTTATGCTTGAAGACAGCCTAAGACCGCATGAGCTTAATTACCCTACCCACGACTTAGAATTAGCACCTGTGGTCCATGCTGAAGATTTGGAGACATTATTTATATGGATCAAAATGTGAGATTTTCACCCACCACAAGAGCCCGAAATACTTCTTTGAGCAAAAGGATCTTAATATGCGTCGAGAAGATAGCTAGAGCTAGTTAAAGATTACGACACGAAATCAAGTATCACCCGAAAAGCGAATGTAGTGTGGACGTTAAGTAGGAAGAGCGATTCAACTCAGCATTTGTTCTTACCCGTAATCGAAGAGCTAGTTAAGGAGTTCGAGAAGATGAAACTAGAAGCGGTGTTACCACCTAAGACCACTCAAGGTATCATCGCAACCCTGTTCTAGAACCCCGACTGAGAAATCGAATTGTTCAAGCTCAACGCCAAGATGAACAATTAGAAAAGTTAAGATGAAGGTGAGAACCAAGGATCAACAGTACCATGAGGCAAAAGATAATGCCCTTATGCTTGGGAATGGATACGTGTACCCAATGATAAGAAATTAAAGAAGAGATTCGAAGGAGGCGCACAACACGCCTTTATACCGCCACCCGTGAAGCACAAAATGTATCGAGATCTGAAACAAAAATTCGCAGGGTAGGTATGAAACAAGAGATATCGTCGTTTGTCGAGAAGTGTTTGGCGTGTCAACAAGTCAAAGCGCCACACCGAGACCACATGGAAAACTCGCAACCTCGACATTCCCGAGTGGAAATGGGACCATGTAGCCATGGACTTCATCACCAGACATCGTTCGACCAAATTGTTCTTTTCACCACCACAATAGTACGAGGTCCTTATAGAGCGGTAAGGTCGACCCAAGTTGAATCTCTCGGAAGGCTTAATGGGCTATGGTTCTATGTCAAACACGAAATGAAAAGAAATACTTACACTATTCTTTCGAACACCATGTGTGTGGCTTTCTATTTATTCAACCCTTGAAAAGCCCATGAAAACGAATTGGGCCTCAAAATCACGCCAAGCACGGACGGGCGACCGAGCGATTCTTCTGGAAGCGCCGGGAGCGAGCATCGCACCGACGTAACGAGGTGCCGGACGCGAAGCTCCCTAGAATCAACAATGAGTTGAGCCCGCCACGGACGAAGCACCAAACGCGGACGGAGCACGTAGCGAGACTCACGGGCGAAGCAAGCGACCAAGCGCCAGACGGAGTCCAGTCTTTGGGATGTATATGCAGCGCATTAGAGACACATCGTCGGATGGATAGGCACCGGGTGAGGCACGTGGGTGAAGGAAACGACGCGAGTGGACCTCGGGAAGTCCAACGAGCAGGACGCTTGCACGCGGTGTCATTGGGCGTGGCGCTAGCGCGAGACCACGACAGCCGGGTTGAAGAAGGATGAACGCGCCGCAGGGGAGGGATGGAGCAGCGTAACGTGTGCTGGGAGGTGGAGCGCTGCTGGGCGCCGCAGCGACACTGGACGCCTCTGGCGCGTCTGGCGTCGATCGACTGCTTGTTTGCTCCGTTCTCTCGTCCGAACTCCGACTTGCGATCCGTTTGCGCCTATGGACTCCTATCGAGATGCTCTTCAATATAGGATAAATCTTAGAAGATTCATTTACTCCTATGTAATGTCATTTTTCTACAAAACATTGAAACAAACAAAATAAGTCCAATTCGATAAATATTAATCAAACCAACGACATAAATAGGACAAACCACGAGAAACGATATATATAAATATATGAAAAATAAGCACAAAATCATAATAAACAACTCCTCAACACTTATACCTTTGCTTGTCCTCAAACAAACATCATCATCATGATAATAGAAAAGAAATCAAGAAAACATAAATTCAAATGGATAAAACATGACTTCACATCATCCTAGAAATTCTAAACCAATACACTTCTCAACATGGTAATGAATTAACATTTGATAGAGCATACGGCTTAATCCAAGCAAATCACAAATATTATCTATATGCATTTAATAGTCGAATAGCTAACTCGTATAGATCCTTGCATAACACGTCTAATTTTCAGCGTAACACAACTTTCGATACCGGATGTGATAACTCGAGGAGGATTATAGGACAATATTCATTAAGTCAAACCTTCAAGTTGAAAACCGAGTATCTAATGTGGTTTCCCATACTCATCACTTTTGAGCTTCCATTAGAAACAACATGGAGCGAGAGGTAGTAAAGCCCTTATTCCAACCTTAAGGTCACTTATTGATCAATCGGCAACTTATTCCAACTTTTTTTTCATTTTTTTCTTTTTAATAACAATCTTTTCATATTTTCATAATTTTTTTCTTGAGATAAGACACATGGGACCATATAAATAGCAATGACAATCAATCACATATCACTTTATCATAATTTACTTGACGTGCCCCTCACGCTAGATCAATCATCAACAACTATCAAGCGAGTCACGTATCGATAAGAATTACTAGAAATCGGTTCGGACGTGCATACCCAATCAAATCATGCTCACTCAACTCTACTCAGATACTTGATGATAAAGCATACTGGATCCAAACAAAGGTATAAAATGGAGGACGACACACCCAAACAAACACAAGTCACATGCAAACACACAAAGACGGCAAGCACACCTCCACACTTTAGACAAAAGTAAAAAGGTAAAATGTAGATGTGAACTTCCCGAAATTGGGAGAGCATGTCAACTAGGTACTGACGGTGACGACGTCCGATGGCTTGAGTGTTCATGATATGCAACTCGTCACAATTCTCATCTCACTTATTAAAAACTTGGAAAGAAAAGAAAAGAAATAAAATAGAAAACAATTAAACTCGTGGGTTGCCTCCCACAGGGGGCTCGTTCAATGGCACGAGCTCCACCAATGAAAAACGAACTATCCATAGTCCTTCACCGCGGGAATACCATCTCAACCAGGCATCGGTGGTAACAAGGTAAGCCAAAGGGCGGTCAAGGTAGCAAATAATGAATTAATTAAGTTCAAATCAAACATCCTATTCTTCAAAGCAAAATAGATAACTTCAACTCTAAAAGCACAATACTTTGGAGAATTAGGATATTGAAAAATTATAGATGCTACCTCAACGTATGTCCTCTTCCTCCTCTAACCGGTTCGGGAATATATCGAGGTTGTTCATGGTTAGTCGCGGTTTGATGAAACCTCGACTCTTTAATTTCATCATTTTCCATGATTCTCCCTCAACTTCATCATCTTCATAGACTATAATAGAAGAAGTTTGCTCCAATTGTCTCGACATCCTCCACACTTTGGTTGTGGACCATTCTTCCACTATCTTGGTCGGTCGACCGACTTGAGTCTCTAAACGCTCCATAGATGCTTCCAACATCTCGAACCTTTGTCGACTGTCTCATATGAAAGACGTCGGTGTGTCTTCAATGTCGGCTTCACCGATGACTCGCTGAATGAAAGCCCGCAATGATTCCTCCAATGTCGGCTTCACCTACCGACGCCCGAATGAATGCTTGCAATGACTCCTCCAATGTCGGCTTCATTCACCGTTGTTGGAAGAAGAGGTCCCGACTATATGAAGAACTACGAGGATGCCTCTAGTAGGGATCATAGGCTTGATGCTCATAGCCCCGACGGGTATCCTCAAAATAGTCGAATAGGCCTCGCTGCTGCAAGGAGAATTTGCCCAACACGATGTGCTTTTCTCTCCAGCCCTGTCTGACCATATTCATATCGCCGATAACCCTACATTATGACACCAATTGCAAAAACAAGATCACACGACTGGGAGAAAATAGTAACAAAGAAAAGGAAAAGAAAGAAATAAAAAAAGAAGCACGAGGAAAGAAACAAAAATAAAATGAAACACGAAAACAAAACACACAAAACCTAAAGCCTAAAGCCTTCCACAGCAACGCGCCAAAATTTGTTCCGACCAAATTGTTCTTTTCACCACTGCAATAGTACGATGTCCTTATAGGCGGTAAGATCGACCCAAGTCGAATCTCTCGAGGAAAGCGCTTAACGGGACTCGGTTCTATGTCGAACATGAAAATAGAAAAGAAATACTAACGTTCTAAAATAAGGAGGGCTGTCACGAGCAGGCGAAAGCACGAAATAAAATAAAGCGGGTAAAGCAGGATGCACTTGGACAACAAGAGGAATTGATAGATACGGAATTGGAGATGGCGTTCTAGGGTTCAAATCTATCTTCGCTATTAATGAATCAAAGACCGGACTGAATGCATAAAACACCCGTCTCTCACCAAGCGGTCAACACTAACTAATCTCTCAATTCGTCGATGTTGAACTCGAACTTAATGGCGGGGATCTCTCAATCAACCCGCCATCAACTATGAAAAATATTTAACTACAAATGCACACGATAGCAAAACCCTACCCACATATATTAATTATTCAACAACAAACCAATCTCGATCACTTTGGTTGTCAAACTTATATTTAATATAAATCTTCTCGCATATCTTTATATTCAAACATAAGCACACAATCAACTTACACTATTCTTTCAAACACCATGTATGAAGATCATGAAATAAACAATTTATACGGATAAGAAAATCGCAAATCATCAACCTAACAATCACGATTTAAGATAAGAACAATTCAACATATATTTCTCTACAAATCATATTTCATCTCATGGTAGAAATTATTCCAATCTCAATTACATAGACATAATGAAAACGAGAAAAAACTTACAACCATTCATAGATAAATTCGTCTTCCAAAAGCTGGAATCGTACAATCCCAATTGTTAATCCAAGTATAAAATAATTGAATGGAAGAGAAAGGAAAAGAAAGGACAAAAGATAAGTAAATAAATCGTGAGAGTCGGGATGTGTGTGGCTTTCCTCTATTTATTCAACCCTGAAAAAGCCCATGAAAACGCCGAATTGGGCCTCAAAATCACGCCCAGTATTTGGAAGGGCGTGGCGCGGATCGCGAGCATTCTCTGGAAGCGTCGGGCGAGCATCGCGGCGTCGGACGTAGCGAGGCACGGACGCGGCGCTCCCCTAGAATGAGCGATGAAGTTGAGCCCGGCGCGAGGCGGAGACCAAACGCCGGATGGAGGCGGCAGCGAGACTCACGGGCAAGCTAAGCGGACCAGCGCCGGACGGGAGTCCGCTTCGTCTTGGGATAGCTATCGCGTTGGAGACACAACTCCGGATGGATAGGCTGGGGTGAGGCACGGGGCGAAGGAAATGCGGCGAGTGCACTGCAGGAAGTCGGTAGCGTCTGACGCTGCGTGTGGGGTGTTGGGCGTGGCGCTAGGCGGGCAATGAGACCTGCGTCGGTTGAAGAAGGATGAGCGCGCTTGGGAGGGAATGGAGCAGCAGAACGTGCGTTGGGAGGTGTGGGAGCGCGCTGGGCGTGCCCAGCCGGGCCGACGCAGCAGCGTCTTGCATGTCGCGACTTATTTGTTTACTCCGTTCTCCCGTCCGAACTTCAATTATGATCCGTTTGCGCCTATGGACTCCTATCGAGATGCTCTTCTAGGATAAATCTTAGAAGATTCATTTACTCCTATGTAATTTCATTTTCTACAAAACATCGAAACAAACCAAATAAGTCCAATTCGATAAATATTAATCAAACCAGCGACATAATTAGGATAAACCGCGAAAGCGGCATGCATAAATATATGAAAAATAATCACAAAATCATATTAAACAATTACAAGTCCAAGCATGGGAATACAGTTATTTGGGTAATTATCGATCGATTAACCAAGAGTACCCATTTTATTCCGATTCTCTTAACGTACGGAGCTGATAAGCTAGCCCAGATTTACGTGCGCGAGATCGTACAACTACACGGAGTTCCTATTTCGATCACCTCAGATAGAGATTCCAAGTTCACCTCGCGATTTTGGACAAGTTTTCTAAAGGAAATGGGCACCCAAATGAATTTCGGTCTGACCTTTCATCCATGATGATCGATGGACGAGATGAAAGAACTATTCAGACACTAGAAGATATGATCAGAACTATCGTCTTAGATCGAGGAGAACAGTGGGAGCAAGCATAGCCTTTGATCGAATTTGCTTATAATAATAGCTACCAACAACCATCGACACGGCACCCTACGAAAATCTTTGTCGACAAGAAATGTCGATCTCCATAGTATTGGGATGAAATTGAGAGAAAAGAATTCTCGGCACAAAAAGCAAATGAAGAAATGATTGATATCATACGCTAAATTATGAAGAGAATTCAAGAAGCTCGGGATCGCCAAAAGTCTTATGCAATCTGTGATGACCGAGTTGAATTTGAAATCAAAGATAAAGTATTCCTGAAGGTTTCACCTACAAAAAGGAGTGCATGATTAGGAATCAAAGGAAAGCTCAAGCCGAGGTTCATCGAACCATACGAGGTTTTAGAAGATTGGGCTGTTGCGAATAGGTTGGCGTTACCACCCAATTTCGTGCGTTCATAATGTGTTTCACGTATCTCGATTACGGAGTATGTCTATGACCGAACCATATTATCAACCAAGAAGATATAGTTCACGAGTCGACCTAAGCTACGAAGAGGCGCCGAACATATTTTAGATCGAAAAACAACAACTAAGGAATAAGTCGATTCCTTTAGTCAAGATTCTATGGAACATCATGGCGGAAGAAGCAACTTGGGAATTAGAAGAGAAGATGAAGAAAGTACCCGAGCTATTTATTTGAGGTACTAAATTTGAGACGAAATTTCTTTAAGGGTGAGAGAATGTAACACCCAGTTTCCATAGCTCTAATTGGCTAATTACGTAATTAATTAGAGATTAATTACGTAAGTGACCGGACAATGCATCCTTAGATAAGATTTCAAAAGTTTTAACTCAAAGATTTATTTTAGAATTCTGAGTTGATTGATTTAACAATAAATCTTTAAGTAATTATTTTATTTCAACTTTTATTTTAGAAAGAGTGATTTATGAAAGTTTCAACTCACTAAAATTTTCTATATTTCTATTTGAATTATATTTATTTATTAATTTCAAAAGATACATTATATCTCTATTTTTAAGCTTATAGGATAAGCTAAGGAAAATTCTAGAACTAATAGCTTACCAAAGAGGCTAAATTTTAGCTTATCAAAGAAGACTTCTAAAGGCTTATCAAGGAAGCCATTAATAGCTCATGAGGAAGATTGGAATAGTACCTAAGACTTTATATATATATATATATGTTAGCTTCCAAAAAGGCTTCATTTTCACAACCCATTTCTCTCTCAATTCTCTCTAAATTTTCAAGAATCACACACACACTTACTCGAAAATTTCTTCTTCAAGATAAAGATCCGGGCTTCCAATACTCTTCAAATCGATAGATCAACATTTTAAAAAGGTAAATCACTAACCTTATCCAAGTTTTGAAGTAAAAATCAAGATGAAAACCCACCCCAAACTCCCCAAAGTTTCGGCCATTTAGGCCTTGTTCTCTACAAACTTTTGTTCTTCGATCTTTAGTCTATTTATGCATAGATCTACCCTTTAGGAATGATTTATGCTTGAATTATGGTTTAATTTGTTTATCTTCAAGAAAATCCCAAACTTTGTTAAGAACCCTAAATCTTATCTTGAGAAATTGTTGTTGATTGCTTAAATTAAGCTTATATCTATGAATTTGGAGATGTTTAAACATGTTTAGAGTCGATTGTGGAAACAAAAATCGAAACCCTTATTTTTCTTGTCATGACCGAAAAATAGAGCCTTGATTTCAAGATGATTTGGTTCTTATTTGTTTAAATCAAGTTAGTAGTTATGTGATTATATATATATATGATCTTGTTTGGTGAAAGAATTTGGAGTCAAATCCAACTCATGCGAAAATCCCTAATTTAATATGTTTATGGAGTTTCAAGAAGTTATTATTTTGATTTTATTTGATTAGTTTGATTTCGTAAGTATGATCTAGTATATGAAATTAGCTTATTTTGAATTATTGGGATTTTTCTATATTAGTATGTAAAACTTTGATTTCGTTAGTTTGCATAATTACAAAGGACTTTGCGATTATGGCTTGATATTTGGGATTTGATTTCAAAATATGGATTCTCGTGATTATGTAACTTGATCAAGACTAACTTGATCAAAGTTTCTAATGAAAAGATTGAAAAGCTAAAATTTTCTTCTATTTGTAAAGGTATGTCTATATATATATATAAGAAATTGAAAGATTAAAGTTCTTCTAAAATACTTTTCATAATGAGTTGAATAATTGAGTTACGGATGCATCGACCCAGCGAGCTTAGCCTAACCTTAGTGTACCGAGAGTTTTAGTAGAGGCTCAAGAGTTAGAAACTCATAGTTTCTCTTCCGTGTTTATTCTTCTTATTTCCTTATTAAGGAGCAAGTGGAGCGGGATAGAGGTCAAGAAAGGAAAAGTTGAAGGTCTCGAGTAAGTTTTATTTCGTGTGGGCTTTCTAAACTAAAATATGTGTGCATAAGTTTATGATAATGAGCATATGCCTATTTTGCAAAAGTTAATTGAATTGTGCGGTTTTGAGCATATTGCATATTGCCCATCTACGAGAGAATGACGATATCGCCCCATGCTAGACCAGCCGCTAGTAAGGGTATGTGTACAGGTGGCCTTTGGCCAGGTGTTGAGGAGGAGGCCTACTTCTCAACACGCTTGTCGTAGATATGGTGTTTATTGATGATTGTCTGCATGTTATGAATAAATTGTTAGCACGCATTGATCATGAAGTAAGTGATTTCATAGTTTGATTCATAGGATATTTCTTAAAACCCCAATGAATCTAAGAAGTGGCAAGTCGATTATATAGCTCTAAGAGCATGTTTCATTGCTGCAATTGCCCACCGAGTGCATCAAGTACTCACCCACGCATGTATTTCTAAATATGCAGGTTGTGCAGAGCCGATGACGGAATATTGAATCTTAAGACTTATGTTGTTATGAAATATGTTTTGCCTTGGGTTTATGTCTTCACATAAATTCAATTACTCTTTTCTTTGCTAACTCTTTTTATAGATTGTGATGTGTTATGAGTACGAGTCCTAATGGGTTAGACATTTGATAAACAAGTATAAACTCGAGTCAAGATTATTGCATCAACTTACTAAATACCGATTAATTAATGTTCGACTTTTGATTATTAGTTAATCACAAGTTTAAAGACTGCCTCTCTCGGAATGATAATTGTTTATTTCTACGAGTCTCTAAAATTAGTCGATTATCTTATTTCTTTCCTCGATCGTGACCGGTTAGTTAGTTAATCCTTGATTAATTAGCCTGGGTGTGACACTTTCTTTATCCAACCTTGTCCCAATAAAGAGGCTGACCTTCATTTCTTGCAGTATAGTGCTTCGTAAGGAGCCATGTTTATTGTCGCTTGATAACTGTTGTTATAGGTGAATTCAATCAGCGGTAAAATTTGTTCCCATTGGTCTCCTCTATCTAACACCACGATTCGATCATGTCCTTAAGCATTTGTATGGTTCTCTCACCGGCCGTCGATTACGTGGGTGGAATGTCATTCAAGTTTAGCCGAGTACCCAATTCCTTTTGAAGCTCGTCCAAAATCGGGAGGTAAATTTGGAATCTCGGTGCAAGTAATCGAAATTGGCACCCATGTAATCGGACTATCTCACCAACGAATTTGTGCTAGTTTATCGGCTCCATACGTCAAAAGAATCTGAATGAAATGAGCACTCTTGGTTAGCGATCCACTATCACCCAAATCACCGTGTTTCTTCGATCTAGGTAATCCCGCTACGAAATCCATAGCTACATGGTCCCATTTCCACTCAGGAATTTCCAAGGGTTGTAGCTTTCCATACAACCTTTGATGTAACGCTTAACTTGTCATATGACGCCATTTCTTGTTTCATTCCCGTCCAAAAAAACCTTTGCTTGAGATCTTGATACATTTTCAGTACTCCCAGGCGCAAGCATATGGAACATTGTGAGCTTCACTCAAAATTTTATTTTCAAATTTTCATCATTGGCACGCTTATACGATTACGTAACATAATCGCATTATCTTCAACTCCCGATATCCTTGATGATCTCCGCTCTAATTCTCTCGCAATCTTCGAAGTTGTGCCTCTTGTCGTTGCACTTCAATTTCCGAGCTCTTAAATCGACGTCACAACTAATGTCGCTATAATTTCTCGAGTAGTTTCAGTGGTATGACCACTTCTAACTTCATTCTTTCAAATTCTTTCAGCAATTCTTCCTTCTCGTTAGCAAGAACCCTAACGCTTTCGACTTTTCCTCGTCAAAGCGCCGGTGGCGGCGTTTGCTTTTCCGGATGATATTTAATTTCGCAATCGTAATCCTCGACAAACTCGAGCCACCTTTGCCACATATTTAAATCTCTCGTCAAGAAGTATTTGAGACTTTTATGATCGGAAGATTTCACACTTCGATCTAAATAAATAATGTCTCCATATCTTCAATGCATGGACCACTGCGGCCAACTCCAAATCGTGGGTAGGATAATTAAGTTCATGGGGTCTTAATTATCGTGAAACATAAGCGATCACCTTTCCCTCTTGCATAAGAACACATCCTATCCCATTTCTCGATGCATCGGTATAAATGGAGTAT
The DNA here is from genome assembly GCA_036937905.1 of Salvia rosmarinus. Lineage (NCBI taxonomy): Eukaryota > Viridiplantae > Streptophyta > Magnoliopsida > Lamiales > Lamiaceae > Salvia > Salvia rosmarinus. The sequence continues at coordinate 19,518 of JAODLM010000185.1, forward strand.
CTTTCTCCGGATCGTACTATCAAAACACGAGCAAAGGGTCAATCTATCTTTGAACTCTTGAAATTTGTCTTCACATTCCTAAGTCCATTAAAAATTTACTCCTTTCGTCAACAGCTGCGTCATCGATCTAGCAGTTTTAGAAAATTCTTCGATGAATCTTCTATAATACCATGCTAAGCCTAGAAAACTTCGAATCTCATTTGGAGTTGTAGACGGTTTCCATTCTTGAACAACTTGCACTTTCGTAGGATCAACTTTAATTCCTTCTGCCGAGACAATATGCCCAAGGAAATTCACTTCTCTCAACCAGAATTCACATTTACTGAATTTAGCATATAGCTTCTCAGTTCTTAACTTCTCCAGAACGGTTCTTAAATGTGTTTCATGCTCCTGTTCACTTTTTGAATATATCAAAATATCATCGATAAACACTAGTACGAATTTATCGAGATATTCATGGAAGACACGATTCATAAGGTCCATAAACATAGCAGGAGCATTGGTCAATCCAAATGGCATCACTACAAACTCGTAGTGTCTGTATCTTATCCGAAAGAGTGTTTTGGGTATGTCTTTTGTTTTAATCTACACCTGGTGATACCCCGATCTCAGATCGATTTTTGAAAATACACTCGCTCATCTTAATTGATCAAACAAATCATCTATCCGTGGAAGTGGATACTTGTTCTTTAGAGTCAACTTATTCAGCTCCCGATAATCGATACACATTCACAAGGTACCGTCTTTCTTTTTAACAAAAAGAACAGACGCCCCCCAAGATGACGCACTCGGTCGAATGAATCCTAAATCCAAAAGTTCTTGCAATTGAATTTTTAATTCTTGTAACTCCTTAAGAGCCATCCGATAAGGTGCTTTTGAAATTGGTGGCGAACCAAGTTCAAGGTCAATGGTAAAGTCTAACTGTCGATCTGGCGGCAATCCTGGCAATTTTTTTGGGAAAACGTCCTGATATTCTCGCACAATCAGTACATCTTCTATTTTTCTTTCTATCTTGCCCCCATCATTCAAATATACAAGATAAACACGATTCCCTTCATCTTTCATCAATTTATCTACTTGAAGAGCCGAGATTACGAGAATTCGTCTTTTCCTTTCATCAATTCCATAGAAACAAGTAGGTTCTTCCCCTGGCGGTTGGAACGCTATTTCTCGTTGTTCACAACAGATTGTTGCAAAATTCTTAGTTAACCAATCAATTCCTAAAATAATATCTATGTCTCCCATACACAAAAGACGTAACGATTCAGCTCTCAATCTGAGTGACCCTAACTCAAATTCTAAGTTAGGACACACTTGGTTAACTACCATCATCCCACCTAGAGGGTAAGCTCTTTAAAACTCATATCGACTTATTCTATAGGAGTTCAAGATTGTATAGGCATATGGTAGAAATAAAGGAATGCGATGCTCCAAAGATCAAAAGAACAATGATAGTACATGTCACGCCTCGACTACTTAATCAAGTAATTAGGCCGTGATGGGGTTAAGAAAGAACTTTGATAATCAATAACAACAATTGTGACTAGTAATACATATCTATAGCAATGTGTGAATTCAACTTTCAACATGAATGAATCAAACATTTATGGTTTCAAGAAGTGAAATGAGTTTGACAAATGTTGATTCTAAGTCCTCAAACCCTAATAAGGATCGAATGAAGAAGAATAACTACTGAGGATGAAAATCACAATGGGATAACCAATGTCAAGAATATACATCTTCTAGCATGCTTTGACAACATTGAAAATTTATCGACGCTTTTAAAGCATGGTTTAACAATGTTTCAAGACATTATATATCATATTGGATTCAATGAAAACAACTCAGACTTTCGTAAATCCTTGTTCATAGAGGCATTTCAAAATCCATGTTCTCATGAGCAAGTCGGCAACGGATGAACGATGTCGAGACCATAACAACAAACAATGACAACATCAAGATTAGGTCACCGATTCGGCATAACAAGACATAACAACAGTGAAGGCCAAAGTTCGCAACGAGAAGTGTGGTTGAGAATTATGCATGATGACATAACTCTCTGGGCAACAAAACATGATAACTTCAAATGAATCGCATCAACAATTGAGCATTTTCATCACGAGTCAAATATTTAGAGAAGCTCCTTAGACAAAGATTCGATTCCAAAGATCCTCTCGAGCTCAACCTCGCACATTTAGAAATACATGCGGGCATGACTACAAAATGCACTTAGTGGGTATACGAAAACATAAAAACATTGCTCTTAGAGCTATAAGATCGACTTGCCATAATATTGCAATACAGGTTTTTAGTGAAATTACCCGCATGCATCATCATAATAAGCACTTACTTACTTTCATTTCATAGCATCATAAAAGTATGCATATGAATGTTCTCATGTCGGCCGATAACTTTCTCCCCATATCCACGATTCTTTCTTTGTGTTGAGAAGAGCCTCCTCTCAAACACACCTCGACCAAGGTCCATATCATACCCGACGTCGGTAATATTCTTTCTTTCTTCCTTTCTTTCTTTCTTTCTTTCTTTCTTTCATTCTTTCTTTTTCTTTCTTTCATTTCGTGGATAGGTAAATGCATCGTGCTCATGCTCATGCTCAAAAACAGGCAAGTCACTCAACTTTGCAACTTTGCACATAAATGCATTTCATATCATTTTGAAAATATATAAAAGCATATCATATCATTTGTAGAAAATATTTATATACCCACCTAGCGATAGTCACCGAGGACCGTACTTTCTATCTTTCACTTCTTTCTTCTTCTCATTTGGTCCATCAATCCATATAAAGCGGCATATAAGCCTATCAAGAATCAAACAAGAACATAACTTTTATTTTAGTCGTCGATACGACTATATCTTCTCGATATCAAGACACTATGGTCTATAAACACTTGGGTTATTGCATCCTCTAACATCTTAAACATATAACAAGACATCACAAAGCCTCATATGTCTAAACGAGCATAGAAAACTTAACAACAAGCTTAAACCATCTAATCTTAGCCAAAAACCTAACAACCCCTTAAGACATAGCTTATGTCCGACGTCAAAAATCGCACGAGACGTCGTCTATCTTAGACGAACATCTATACATGCTCAAATATCACCAAAGATCACTAATACATCACCAAAACCCAAAGATCAAGGCTTTAACTTTGAAAACTCAAACTTGACGTCAAACTAAAATTTTTCAACTTTTGAATACGCCGGCCAAAAATCTGAATAATTCATTTAAAGCTTTATTCATATCATAGAATCCAAATATGAAGTCAAATGATCAAATAAAATAAAAATCCAACAATATGAAGGCTGTGGTTTTGGCCAAAAGGGTTTCAACATAGTTTCGATTTCAAACGTTTTCTTGTTCAAAACATGTTTACATCTATTCAATAATACATATATGAAGAAAATTCAAGCATATAAACATCATATATTCAAGATCATAGCCTCCAAATTTTTGAAAATCATAAGAATTCATAGAATAAATATATGTTCAAAATTTCAACGTTAAACAACTCGTCACATCAACCTAACATAATATCAATAGATAATTGAACAACATCATATTCCTTCATAAATCATCAAATGACCGAAAATATAGCATGCTCAAAAGTTCATGTTTTCAATTTTTCAAACCGTAGATATGTTCTAAAGATAGAAATATACCTTAATTCAAGACGGATCGAAAATTCAACCGTTGGATCTTGAAAATTTGAGCTTGAAATTTCAAAAATTTAGTGTGTGTGTTGCACTAAAATTTGAGAAAATAAAGAAGAACATAGATTGTAATGTATATATATAAGCCACAAATTATATTTCATTTTCATTTTCTTTAATGTGGTGGAAAATTTACCACTAATCTAGATCCTTCCCTTTTCTTTTAAAATTTTTATTTTCTTTAAAACATGATGAATAATCATGTTTCTAGAGAATTCTCATTCTTTGTTGCTAGAAATTAATACTAACGTTACAAAACATACTATTAATCCATACCGTTCCGATTTCAAAGCTCAATTTCTGATAAAACGTTCTTTGCTTGAAATTCTCTTTAAAACTCAAATAACATATTATAAACATCAAACTTTGATTATAAAACATTTTTGACATCAAAACTATTTTAGGTAATCATCGATTTATTAGGGTTTATACGCTAACATATATAATAAAGAGCAAAACTTTGAAATCAAGATTTTGAGTTCAAACCTCTTATGAACACATACTAATCATCTCAAACTTCTTGAAATCTAAGTCTTCTTATTCTCGACAAGACCTAAGAATCTTAACTTAGGTTTCATCTCGGATTCTATTGAAATCTACCGCAAATTCCATCTTCTCGACTCAAGCTTAACTTAAAAGCTTCTAGCTTAACAACTCTTTCTTAAGGATGCAATGCTCTTTTATAAACTCTTAATCGTGAGCTAATCTACACATGTGAATGCAGGTATTACAAAGACACCTTTAGTCGAGCCATACCTATAAAATTGCCAAGACTCTTCTTAGGTTGTTTCGCTAAGAGCATAGGCTTTCGATGTTGAGGTTGTGGTTGAGAAGATCGACTCGCATTTGTGAAAACGAGGCATCCGGACTATGTAGCGTAGGCGGTTATGGAAACCGACATCGAATTGCCGAGGATATCCAAGAATAACTTTCATTGGTTGAATTGGCTCGAAGATTTTGGCCGCTCACCACGTCCGAAAAATTTTGGTCTATAAGGACAAGTGGACGAGAAATGACCAAACCGTCCACAAGTATAACAATTGTTGCTTCCAAATCTACAAACGCTCGAATGTACTCAATTACATTGTGGACAAAGTTGGTGGTCTTGCCGTATTCTAGGAAGTTGGAATCGTCCCGAAATGGTGGCTAAAACGATTTCGACAGTAGTCGGTCCTTATTTCGTGAATGGTTTCTTATTTGGGAATCCTTTACTTTCCCATTTCCGCTACCCTTAAACTTCGCTCCGCTTGAGAAAATTTTGGTGGAGCAAAACTCGAGATAAATTAGGTTACGCCCATAGAAATTTTCTGTCGTTGCATCTCCATTTCCATATCTAAAGCCCGATTCAAAGTTTCAAGATACGACATCGGTGGTTGATCACCAATATAACTCAAATTTCTCGGTCGCACCGAACGGAACATCTCCGCAATCTTCTCATCGGTTTCCACCTTGTAAGGTGCATATCGAGACAAAGCATGCAATTTCGATCATACTCCACCACATTCCTCGTTGCCTCGCTTCAAATTCATAAATTCCATTTCCTTTTGCTTCCGATAACTTGTGGATAAACTTTGCATATAACTTCTCCTCGAATTGTTCCGTGTGAAGTTGGCAACTGCTCATGAGCAAGCGTCTTTTGTCGTGCTTCCCACCAAGTCCGCGGTCCTTTAGCAAGAAAGATATGCATAGTAGACATTCTTGATCGCTACAATCCAAATTTGAATATCCTTTTATTACTCGCACCCACTCTTCAAATTTCAAAGAGACTACCCCAAAAAATTTCATGGGTTTTGTCGAGGAAAAGTTCAGCTATTTTTCGATTAGGTTGAGGAGATGTAGCATCGTGTGTATTTTGAGGAGTTGTTTCACCCCTCGACCTTCTGATATTGAGGTTCTTCTTCGCATGTCGATTTAAAAGGAAAATATAATTTTTGCAATAATTGAATGAACATCAATGCAAAGGAATAAAAGTTCATCCTACAATTAAATTCATGTGTAGGAAAAATTAAGCATAGAAATCATTCGATCACAACAAGGACAAATAATAATGCGTAATAATTCACATTTTATATCAAAGAAAATTGCCTCCCGAGGACTTTTACAAAGACAAAATTGGCCTCAATGATACTTGGGTGATAGTGTTACTTCCATAACTATTTTATATCACACATAGCCTCATACACTACGCTCACTTTTCTAACTACATCCATCACTATATGTACATAATCTACCACCGTTTCTTTCGCCTTTACCTAGCTCACTACTAACCGCCTTAATACCACATTTCTAACTCGCAGTGGTATCATCATCCGACTTTCTTACGCTCTTCGATATCTCCGGTTCAGGTTCCTCTGGTGCAAGGAAGCAGCCGGTGGATGAGCAGGCAGGCTCTCAAGGAGTGAGAAGAGATGGATCAGTAACAGATGGCATCTCACTGATGGGCAAAGGCTGCAAATTCGAAGTACCAACTGAGAATTGACACTGATTCAATATCCAGATTATCCGGAGGTGGTGATGAAGTAATTTCGGACGAGGGTAAGAGGAATAATTGGTGGTGATGGAGGACTCAAGGCAAAAGGTCGACCATACGCTTCTAGTTCAATGGAAGTCAGCCGATTCTATATGATGTTCATAATCAAAAGAAAGTTTGAAACAATGAACTCATCAAAATCGAGTATACGCCATTGGGTTCATTGGTATCGTGTTCATTTCTACTCTTCTCCTGAGTTAGGATATCACCGAATTTGATGGACCGCAGGATAAAACGATCTAAAGAAGTGGTACCGACTGTGAGGAGGATTCTCACCAAACTAAATTGTTCCTTAATAAGGTCAATGAAACCAACAAGATTACCAGTGACTCTGGCTTCCATGTCAGGATGTACAAATTCCAAGGCAGCCACAGAAGCCCATCGACGCCAATTAAGAGGTAAAGCTTGCACTAACTGGAGTAACCCGTCTAGCTCTATAACACCGTGCTTTCTTACCAATGTCCATAATTGCAGGTACTGATTGAGGAAGCGAACCATGTTCTGATGCTCACCAATTCTAAATGAATAGAACCTATTCGTCCTTCCTATAGCAGTTGGTCTAACAGCTGTGGTCTTCCTTGGAGTGGTTCTTGTTCTTGCCATCCTATAACAAAATATAACTTAAATACTAACCAAAGGCATAGATATATATAACTATCTAAGTTTGGGCAACTTCTTACTTTTTCTCACAATACATTTATCTTCCATCATACCTTTTTAAACATATCACGTCACATAAATTCACATCATGCTCATCAAACTTTTTCCAATACATGCATATTCAATGCTTCTTATAACAAATGATAACTTACTTTACCTGGTTGAGCTGGAGAGATGGATTTGGAATGCTGAGCTACTATCAATTTCTTTCGATTTTTAAGACTCAAGGTTTCAAGGAAAGGTTAGGCTCAAGAAAGAAAGATTCACAGGTCCAGAGCGAACAACCTGGCTCTGGTACCACTCGGTCACGACCCGACTACTTAATTAAATAATTAACTAAGTAATCAGGCTATGACTGGTTATGATAAGAACGTATTAAATTCCAATCTGAAGTTTCCAAAAATAAAAAGGGTTTAACTAATTAATTGACAACCAAGTAGAAAGATCAAAGTTAACATTTAAAGTTTTCATATATAACTTCAACATACAAAAGAGGTTATCATAAGTCAACATCAAAATCATATGAGTTTGACAACGGAAGAGTGGATGAACGTCATGTGTGAAGACACGACACTCATGGCATAATTATATTTACAAAGAAAAGAACCATAGCTCAGCCTTCTTCCATCGCCATCTCCAAGCGTAACTCGCATATTCAAAACAATGCGCGTGAGTACCAACAAGTACTCAGTGGGTTATCGCCAAAATTTAAACTTTAATGACTTACCGAACTTACTCAACGCAAGAGTTAAAATAAATAATACCAGAATTGATTTTCATTAACAATAAGCTTTATGTAAGTATAACAATGCAATCTCATGTAATATTATGCTATGCCGGTATTATCTTCATGTGTTGGCTCCGAAGGTTACCAATCACAATCCTGCCCTATCTACGTTCTTCGGTAATGAGAAGTAGGTCTCCTTCTCAATACCCTGACCGGTCTACACAACTATAAACTTCCCGATCATTAACATAATTCTTCCGTAGATAGGTAACATGATCTCATGCTCAACAAGTAACATGATCTTAGGCTCAACAAATAACATGATCTTATTTTCAACATATAGAAATCCAATCTTTCACAATAATATGCAAGATATAAATGAAACATTCAATATTATGCACACGTTAGCGAAAAGAAAACCCACCTGGAATGTCGTCACTCTATAAGTTTCTCCTTCTCGTCCTTCAGGATTCCCTTGTCCTTACTTGATCCTCGTAAATAAAATAATTATCGAACTTAGCAAACATTTTTATTCACTTGAACATATTACATCTTATTCTTAGTTTTACCAAATTCTAAGATGTAGGTTCGACTATCGATCCCTTAATAACTTATTTCCTTATTAACTTATACTTTAGGAAATATTATAAAATTCTTTAACTAAATTAATTTGCATAGTTTATGCTTAGTTTTATCCATGAATATTATCTCACCTTAACTTAAAGCAATCAAGTAAACCAATCTCACTTATATACTTATTATAATCTTACTAACTAAATTCTCAAAACATCTTAGTAATATACCAAATCTAATAAAATTTTGGCAGAGTAAGTTTATAAAAAGAATCGCCATTTCATTCTCAATTCAACCAAACTTATCCAAACTCCACTAAATCATCACCATATGCCTAAATATATACTTAGAAACTTAAAACATGTTCAAACACTTCCATTATACTATATTCACAACATGTCCTTCAACCACATCACTATGTAATTATATGAATTCCTCAATTCACAATCAATCTAATTCAAAACAACTCATATATATACTTATTCATCATCAATGATCACTAATTCATAATCAATTTCAATCTTAATCAAACTCATCATATAAATATATCAACTTAGCATAAACTTTAAAATTTCAACTTTCAATATTTAAATCCATAAATCCCATAAATTCAACTTAAGCATTATTTATATCCTAGATCTCAAAAATCATATCTAATACACCAAATAAAATCAAGAACTCAAAGATCATCCAACATCATTATTTTCAAAAATTTGAGAATATGTATACATTCAATTTATTCCAATTTCTTCCACTAAATCATGTTTATTTCCACTTAATTACACATATATAAACTCAATTTAATCAAATCATAACAAATAATTAACATGCAAAATTAGGGTTTATACATGCTTACTTAATTTCACCAACTTCATGAATTTCAATAATTTAAACCATCAACTATGTTATTTAAGCATCATAAGCACAAAAGAGTAATTAAACATAACAAAATTAAACAATTCAACCTTAATCTAAAGCATGAAATTTTGAAGATCATCACATGTGAGAAGATCATATGCTTCAAATTTAATCATACAAACTTGGATGAATTAAGGTATTTACCTCTTTTGAGTGATTATCACTTAATTATACACTAAAACTTTGGATTAAAATTGAAGAATTTTTTTTTCCAAAGAGTGCCGAAAATGGGAGAAAAGAGAGGTCGAGGATGATCTCAAATGAATATTTAGTCAAACCACATTTTGTTTTAGAAATAAAGCCCACCGAAAAACTATTGTTCGCCTTTAATGCTCGCTACTCGTCAACGCCCATTTGTTGCGTCAACGCCCACACCTTTATATAAAAGGATGTTTTAGTACGTCATTTTTATTTCGAGACTTACAAAGTCTATAATAAGATTCGATATTTTATATCGTTATAAATTGAATTCTTAACGAATTCAATACGCTTATTTGGCGATACTAAGTTTAACATTTCTCATCTTTCAATAGGGACGAGATATGTCCGAAATTACCAATTTACCCTCTTGTAAATGGTTCAACGCTTTCTCATCGCCGATTTCACGACTTCAAATATGAAATCTTTTCATATCAACGTGTCATTAGCAACTGATGTGTCTTACGCCAGATTAGCGTATTTATCGAACGACACGACGTTGATTTCAAAAGTCAACAATTTTGACTTTTCTTAGTAATTTAATTACTAAGTTATACTTTAATATGAAATTTTCTCAAAATCAATTTCCAATTGATTTCTTTTATAAACTTATATGTAATATTCCAAAAGCGAACATACGATTACGGTATACTAAACCCGTAATTGTGGGTTTGTCCAAATATTCTTATCTCGTATGACATCGAATTGTATTTTGATTCGGTATCTATATAACAATTCCTTTTATAATTCACTAAGGATTGTGAATTACGGAATTGAAATTTATGAAATAATCTGACAAGATTATTTTAACGTCGAACAGCGTGTCGAACGTCGGTGTTTTATGGAAATTTATGAGCGATGGGGCCGAAATTGAATTCCATATTATTTCCAATATTAAATGATATATATTTATAAAGTAAGCACGAGCTTACTGCGACCATTTTGAGATGAGTCGATTTTGAACGTTTTGAGACGTTTTGAACGTCAACGTCTAGAGACGTTTTGAAAAATGAGTCTAATGCTCAGGAAATTATCATATTTAATTTCCTATTATTATTTTATATAATTTCAGTATTATTAATTATTAAAATCGAATTTTTAACTATTTAAAATTCGATACTTTCGAAATGGGTTTTTCGAAAACCCTAATGTTATAAACTATGGTTTTTCACTTGAAATGATACCATTAAATTATCATATGGTATCTAAACTATATGTTATGATATATATGGATATTATTAAGCATTAAAATAAAATTTTGGACCATAGAACTCGATGGTTTCAATTTATTAATTTTGAAACCCTAATTTTCGAAATTAGGGTTTCGTTTGCATGAAATGTTATATTTAAATTATCCTATGCTATTATTTAATATCTAAATCATATATTATAATATATATGATTATATTTAGATCAAAAATTACATGAATATCAATAATAGGTGTAATTTATAATTTTAATCCTATATTCCCAATTTATTTTCGGTAATTTCAATTATGCACTATATGTTGGATTTAATTATTTTTATGACTTGTATTTTATACCTATGATCATATATGATTAATATGTAGTATTAAGGATGTAAAATAAAATAAAATCAGCACCTAAAACCCCACTACATGCGCCGACCCCCTTCCTCTTCCCCATGAACATGATTGCACCTTTTTAAATCACCCAATGCATGAAGAGCTCCTTAAACACTCTTCAATCATCACCCCCACTCCCCAAAAATTTGCTGCATTTTAATTGAGTGTGTGTGTGTAACCGTGTAGAGCATGAGAGAGATATAGGGGGACTCTTCCCCTTTCAATACACTTTACTCATTATACACTCTCCAAATAATTTTTTTGAACACACACAACACTCTCTCCTTTCATTTTTCTGCTCCCAGCCGTGTACTCTCTCCCTCTCCATTTCTAAATTTTTCTCTTCTTCTTCTCCATTTCTTCACCCAAGCTTGATATCTCTATTGTTCTTGTGATTCCATACCATTTCCTAAGGTAATAACCGAACATAGTTTAAAATATTATCCTCGTTGGTTGAAAGTTTCAACATGTGTATGTGTTTTCAAAATTTTATGTATGTATATATATGTGTTTAATGTTCTTGAGCATGAGCTAGTGTTTATATTTTGTTCATGATGTTTGTATTTACAAAAAAACATGAGAATGTATGCTAGAATGAACATATGACATTGTATATGAAATGTATGTAAGGATTTAGTATGTGTATGATTTTCGAACCAAGAGCATGTGTTAAAATAATTTTCGAAAGCTTTATAAAATAAATGGTGAAGACCGATTGCTTCTTGGTTATTTTGGAAATGGATTATTGTTCTATATCATGTTTAGAGTTCATATGTATTATTTAACAAAATTTTTGAAAACCCTAGGCTATTTATTTGAAATGACCGAGACATACATGACTTGATACATTGGTGTATAATTTTTATTTCAAGCATGCAATGACATATTAATGCTTTAGAACCTTGATTATATGTCCTATGATTTATTTAGAATTTTTGAAAACCATATGCTTGATTTTTGAATTAATACCGTGAGCTTATAGATGTATATGTTGGTGTATGATTTTTATTTTGAACATCCAATGGTGTATTAATGCTTTAGTATATTAAAAATGTGATGTATGATTTTATTGGAATTTTTGGAAATCAAATGCCAATTTAAATCAAATAAACCGTGAGTGATATGCTCTTAATGGTGATGATTTAATTGGTTTTGATTAATGTTATGATGTTATATTAGTATACTATAGTATATAAGCATAGTATACAATTGTTGGAATTTTTGGAAACCAAACCCTAATTGAAATCAAAGAAACCGAGAGCTATTGCTCCATAGGGTGATGATTTCAAATGGTTTTGGTTAATATTATGATGTATTATTATTATACTATAATTTTTAATCATGTCATGAATTAGTTGGAATTTTTAGAAATTGTTTGATAATTATTGGGTAATTATCTTGAAATTACCGTGAATATTATTATATATTGTTGAATGAATGGTTATGATGAATTATAGGTTATAATTGTGACATATATTAATTTTGTGATATTATACTAAGTGTATATCAATTTTGAGAATTTTTGGACAATTATTCCTAATTTTATGGAATTACCGAATTATATATATATATATATATATATGTTAATAATTGACAATAAATATCATATGGATATTACAAATTCATATTCTGGACCATAGTGTATAATAATACACTATATTAATTTAGAAAAAATTTCGAAAGTCATTTGGTAATTTTAAATTAATTATCGAGAATTTTCGATAATTAATAAGGATTTTAAATCCTTTTTAATTCAGTTTATTAATAAAATATATGTCTAATTAATATTCTGGACATATTTGAATTTTATAAAATTTTATAAACATAGATTGCTATGTTTAAGGCAAACGTTTATTTAATAACGTTTTTAAATCGAAATTACGCGTTTTTTATTATTAAAAGGATTAATAATTGCGAAAATTATTTATAAGTCCTTTGATTTACGTGATAAATCGAGAAATAGGACTTTACGATTTTTAATCGATCGAAATTCGATTTATAAAATAAAATAGTAAGAAATTACTATTTGGAAGTCAAAATTGTTGACTTTGTTGACCAGTGTTGACTTCGTTGACTTTTAAGTCAAACGTACGATTATACGATTGATAAATACGTCAGTACGCGTAAGATATACTAATTGAGTATGATACCTCATTAGTAAGAAAAGATTTCACAAATGAAATCCATATATCGTTATATCGAAATGTTTAAAGCGTGCTTATCGTTGAGCGTATCTCGAGCGAGAACAATTCAATTATATGCGTGTTTAAAGCGTATTGAATTCATTAAGGAATTCAGTTCACCCCGATATAAGATATCGAAGTTCATCTTAGATTTTGAAAGTCTCGAGAGACTTGGCGACGTACTAAAACCTCGCTTTTCGTAAAGGTATGGGCCTTAACGCTATGTTGGATCTTGACGTGCAAACAAACCTAGGACTCGGTTTACAACGAACCATAGTCGGTGTTGGCTTCTTATCTTCAATAATGTGGGCCCTTTTCTTACCTCACTAATGAGGGCTTACTCTTGAAACAAAATGTGACTTTCTTGTTCTTCCAAATGAATTCTTTTACAAATGTTATTTTGCTGTTGTTGATAAATGTTTACTACATTACACGCCAAAAATATTACATTTTGTGTATGGATCCTATCTGTTTTGCCGGGTAGAGGCTGTGGCGATAGTTGGAACTATATTATGACGAGTTATGTCATTTGTGGGTCGCACCCAACCTTTTATTAATGTCGGGTCATGTGGGGATGATAAATGCACAGCTAGGATTGGCGTGAAGGTTGGAACTATATGCTATGTTAAATATGCTTGTGAGTGATAGTGTGTGTTTGTGCGGGATTACGGCCGGTCACGGCGTCGTAGAAGGAGGCCTCACTCTTGGCGTTTGATTTTTAATCTTGTTATGAATTGTGACTATGAGATACGGACCATACACACGAAAATGCTCGGCGGCGATGTTTATGAACTGAAAATGCTTTAGTAAGCCTGAGGCATTTCAACTAAAACCACTGACTTACTACGATATTGGCGGTAATTTTAATACCAACTGTTTTCGGCATAAGTCCACTGAGTGCAATTTCTTGTACTTAGCCCTGCATGTTTGTTTTTAAATGTGCAGGTTGAGCTTCGATGATGGTGATGGGGGAAAGTGTTGAGGAGTCCGGTGTCCTTGACCAATTTATCTAGAATTTGTGGTTTTCACCTTGAATGCATATCATCATATATGTATTCACACACTTTCCGCTGCTAAACTCTAAATTCATTTACTTTATGTTTTGGTATGAATTGTTAAGGTCTCTCAGGTCATTTATATCTTTGGATTGTGGGAGGATAATGCAACATGAATTATTGAGGTCCATCGGACTACTGTTAAGTCTTTGAGTCCGATGGCCTAACCCTTTTGAATCGTTATGACATCATCTTATGTTATGATCAAGCATGCTAGATTATTTCTTGTTATATCATTATATCATGTTCGAGCATGCTAGTTTATTGTTATTATGCATCTTTATCTTGGTCGTGTAACCCTAAAATACTACTTCTAGTATTAGTCGCCCTCCAGTCCGGGTCGTCCGGAGTGGGGTCGTGACAGAAGTGGTATCAGAGTGCTTTTGCTCTTTGTAAACCCAAATTCTTTTTATTCTAAGTCTAGGTCGAGTCACTGGACTTCTAGAAATCTACTGACTCCTCTCAACACTCCATCACATCGAGCTCAACCGGGGAAAAGGTAACTGCAATTCTTTCTCAACTCATGAAATGGAAAATTTTTACATGGTGAGCAAGTTGGAAGAATTTTTGAAAGATTATGTTGTTATGGAAATTTTGATGATGGAAATGGAAGTTTGAGCAAGAAAGTTTTCCAAAAACTTTGATTTGAAACCAATAAGTATTGATGCGATTACTCAAATTTTGAGATGGAAGTATATGGTGGTATTGAGTTGAATGATCAACATGGAATGAATGAATTCATTTTTGATATGTATATGAGTTGACTATAATTGTCATTTTGAAATCGTATTTCAAAATTCTCAAATGAGACTTTATTTCCAATCTTCAAAATCTTCTTTTCAACGAATGATATGTATCACGAAGAGAACCTAGACTCTAAGGAGCATGCTCATGTATCTTGAAAGAACATAGAAGTATGAGCTTCTTTTCCTTACGAGAACAAAAGAGCGTTAGGAAGAATGAAAGTGGCGATATCCTCGAGCTCGAACAGCGAAGGCGGCGAGAAGGATGAGCGAGGACAATCTCAACCTTGAAGAAGAACGACGTCAACCTTTCATCACACTTCGACATGAGTGACCGTCGACACGAATCATGACGTGAACCTCAATTACGGCTTCAGAATGTTCATCCTCAACCTAAAGACATGGATATGGTAGACGTATTACGTCGACATACGTCTCGATTTACATTTTTGGCACGATCGCGCAAATTTCCTGCACTGCATAGTAAATGTGTTTTAGCTAGATCTCTTTCGTTAGGACTCGATTTATATGGTTTTCACCTGCATACTCTAACGCACTGATCTTCATTTATTATGAAGAACAAAATCCTAATTCTGTCTCCAGAATACGATAGAGTCTGTTGAACTCTAGTTTAAGTGTTTGGTATAAGGCAAGGATCTCGTAGCATATATATATATAAGATGTTATTGGTCTATATGTATACGTTTGGGTAAGACTAAGAAGGTAAGTTGTAATATGTGTGGTACCTTATGATGTTGCCTACCTTATAGACCATTTAGTTCTAACCTAGTTGCTTCTCGATTACATTTAAGTTATCCTTTACGCTTTTGAGATGTCGATAGTTGACTTATGTTAGTTTTGATCGTGACGGATGGAGGAGATGTGCTATATCTCTAGGAGGAGGTAGGACCTCATGCCACACCCGAGGAGCTGATGCGCACCTATCGGGAATGTTGGATGTGCTTGGAGAGAGACCTAGGCGAGTTTACATGTATTACCTTGGTGTGGAGGAACGCCTGAGCCTATGGCACAACCGACTATGATGGCATTAAGCGACTCCTAGCTATACTCCCTTGTACATGGGATGGTTATGCAGAGAGGTATCGGAGATTACATTTATCGTGTGCCCCGAGGCTATGATTTGATTGGGGATCTGCCCGAGTTCGTGAGTCATCGACTTACGTGTACGATATTCTGAGCCGCACCTATGGGACCTATCTCCTCCACGGGAGTACGTGGCGTGATGAGTCGCCAGAGTGGCTATACCTTGAGGTTCGAGGCAGTCGATCCGGTGATACCCATGTGCCGGATAGATGAGGCGGGATGTGCGAGGTGAGCAGGCGGCCGCCACAGAGCTACAGGAGAGCCCGTCTTGCCACCAGCGGTTTATGGACACCCAAGATGTCCGCCGCTACCGCCCTACCGCTGTGTCCGATCCGCCACCACCGGAAGAGGAAGAGCCCTTCCACGGATAGCGCGGATGGCGTATCGATGCCTTCAATGGCTATGACCACCCGAGTATGCTACGGCCCGATCCGCCACAACTACGACTTATGCGGCGCGGATAACCCGGACCCTGCGCGACATACCAATGATGGAAGCCAGCGGTGCGGGACCGTCCAGTGCGACCTCGCGAGGGCGATTTGGATGGAGAAGATGATTCGAAGAGAGGGAAGACCCCGGGAAGGCGTGGAGTAGGAAGGAGCCGTGAAGGCGTTAGGCGACCTTTTAATTGAAATTTTGTTATGACTAGCATGTGCTAGCTTTTCCTTTTATATTTCGATGCGATGGATCTAGAACTCGATTTTTTTTGGAAGGCCGTGTGGGCCCGAAACCTTACTGTTTGTTTTCTTGTTGTTTTTGATGATTGAACGTCGTGCTTTTGACAGACCTTGATTACCTATCTATATATTTGACCCAAGTGGGACTTTTGCGACAAATTGTCTATGTTAAGGATGAGTTGTTTTATTTTGATATCGTTTTGCGAAAAAGGCTATGGAGATCTTATGTATGTTAAGCTATAGAAGCGATAAGTGATTGTCAATAATATGTTTTATATAAGAGAATGTCTCCGAGAAGAAACCCGGAACGAGAACCCAGAGGTCGAGGAAGACCTAGAGGAAGGGTAGAATCCCGAGCAAGAGGAAGAAGATATTCCCAACCACCCCTCGGCTGATCGAAGGATCTAGGAACTATTCCCGAGGCAAAACCACCGATCTTTAACGGAAGGGGAGCCCGGAAGAAGTCGAGCAATGGGTTAGAACCATTGAGCAGTTTTAATTTCTTAAGATGCACAAGACAGAGGCGGCTGTCATGCGTTACTTTCGGTGAATGGACGGTGACTTACGGTGGGAGGCGGAAAGAAGACCTTTATTCTTGAAAGCAGCTGGAGGAGTTCTCATGGGAGGACTTCAGAGGAACTGTGAGAAATACATCCCCAAAAGCTATAAGAGGAGAAAGGAGCGAGAATTTTCCTCTTGAAACAAGAAAGGTTGTATGTGACCGACTATGATCGCGCTTTCTGCGAGATGTCGAGATATGCACGAGCAGTGGACACCAACTTGAAAATGTCGGAGAAGTTTAGGTCGGGGCGAGAATGGAGATACGGATGTCTCTTGCCGCCCATGGAGACCTAACTTACATGAAGCTCTTGCGAGCTTTAGATATTGAGGCGACAATGTCCGAAGATAGGTCGATGTCGGCTCGGACACATAACTCGACAGACGAGAGGAAAGGAAGTGGGAACCCAATCGCGACAATCATAGCGGGGAGGCTATGAGAAATGAAGCCTGGCGACCACAGCGAGGCAGGGCGCGCCGAGGCGTGAGCGGAAGAGAAGCGACTTATGCTCCACCGCGTGGGACCGCGAGGAAGAGATAAGGGCACCTCCATGCCCTAGATGCCATAGAGCACACAAGGGAGTGTGCACGGCAAATGTGGTAAGCTGTTACAAATGCGGGCAAAGGGCATTCGCCATAATTGCCCGGTGTCACGTTCGGATATAAGGCCTAACCAAGCGGCAATGTTCGACCACTAAGGGCTATCTGACTCAACCCGGCCGCCGCAGCAGTTCCAGCCCAACCTCGGCAACTCCGGTGGCAACAACCCGAAGAAGTGGTGCGGCAACCACAATGGCGGCGAACCGCAACAACAACCCCGCAGCGGCGGTGGCGTACCACCGCCTCAACAACAACAAAGGTGTCAACCACCGATGCAGCGACAACGAATAAATTGACAACGACGCAGAACCAACAAGGACCGGCGCCCGTCGGCCTCGGCCGGCTCGGGCTAGAGGCCTTGCATAGAATCTGAGCGAACAAAACCGAAACACGGCGGTATGGGAGTTCTCCTCAACATACCGTTATAGTATTGTTCGACACGGGTGCTTCAAATTCTTTTATTGCAAAATCATGCGTGAAATCTTGGGCATTAGGTCTGAAAAGTCAAGCCGGATATGAGAATCTCATCGCCTATAGGAGGGATTGTGGCTGTTACACACTTTTGCTCGAACCTAGAATTGACACTAGGGTCACTTAAAGTTCTGGCTAACAATCTAAACATAATACCCATGGATGATGTAGACTTAATCCTAGGAATGGACTGGTTAGCTAAGTATCATTCCACGATTCTATGTAAGGAAAGGAAGATTTCGTTTCACTTTCACAGACAAGAAGCTACGCATTTCCACGGGATCGGCATGGGAAGAAGAATCCGATTGTATCGACCTACAGCCGAGGAGGATGATGAACGAGAAAGGATGCCATGCATTCCTTGTTTATTTGAGCGGAGAGGATAAACCCGAGCGGGTAGAAGACATAGAAGTTGTCCAAGAATTTTCGGATGTGTTTCCGAAAATCTACCAGGCCGCATTCGATGAACAACTAGAGTTTACCATCGACTTGGAGCCGGATCGGCCCAGGTGTCGAAGCGCCTATAGGATGGCCCCAAAGAGTTGGAGGCGAAGATCCAGTTCAAGAATTGTTGGATCTAGGTTTCATTAGGCAGTGTTTCACCTTGGGGCGCTGCTTTGTTTGTCGAGAAAATGATGGTTCTTTGAGGATGTGCATCGATTATAGAGAACTAAATAAGATGACATTAAAGAACAAATACCCTTTACCGAAATTGATGACCTATTTGATCAATTGCGAGGAAGCGGTGTATTCTCGAAAATTGATCTTAAGTCGAGATACCACCAGTGAAAATAAGTTACGAGGATGTACCTAAGGCGCATTCGAACGAATACGGCCACTATGAGTTCATAGTCATGCCATTCGGATTAACAAATGCACCAGCCGTATTCATGGACCTCATGAGCAGTATTTCATCCATTTTGGATAAATTTGTTTTGGTCTTCATAGATGATATCCTTATTTATTCAAAGAATGAAGAGGATCATAGAGAACATCTAAGAACGGTTTGCAAACCTTGAGAGATGAAAGACTCTTTGCTAAGTTTAGCAAATGTGAGTTTTGGTGAAGGAAGTTATGTTCCTTGGACACATTGTGTCTGCGAAGGTATAAAAGTAGATCCACCAAAGTAGAGGCCGTGCGAGGAATGGAAATCACCGAAGACTCGACGAGATTAGAAGTTTCCTAGGATTAGCTGGTTACTATGGGAGATTCATGAAGGATTCTCCAAAATTGCAAGGCCAATAACCCGACTACTCGAAAGGAATCAAGTTTAATTGACTGATGAATGCGAGGCGAGTTTCCAAATACTCGAGGAAAAATTGACAAGTGCACCGCCTAACAGCCCGTCGAAGCGGACAAGGAGTATGTAGTTTATACCGATGCATCTAAGACTGGGCGGGTTGTGTTTTGATGCAAGAAGGAAAGGTGATAGCATATGCATCCCGACAACTCAGACCGCATGAACTTAACTACCCGACCCACGATTTGGAATTAGCAGCGGTAGTTCATGCACTGAAAATTTGGAGACACCATCTCTATGGTGTGAGATGTGAGATCTTCACGGATCATAAAAGTTTGAAGTACTTCTTCGAACAAAGAGATTTGAATATGAGACAAAGAAGATGGCTCGAGCTTGTAAAAGATTGCGACTGTGGTATTAACTATCACCCGGGTAAGGCGAATGTAGTAGCTGACGCCTTAAGTCGTAAAAGCCATACCAAGTTAGGATGTCTCTTTGTACAAGAGGAAAAACTCGTTAAAGAGTTTGGAAGAATGAGGATTGAACTGGTTGAACCACGAGACAATTGTGGTCAGATCGCTACACTCACACCGACATCGATCTAAGAAAAGGATTGTCGAGAGACAAAGGATGGAGGAAAAGTTAGAAAAGATCGACAAGGGTAAGGTCGAAGGATTTAAGAATTTCAAGAGGCGTCGACAACGCCTTATTGTTTGAAGGTAGGATATGCGTCCCTGACGACGCAGAGCTTCAAAATGAAATCATGAGTGAGGCTCATGATACACCCTACACCGCCCACCCAGGCAGTACTAAGATGTACCAAGACCTGAAGGAAAAGTTTTGGTGGGAAGGCATGAAACGAGACATAGCTTCTTTCGTAGAACGCTGTCTTGTTTGCCAACAAGTGAAGGCACTACACCAACGTCCATACGGAAAGTTACAACCGTTAGAAATTCCTGAGTGGAAGTGGGACGATATAACAATGGATTTCGTTACAAGCTTACCCAAGTCGAGAAGAGGAAACACAGCCATATGGGTAATTGTGGATAGGCTTACAAAAAGTGCTCATTTTCTACCGATTCATAGCACTTATGGATCTGATAAACTAGCCCAGCTGTACGTTAAGGAAATTATACGATTACATGGAGTGCCAAAATCTATTACCTCTGATCGAGACTCCAAGTTCACATCCAGATTCTGGATTAGCTTGCAGAGAGAACTGGGTACGAGGTTAAATTTCAGTACAACATTCCACCCACAGACTGATGGACAGTCGGAAAGGACGATCCAAACCTTAGAGGATATGTTAAGAACCGTAGTCTTGGACCGAGGTGCCAAGTGGGAAGATATTTTACCTCTTATCGAGTTTGCTTACAACAACAGCTATCAAGCGACGATCGGTATGGCCCCATACGAAGCCTTGTATGGCAAGAAGTGTAGATCACCGCTTTATTGGGATGAAGTCGGTGAGAGAAAAGTCATAGGGCCTGATGCAGTGAACGAAATGATCGAGATCGTCGACAGTTAATGAGGATAAAGAGGCTCGGGACGGGCAAATCTTCTGATACTGGCGTGATCCGAGCTACAATTTGAGGATGGAGACAAAGTATTTCTTAAGGTTTCTCCATCGAAAGGAATTGTCGGGTTTGGCACGAAAGGAAAGCTTAGACCCCGCTTTATAGGACCTTATGAGATCCTAGAGAGGATAGGTCCAGTAGCTTATAGGTTGGCTCTTCCGCCAAGCCTAGGAAATGTTCATAATGTTTTTCACGTCTCGCAATTGCGAAAATACGTTCACGACCCAAAGCACGTGATTCATCGGACGACGTGATCCTCGAGCGGACATGAGCTATAAGGAAGAACCCGCGCCATACTTGACCACAAAGTTCAGCAACTACGGAGCAAGTCGATTAGTTAGTCAAAGTCTTTGTGGAGACACCACGCACGAGAAGAAGCCACGTGGGAGCTTGAAGAAGCGATGAGAGAAAAATACCCGATTTATTTTTCTAGAGGTATACAAATTTCGGACGAAATTTTTCTTAAGGGTGGAATGTAATATTCGAAAAAGAACATACGATTACGGTATACTAAACCCGTAATTAGGGTTTGTCCCAATGTTCTTATCATATGACATCGAATTGTATTACGATTCAAGTATCGATATAACAGATTCCTTTTATAATTCACTAAGGATTGTGAATTACGAATTGAAATTTATGAAATAATCTGACAAGATTATTTTAACGTCGAACGCGTATCGAACGTCAGTGTTTTATGGAAATTTCTGAGCAGTAAGGCCCGGAATTGAATTCCATATTATTTCCAATATTAAATGATATATATTTATAAAGTAAGCACGAGCTTACTGCGACCATTTTGAGATGAGTCGATTTTGAACGTTTTGAGACGTTTTGAACGTCAACGTCTAGAGACGTTTTGAAAAATGAGTCTAATGCTCAGGAAATTATTATATTTAATTTCCTATTATTATTTTATATAATTTCAGTATTATTAATTATTAAAATCGAATTTTTAACTATTTAAAATTCGATACTTTCGAAATGGGTTTTTCGAAAACCCTAATGTTATAAACTATGGTTTTTCACTTGAAATGATACCATTAAATTATCATATGGTATCTAAACTATATGTTATGATATATATGGATATTATTAAGCATTAAAATCAAATTTTGGACCATAGAACTCGATGGTTTCAATTTATTAATTTCGAAACCCTAATTTTCGAAATTAGGGTTTCGTTTGCATGAAATGTTATATTTAAATTATCCTATGCTATTATTTATTATCTAAATCATATATTATGATATATATGTGTATAATTTGATCGAAATTGACATGAGTATCAATAATAGGTGTAATTTATAATTTTATTCCTATTTTCCCATTTATTTTCGGTAATTTCGAATTAATGCCTATATAATGTTTTAATTATTTTAATGGTTTGTATTATATATCTATGATCATGTATGATATATATATGTATTAATGTACAAAATAAAATAAAATCAGCCCTTGAACCCACACCCATGCGCCGACCCCCACCTCTTCCCCATGAACATGATTGTACCTTTTTAAATCACCCAATGCATAAAGAGCTCCTTAAACACTCTTAAATCATCACCCCCACTCCCCAAAAATTTGTTGCATTTTAATTGAGTGTGTGTGTGTAACCGTGTAGAGCATGAGAGAGATATAGGGGGACTCTTCCCCTTTCAATACACTTTACTCATTATACACTCTCCAAATAATTTTTTTGAACACACACAACACTCTCTCCTCTCATTTTTCTGCTCCCAGCCGTGTACTCTCTCCCTCTCCATTTCTAGATTTTTCTCTTCTTCTTCTCCATTTCTTCACCCAAGCTTGATATCTCTATTGTTCTTGTGATTCCATACCATTTCCTAAGGTAATAACCGAACATAGTTTAAAATATTATCCCTCATTGGTTCGAAAGTTTCGAACATGTGTATGTGTGTTTCGAAAATTTTATGTATGTATATATATGTGTTTAATGTTCTTGAGCATGAGCTAGTGTTTATATTTTGTTCATGATGTTTGTATTTACAAAAAAACATGAGAATGTATGCTAGAATGAACATATGACATTGTATATGAAATGTATGTAAGGATTTAGTATGTGTATGATTTTCGAACCAAGAGCATGTGTTAAAATAATTTTCGAAAGCTTTATAAAATAATATGGTGAAGATCGATTGCTTCTTGGTTATTTTGGAAATGGATTATTGTTCTATATCATGTTTAGAGTTCATATGTATTATTTAGAAAATTTTTGAAAACCCTAGGCTATTTATTTGAAATGACCGAGACATACATGACTTGATACATTGGTGTATAATTTTTATTTCAAGCATGCAATGACATATTAATGCTTTAGAACCTTGATTATATGTCCTATGATTTATTTAGAATTTTTGAAAACCATATGCTTGATTTTTTAATTAATACCGTGAGCTTATAGATGTATATGTTGGTGTATGATTTTTATTTTGAACATCCATCTTGTATTAATGCTTTAGTATATTGTTTATGTATTGTATGATTTTATTGGAATTTTTGAAATCAAATGCCAATTAAATCAAATAAACCGTGAGCTAAGCTCTTAATGGTGATGATTTAATTAGTTTTGATTAATGTTATGATGTTATATTAGTATACTATAGTATATAAGCATAGTATACAATTGTTGGAATTTTGAAACCAAACCTAATTGAAATCAAAGAAACCGAGAGCTATTGCTCCATAGGGTGATGATTTCAAATGGTTTTAGTTAATGTTATGATGTATTATTGTTATACTATAATGTTTAATCATGTCATGAATTATTTGGAATTTTTAGAAATTGTTTGATAATTATTGGGTAATTATCTTGAAATTACCGTGAATATTATTATATATTGTAGAATGAATGGTTATGATGAACTATAGGTTATAATTGTGACATATATTAATTTTGTGATATTATACTAAGTGTATATCAATTTTGAGAATTTTGGACAATTATTCCTAATTTTATGGAATTATCGAATATATATATATATATGTTAATAATATATATATATATGACAAACAATATCATATGGATATTACAAATTCATATTGTGGACCATAGTGTATAATAATACACTATATTAATTTAAAAAATTTTTGAAAGTCATTTGGTAATTTTAAATTAATTATCGAGAATTTTGATAATTAATAAAGATTTTAAATACTTTTAATTCATTTATTAATAAAATATATGTCTAATTAATATTCTGGAAATATTTGAATTTTATAAAATTTTATAAACATAGATTGCTATGTTTAAGGCAAACGTTTATTTAATAACGTTTTTAAATGGAAATTACGCGTTTTTTTTTATTATTATTAAAAGGATTAATAATTGCGAAAATTATTTATAAGTCCTATGATTTACATGATAAATCGAGAAATTGGACCTTACTATTTTTAATCGATCGAAATTCGATTTATAAAATAAATAGTAAGAAATTACTATTTAAAAGTCAAAATTATTGACTTTGTTGACCAGTGTTGACTTCGTTGACTTTTTAAGTCAAACGTACGATTATCGATTGATAAATACGCTAGTCGCTGTAAGATATACTAATTGAGTATGATATCTCATTAGTAAGAAAAGATTTCACAAATGAAATCTATATATCGAGAAACGACTTATATTACGTCGAATGTTTAAACGTTAAACGAATAGTTGAGCGTATCTCGAGGACGAGAACAATTCAATTTATATACGTAATTAAAAACGTATTGAACTCATTAAGGAATTCAGTTCACCTCGATATAAGATATCGAAGTTCATCTTAGATTTTGAAAGTCTCGAGAGACTTGAGCGACGTACTAAAACCTCGCTTTTTCGTAAAGGTGTGGACGCAAACGCGGCGACTGGATACTGACGTGCAAACAAACCTAGGACTCAGTTTACAACGAACCATAGTCCAGGTGGGCTTCTTATCTTCAATAATGTGGGCCCCTTTTCTTACCTCACTAATGTGGGCTTACTCTTCAAACAAAATGTGACTTTACTGTTCTTCCAAAATGAATTCTTTTACAAATGTTATTTTGCAACTGTTGATAAATGTTTACTACATTACCTGCCAAAAATATTCTGTTTTGTGTATGGATCCTATCTGTTTTGCCCGGGTAGGGCTGTGGCGATGGTTGGAACTATATTATGACAGGTTATGTCATTTGTGGGTCGCACCCAACCTTTTATTAATGTCGGGTCATGTGCCGGATGATAAATGCCTGGCTAGGATTGGTGTGAAGGTTGGAACTATATGCTATGTTAACATATGCTTGTGAGAGTGACTGTGTGCTGTACGGGATTACGGCCGATCACGGCGTCGTAGAAGGGAGGCCTCCCTCTCGACGTTTGATTTTTATACTGTTATGAATTGTGACTATGAGATACGGACCATACACACCAAGAAAATGCTCGGCCGAGCGATGTTTATGAACTGAAAATGTTTTAGTAAGCACAAGGCATTTCAACTAAAACCACTCGTGACTTACTACGATATTGGCGCGTAATTTTAATACCAACTGCTTTCGGCATGAGTCCACCGAGTGCAATTTCTTGTACTTAGCCCCGCATGTTTGTTTTAAATGTGCGAGTTGAGCTCGATGATGGTGATGGGGAAAGTGTTGAGGAGTCGGTGTCCTGACCAATTTATCTAGATTTTATTGTTTTCACCTTGAATGCATATCACCACATATGTATTCACACACTTTCATTGCTAAACTCTAAATTCATTTACTTTATGTTTTGGTATGAATTGTTAAGGTCTCTCGGTCATTTATATCTTTGAATTGTGGGAGGATAATGCCACATGAATCATTGAGGTCCATCGACTCATCGTTAAGTCTTTGGGTCAGATGGCCTAACCACTTTGAATCGTTATGACATCATCTTATGTTATGATCAAGCATGCTAGATTATTCTTATTATATCATTATATCATGTTCGAGCATGCTAGTTTATTGTTATTATGCATCTTTATCTTGGTCGTGTAACCACAAAATACTACTCTAGTATTAGTCGCCTCCAGTCGGGTCGTCCGAGTGGGTCGTGACATTATTAATATGTTTAAAATAATTTTAAACATATAATTCATTATAAATAATGAATTTAAGGATTTAAAATCCTTATTCAAATTTAAAAATAGCTCACTGCTATTTTAAATTTTATCTTAAATATTTTCAAAATTTCTTATAATATCCAAATATGTCTAAAATAATATTTAGACATATAATTTATTATTAAACTTAATTAAAAAGGATTTAAAAATCCTTAAAAATCCTTAAAAATTCTCGGTAATTATTAGAAATTACCAAATGGTGTCCAAAAATTTTTCTAATTTTATATAGTGTATTATTATACACTATGGTCATTAATATGCTATAATATCAACCTATCAACTTTCAAACATCACCTTATTTGATTTATAAGGTCACGGCATTTTCGAAAAATGCCCAACATTTTTCTAAAATTCTACTAAATTAATACAAGGTCCAACCATTAGTCCATGACATATTTATGTCATATAATCCATGATATACATTTCCATACCATAAAAATGGTATCATAGCTCTCGCTCTTTCATAATATTAACCAAACATTTTTTATAAAATTTCCCAACAATAATAACATGCTCATAAACTATATTGCAAGAACACTACATCATAATAAATATCAAACCAATTTATTCATCACCATAGTGAGCTTAGCTCTCGGTTTATTTGAATAAAAATAGGTAGTTGATTTTCGAAAATTTTAACAACAACATAAGATGCATAAAACATATTCTAGGCCAATAATATAACATTGCATGTACTAAATAAAAATCACACATCAACTTATATATATATATAAGCCTCGGCATTCTTAAAAAAAATAGATAAGATTTTCTTAAAATTCCCAATAATTCACAAGGGATTTATATATCATCTTAAATCAACAATATGTACTTGCATGTTCTAAATAAAAATTACACATCCACACATAAATATATATATGTCTCGGTCATTTTAAAAAAAATAGGTAGGATTTTTCCTAAAATTTCCAATTAAATCATAGGGTGTATAAATCATACTCTAGAGTAATAAAACATCATCAGATGTTACAAATTAAATTATATATCAACATATCTCAAGCATAGCTCTCGATCTTCTTCAATATCCCACATAGAAATTTTTCAAAATTTCTATTTAAAACATATAGTGTATAATTTACATCCTAGAACAATAATATGCTATCGATGTCATAAAATAAAATCATTCATTCATATAATTACATATTAGTCTCGGTCATTTTGAAAAATAGCATTGATCTTCTAAAATTTCCAACAAATTTTTATGCACTCTTAATTCATCATAAATCAATAATATCACATTGCATGTATAAAAATAAAATCATACACCCACTTATATAAGTTTACATGTTTTGTTCTAAAAAGAAAAATAGCATGGATTTTTCTAAATTTTCAAACAAATACAATAGACACATATTACATCATAGATCACAAATTCATGCTCAAATAATCTCTCAAAGCTCTCGCCATTTCAAACATTTCTCATACATGTTCAATTAAATTTTTAAAATATGAACCAAGCTTTAAAATAGTATGCTATACATTCTTAGAACATAATATACCATAGATTCAAAAGATTTTGAACTAACATTTCACATGCAATACATTTTAAGAACAAGAGTACACATCTACTTATTTTCTCATCATCAAAACACATGCAATAGCAAAGTATCACCAACAAGGATCATCTAATACACATGCAATGGGCTAAGCCATATTTCGAAATTTTCGAAAGCTTCAAGAACAAAACAAGCTCTTGTTCAACTCCTACCTTGTGATATGTATGGATGGAACAAAGTACAAGGTATTAAGGTGCTGTATGGAGGTCTGAAGAAGAAAATTACAGCTTGGAGAGGAGAGGAAGCTCTCGGCAATGGGGGAGAGCTTGGGGGAAGAAGAAAGAGTTTGAGAGAGAGAGAGTGTTCAAGTGTTGAGTGTGAAAATGAGTGAAATGAATAAAATCTGAACTCCTCCCCTCCCTTATTCCCCACGCCCTAGCCTCTCTGCATAAGAGAGACTCTTCAATTATCTAATAATATTTTATGTTGCTAGTGGACACTAATCATGAATGTCTTACACATAAAATATACCTTGAAAATAGCTAATATATCCAACTAATGGCTAAGTTCATATATAAAATATATAACATATAAGAGATATATGAAAAGAAATTGGGAAGATAGAACACTTAAATTTTCTGTACCAACATATACAATTATATAGGGCTTTCGCCCTTGTACTAAAACATAGGTTAAAATTTTTATTTCACGACATTAATAGGTATATAGACCATGGTATGTGATTTAGATGATAATTAATATCATAGGAGAATTAAAAGATGTTATTGCATAATGAAACCCTAGTTTTCAAAAATCTAGGGTTTTCAAAACCTAAGTTGTGATTTTTATAAATTCTAATGTTCAAGCATCATTTAAATGCTTAATTATACTGTAATATCATTTAATAATCATAGGAAATAAATTCTATAATTTATAGATCGATAAAACCATCTTCGCTTTATTTCAAAACGTTAACGCTTGAAAACGCCTCAAAACGTTACGTATCGACTCATCTTCGAAATGGTCGTAATAATTTCGTAATCACTTTACTAATATAAATCATTAATAAAGGAATAAAATTCTAAGCTTAATTGCTTAGAAAATTTTATGAAATTTCGACTGTCGATTCGCAGCCGAATTTAACATTAAAATATACTGCTGATAAACGTTATAGACTTCGATTCTTAATTTCACGATTTTCAGTGAATTTATAACAAGAATTCATTCCTTTGTAAGATAGATCGAATTCATATTCGATCTCAGGCTGATTTGATTTCACAGCGAAATTCTATTTTACGGGTTTTAAAAACCACTATTAGGCTTTTAAAATTACGGGTTATTACAACTTCCTTTAGAAACTCAAAACGACGAAAAACATCCCGGTATGCAAAAACATGAAAAACGAAAAACGGAATCGGTACGCTAGTAGAACACATAACCCGGAACTCAAAACCTAAATGGCCCATAGCCAACAAGTGGCCCATCGCCAACAAGCGACGACGACTTGGCCGCCCTCCGCCGCTTGCTCGCCTCGTCCATTTAGAAATGTAATAACTCAAAAATTTAAAACTTTTATTAGTGATGATTAAACCAATTTCTTAGGTGCTAAGACCTTAATTATGTTTAAGGTGACCAACGAAATGAATTAGAATCGATTCGAGATCGAAAACCGAGAAATAAAAACTAGTGACTAGTCCAACCGGATTAGGGTTTCCTGAATAGCCTCGAACATAGAATAAAAGATCTAGAATGGATCTCAACAAAGGATTACGCTTCTAGAATTTTCTCATGAAAACACGTGAGGTGCCAAAGAATTAGAATTTTCCTACAGACTGGCCGGGCCTCAAAAGTACTATTCACAAGCGGATCAAATTCAAGTCCATGCTAATCATTAAAACTAATGAGAACAATCAAAATCATGAAGGATATATTATTATGAATTTAGAATTATAAGAATCAATTCTCGAACGAAATTTCAAGAACTTAATCGAACGCCAAAAATATATACCAAAAACCCTAAACCGATCCGAACAAACCGAAACTCAAACCAAGGGTCTAAATAAATAATAAATGATTTATAAGACTCAAATTAATTATGAAAGCTCAAGAATTCGATAGAAATTGAATGAACATAATTTAATCGCTTGACTGCTTTTTCCGCGATAAATCGAATCGACTTCATCGATGCAATCCAAACTTCATGAAATTATTATAAACTATGAAATAAGTATTTTAGGCTATTTAAGAAAATAAAACCTTAAGGTTCCGAAATCAATCGAAGCGATAAAACTTAAAGAACCGATATTAACATACCAAATCGGGTAATTTGACTAGTCTTCTCCCAACGACCACAATGAGAACCCCATATAGGCTTACAAAAGCTCGTTTTCAGCATATTGCAGTAGCAAACCGTGCAATTCTCTCTCTCTTTGAACAAAGGTTTCTTTGTTTTTCAAATTTCTTCACCATCTCCAAGCTTCAATCCTCCATTCCAACCCATTCCAACTCTCAAAAATAAGTTTCTAAAACCATACAAAGTTAGTATTCATCATCCGTTTCCATCCTAATGGAGTGAAATTATTTTTAGAATTTATTTTCAATTAAAACCCTTGTTTCGGCCTCCCCCATTTGCTTGGCTTTTGAGCAACCAAATGCTCTCAATTCATGAATGAATTATGCTTAGAAATATGTTTTAAGGTTGTGTTTAAAGTTTGGGATTTTTTGGAGCATGCTTGATATTATTCTATTTTTGTTAGAATTCTTTTTATAGAAGATAAAGCATGATTTTGTGAATGTTAGTTCATATTGTTGTTTGTTAATATGTTAGGAGCATGTAGAATAAATATGAGAATTTTTGGAAATTTTCTTGTATTTTTGTTGAAAAGCCCGAAACATTTATGTCTTTTAAGCCATTATTTTAATTTTATTTGTTGAAAAATAGTTGAGATATAGTGTTTAATATATGATATGAACATAATATCTTAATCTTGAAATTATTGAAACACTTCTCCTATTTTTCTTCAAGAGACCAAACACACACACACACACACACACATATATATATATATATATATGGTAATTTTGATTTTATTTGTTGTAAAATAGTTGATAATAGTGATTAATATATGATATGGACATCATATATCGATCTTGAAATTATCAAACACTTCTCCTATTTTCCTAAAAATACCAAATATATATATAATTTTGAGATTTATTTTGATTTCATTTGTTGAAAAATAGTTGAGAAATAGTGTTAAATATATGAAATGAACATCATATATTAATCTTGAAATTATCGAGACACTACTCCTATTTTTTGTAGAGGACCCAAACTATACACATATATTTTAAGATTTATTTGATTTTTATTTGTTGAAAATAATATGATATGTGATGTTTAGAAATAATATGAACATATTATGCATTGTTGGGAATTTATTGAATGCATATACAATATATGTGTGAGCACAAAACTAATTCCAAGCATTTAGTTCATATTATAAATATTAGTTGATGTTATGGTTAATATTACATGTTTAGTGCATATTATAAACATATTGTGAAGTGGGTAGAATTTTTGAGTATATATAGACATTACCGAAAATATATATAGTAATGAGCATGTGTTTTAATTTTAATGTATGATATGAGATGATATTTCATGTTTAGTATATGATATAAGCATGATATGATTTTATTGGAATTTATTGATACTTATGCTAATTATTGCTAATTATCGAAAATATAACAAAATGGTTAAGTATGAGTTTGATTTTCATTGTAAATGATGTTATGATAGCTAATCTACAAGTTTAGAATAAATGGTATGTGATTATGATGAATGAATGAAACACTCATGCACACATACCCAATGGTTGTGTATTTTGTTAGAAATTAGGATTTTCTAATGCTTTAGTATGGTATATGTCAGTGTATGGTATTGTATGGTGTTGTATGGTTTTATTTAAGTTATGCCGACAAACAAAACCCCAAACGTAAACAACATAGTACTTTTATGTACGAGAATTCAAAAGAAATCGACAAATTTCAATAACTTAAGAAGGAATTAGCGAGAATCAAGGTTAGACACAAATTAGAGTTTTCTATTAATAATAGGATACTCAAATGTGAGTTACTGTTAAAGAAATCAAAAGTCGACTTACAATGTTAATGCTCAACAACGACAACCTAATACGATATTAGATTGAGCTGCTAAGACAACTCGACAATGAATAGCGATTATATAACTTACATAATCTCCGACGAGTTAAGAGAAACAAACAATGTCGAAAAGTGTAAGCCAAGATTCATACATAAGATTTCGATCCTTATGTCTCAAAGGACGAGTTAGTATTCACAAAGAACTTCGTTAATCTCCAAGTATTTACTTACGTGATAGTATGAGATCACTAATCATAAGTCAAGACTCCCTTTATTCGTCGTGTTAATACGATAAGTCCGTCACATAACCTACTAGACCTAACTATAATTGTTAAGTCTAGTTAGTGGCTTGAGAATATATCCTAATATACCAATCATAACTCTGAATACTAACAATCTATAACGCAATAAAGTTTAGAAAGACACTAATGTTAGAGTCGAGGTTGACTCGCAGTATAAGGCTCATAAGTCGAGATTCGCCATGAAAGACGAAGGAATATAGTTTGGGAATTGAGAATGTATGATAATAGAAATTATATTAAAACCATCACAAGAAATCACAAAGAAACCCTAAATTGGGAAGTTTAAGTCGTAATTTATAAACCACCTCGATCAATAGAAAGAATCTAAGAAATGCTATTTTCTTATGAAGGATCCGATACGTAGTTACCGCGAAGGACACTCACACTCGCTTCACTTAGTACATATAGCTTCGACTAGCAGTGGGCTCTCTTCAAACAAAATGATATGCATACCTCAAAGCATGATTTACAAACGCTTTATGAAATATTATTACACGAATCGACCGCCAAATGTTTGTATTTTTTTGTGATCTTATCCGAGATAGGTATATCCAATGTGGTATGAGAATGTGTTGGTCCACCAACGTTAAAAAGGATCACGATCGGATCCGACTTAGTTAAGGACTAACTCGATTGTGTACATGCGCGACCGTATTAAAGTTAGCTACCTCGACCGGTTACTTACGACTATTGATAAACCTCATTTCTACCTATTTTATATGGCCATTTACGCTCGCTTTTTAATTGATAAGGATCTTTTGAGTCATCATTCGATATATTTTGTTTACCTTGAAAGATATTATGCCGTGTATTTCGTGGTCGCTTTTGCACGTGTTTAGATGTTAAAAGGTGGATCACGAGATAAAGGGATTTTGGGCGGCTCGTGACATAGGCGCGAAGAGAACTCATGAGCAAAGCTCACGAATAAAATACGAGAAAAGGAACAGGAGGCTAGATGACCGCCCTAGCGGTCACGAGCACGGCCGCGAAGTTTGATCCATAAGATTCGATCGAACTAGCGAACGCCCCAGCGGTCGCGAGCCAGCCGTGAGTTTTGCTCCGTAAGATTATGACCGTGACTAGCAATCGCCTCTAACGGTCACTACGCGCCGCGAGCGAGAAAGAACACGCCAGATTGCATCGCGACACTCTATCGCGAGCCAAGTTTACAAGGAAAGATATAGCACGGCAGTAGGGATGGCTCGTGACTCTCGTCATGAAGCGAGTCTCGCTGCCTAGGGTTGCTATATCGCAATTTAACGGAGACAGAACGCTACATCATACACCTCACACACGACACCTTTTAGCTTTACACATAATAGTTTATATTTTTAACTTTGTGCACGTTGAAGAACACCTTCTTTTATTTAGCATAGCTTTAGATTATTTTCATTCCAGTTGCCTTTAGATTCCGCAAGTATTCGATTATTTACGATTCGAGTTGTTACAGCTTCCATCGTGGATTCATACGGTTTATTCTTTTCAATTCAGTTTATGTTATCTTTATTTAATTTTGTTTTCATATTTTAATTATGCGTAGGTAAATTTCAGATTGATCCTAAGGTTTGTATGTCCGACTAGATTTCTTATTTAGTCATTAATATTGTTTTATCTTCCAAATATCGATTTGTGATTCATGGAGCTTAATCTTACGTGTTAATTTCTCGATCAACTTTAATGCATATATAGTTGTCAATTGAATACTTAACATTTTTAACAACTTTAATTCACCACCATACCTTGTCATTTGAGGCGCACTTTCTCCCAAGATTATGTGATTTAGGGGCAAGCATCAACCCGATGCCGTTGTCATATTTAACAGATTGGAGATTGGAGATCAAGCCCACTACTATTGCTCTCCGTGATGGCGGCAGACACATCGCCACTCATCCAAAGGGATAGTGGAAGACGTGCTCATCAAGGTCGAAATTTCATCTTTCTAGCGTACTTTGTGGTCCTTGATATGCCGTAAGATGGAACCGCTCTTAGCCACACGCAGAGCACAAATTGATGTGCAAGATGGTGATCTCAACTTCCGTGAATAATGAGGAGTGATAATTTCAATCTATGATGCCATCAAGTGACATGATAATTCGTAGTACGAGGATTTTATTCGATCACCACACCCATATCTAGCCCGGCTCGCACTTGGATGGCAAACGACCATTTGTTGGGATTCTTGTTACGCCCCAATTCCCGAGGAAAGGCACGGATGCCGGGTGATTAGGGTGTTAAGAAGTGGGAAGAAGGGGTACATATAATATACATGATAAGAAGATGTGACCATGAAATCGGGCAAGATCTCCTCTATAACTAGGACATATCCTCGGGGAGGGTGCGCAAACAATACACCAATGAATAATATCGATATCATAACCTCGAAAACATGATCTTGGTTTATAATAAGTAATGCAAGGAAGCAAAATAGCATTACACCGCTGACTAGACCGGTCAACCACATAGCATGCTCATATCGGACTCACAAAGATAATAACATAATAGCAAATCTTGTTCCCAATCGAAAAGCAAAATAAGGGACAAGAATACATCAACATCGTAGTACGATATAACACAACATCAAGGAAGCATAGCATGAAGAACCCGCAGCCCACCCCTCAAGATCGCCTCGCCCAAATTCTCCTCCATCCGTGAAAAGATTTGAAAGAGTTTCAAAGGTAGTACTAAGCACTCGCCTAGGGTTTTATCATAAATCAAAAGAATCATGATGCCGTGTTCAGAGCACTTACCTTAGAAGGTTTTAAACGTAAATCCACTTCTAAGTAAGCAAAATAGATTTTTGTTTTTCGATACCGATCCGTTATTACCGTTGTTCTCATCATAGAACCAAAGAACCACGGCTTGTAACGTATCCCGTCAGCCCATCACATCTCATTCATTCGCCCGAACATCTCCACCAAATTTCACAATATCTCGCCCGAACATATCCAACAAACCCATGCCCTAACGAATCCAACCGTTAACTCGTGTGGACTTCAGGTCAAACCTCGCCGTAACCAAATAACTTCACGCCCATCCTTGTAATAGAGACATTACTAAAATCTTTCTTTCTTTAACAATTATAAAATAATAATGACAATAATAATAATATTGGTAAATATTATATATAAGCAATGAGGAAAAAAATTGACGAATCGGACGGCATATACCCTATAAATACGTATATGCCAACCCGAAACAACAACACCAACAAAGCAATAGCAATTACGATAATAATAATAGCAACTAGGACACAAATTCAACAAAATATATACATATCTATTAAATATCATAGTATATCAAACATAGTTTTTAGCCAAAACCATTTAAGTTTGCTCTCAACACATTTGAGTACTAGCATGGTTTAAAACATATTTACATAAAACATGATCCCGAGAGAATGTATGTTTGAGCTCATTCCGCACAAGATCAACCGTCAACTTCTCACCGCAAAAACATATATGAAAATAGGGATGTGAGCATGTAAACATACTCAATGGGGAATACATCGCAAGCAATTATAACCAATCACGAATGCACACAACATAATGAACTCTTCTTTAACAGCCATCTTATGGTACTCATTATTTATCTCATCAAGCCACTCTTATGGGTACTCATTATTTATCGCGCTGGTTAGCCCCCTCGGGGCCTCCTCGAGGGTAATTTTAACATCGAGCCCTCTGGGGGCCTCCCCGAGTGTAGATCGCCACACTAGACCCCTTGTGGGTCTCCTCGAGGGTACTTTAACATTCTAGCTCACATGCATGCACAAAACACAACAATGATTATAACCATACAACAGACTTACAGATCGAGTAAACCCCACCTCGTGTAGACGCTTCAAAAGACTCTTTAGCTCTTGCTGGTTGTTCGTCCTCGAGCTTCGATGTCGCACCACCTAGCACTTTAACATGACTCTTAACTAAGTTTCATATGTCCAATTAATTATATAAGACTCATCAACATGTACAAATTATCTAGTCTTAACCAAAAATCAACAATACCTTTTTAACCTAACGATGTTCAACGTGAAAATCGCATAAGACGTCATTTATCTTAAACGAGCCTCCATATATGTTCAACTATTATCAAAGAACACAAATCAATCATCAAAATCCAAAATCAAAGCTTTAGCATTGAAAGCCCTAATTCGACGTCAAACTAAAATTTTCCAAATTTTGAATACGCCGTCGTAAAATCGAATAAATCATTTTAAGCTTTAATCATACCATAGAATCCAAATATGAAGTCAAAATGATCAAATAAAATCAAAATCCAACATTACATGGTCTAGGTTTTCGCCAAAAGGGTTTTTCAACTATTTCGATTTCAAACGTTTTTCTTGTTCAAAACATATTTATTTCAATCCAACAACACATATATGAACAAATATCAAGCATATAAACAACATAAATTCAAGATAAAGACCTCAAAATTTTGAAATTTACCAAATTCCAAAGAATGCACATATGTTCAAAATTTCAACGTTAAACGATTTGTCGACGATTAACTTAACATAAGATCAAGAAATCATCAAACAACAACACATCCTCTTCATAATTCACAAAATGACCGAAAATACATCATGTTCATAAGTTCATATTTTCTAAATTTCAAACCATAGATGTGTTCTAAGGATGGAATTATACCCGATTTCAAGACCGATCGAAAATTTAATTCATTGGATCGTGAAATTTGGAGCATGAAGTTTTCAAAATTTTAGTGTGTGTGTAGTGTGTGAAGCACGAAATTGGGAAGAAAATGATGAAAATGATGAATAGTAGCCTATTTATAGAAATTATCCACAAATTTTCTTTATTTTTCAATTATTTTAATGGTGATTATTCACCATTCTAGAGAATTCTATAATTCTCACACTTCTCCACACATTACCACATATTAGGCATCAAATATTCATATTTACATATATATCCATTTGTTATTTTCTTTTATTTATTACTCTAATGCATAACATGTAAACGCTTTTAATCGATTCTTATATCCAAATCACGTAATATCATGAATTAATGACCAATGCATAAAAATTAAACTTTCATTAAAAAATCATAATTATAATTTACTAAAGCATTAAAACTTATAATATCAAACTTTACATTTTCGCTAGGGCGATCCTCGCCTCGCCGAACAACCTCAGAAAAAACGCTCAAAACTCAAATTTTCATTAGTTCACAATTTAAAGAAAATAATTCATTCTTAAAAATAAAATATATATATATATATATATATATATATATATATATATATCATACTTTATGAAAATTTCTGGTATTACATTCTACCCCTTAAAAATAATTTCGCCCTCGAAATTAACCCGTAAATCTCTAAGGTCGATAGCGAACCAAAAGTTCATCTTCTTCCCATGTGGCTTCCTCGTGTCCATGCCTACTCCATCGTATTTTCATCAAAGGCACCTCTCGATTTCTTAAAGTATGCACCTTTCTATCTAGAATAGCAATCGGCACTCTTCAGATGTTAGATTTGGTGAAACCAGAAATTCTCATGAGATATAACATGACCTGGATCTGAAATATATTTCCTAAGCATCGACACGTGAAACACATCATGAACGCCAGCCAAGTCTGGAGGTAAAGCTAATCGATATGCCACATTTCCTATCCTTTCAAGTATTTCAAAAGGCCCTACATAACGAGGTCAGAACTTTCCTTTCGCCAAACCGATCACCCTTTTATCGGCGCTTATCTTTAAAAATACCTTGTCACCAATCTCGAAGTGTATATCCTTTCGCCTTTGGTCAGCATACGATTTCTGACGATCTTGGGCTGCCTTAATTCTTTCTCTGATCTTTGTGATAACTCCAACTGCTTCTTCAATTAATTCAGCCCTAAAACTGCCTCTCTCCAACTTCATCCCAATGAATTGGTGACCTACATTTTCTTCCATACATTGCTTCAAATGGAGCCATTCCAATAGTGGCTTGATAGTTATTATTATAAGCAAATTCCACCAACGGTAGATACTTCTCCCAACTTCCACCCATATCTAACACGCAAGCACGGAGCATATCTTCCGAATTTGATAGTTCGCCTGCTTGTCCATCCGATTGAGGATGGTAAGTCAGATCGAATTTAACTTAGTGCCTAAAGTCGATCGAGACTTTTCCAAAATCGAAGTAAATCTTGTGTCTCGATCGACACAATGGACACCGCACTCCATGTAGCCTTACAATCTCATTAATATAGAGTTGAGCTAATCGATCCATGCTAAAAGTCATCTTCATGGGAAGAAAGTGAGCTGATTTTGTCAATCTATCAATAATAACCCGAATAGCGTGATTACCTCTAACTCAGACGCGTAACCCAACCACAAAATCCATAGAAATGTGTTCCCATTTCCACTGTGAATCTCAAGTGGATTTAGTAATCCG
The DNA here is from genome assembly GCA_036937905.1 of Salvia rosmarinus. NCBI lineage: Eukaryota > Viridiplantae > Streptophyta > Magnoliopsida > Lamiales > Lamiaceae > Salvia > Salvia rosmarinus. The sequence goes on from JAODLM010000185.1 coordinate 58,162, forward strand.
ACGGTCGTTGATGTTCGAATTTCACCACGACATGTAATGCATTTTTCTACAAACTCTCCAATGGATTTCTTCATATTCGCCACCAAGAGATTGATTTCAAATCTTTGTACATTTTGTTCCTCCGGATGCACGAAATATGGAGTGTTATGAGCTTCTTCAAGTAGTTCTTGTCTCAATTCCTCATTATTCGCACACACAATCTCCCGTTAAAGACAAGAGTACCATCGGTCGTGATAGCAAATCCTTGAATTGTACCTCTTCGCTTGCTTTCTTCATTTTGCACAAAATGGATCATTCTTTTCAGGCTCTCTAATTCGATCTTGAATTATCTGACGAACAACAAGTGCGTAAATGATTCCTATCGTGGTGTTTGGTGGTGCCACCACTTCCAAATTCAATTTCAAATTCTCTAATCAATTCTTCTTGTTTGCAAGTAACGCTGCCACGTAACTTTTTCGCTCAATGCATCAAGAACTACGTTTCTTTTCCAGATGATAGTGAATAGTGCACCATAGTCTTTAACCAACTCTAACCATCTTCTTTGTCAAGGTTTAACTCTTTCTCGTGAAGAAATATTTCAAACTTTTATGGTCGCAGTAAATGTCACACTTGCTCCCATAAAGATAATGTCGCCAAATCTTCAACGCATGTACCATAGTACGCAAGCTCAAGATCATGTGTCGATAATTCGCTCGTGTGGTTTCAATTGTCTTGAAGCATAAGCTATCACATTTCCATGTTGCATTAACACACATCCAAGTCCTCGCTTTGAAGCATCACCAGAGATAATGAAACCATCGGTACCATCAGCACGCTTAGAACAGAGTTGACATGAGACGTTGCTTTAGCTCTTGAAACTTTGCTCACACTGCTCATTCCATTGAAACTTCTCATTTTACGTGTCAACTTTGTCAATGGACCGTAAATCTTTGAGAAACCTTCTATAAATCTTCGATAATACCCCGCCATTCCAAGAAAACTTCGACCTCATTCACATTAGTTGGTCTTTTCCAATTGCTTATCGCTCAACTTTTGACGGATCTACTTCTATTCCTCTCAAGTAATCACATGTCCAAGAAAAGCAACTTGTTCCAACCAAAACTCACATTTCGATACTTTGCATACAACTTTTCTTTTCTTAATATTTCCAATATGGTCCCGAGATGTTCAAAGATGTTGCTTTTTATCCCTCGAATACACTAGAATATCACAATGAACACAATAACAAACCGATCAAGATATGAGTAGAAAACTCGGTTCATTAAGTCCATGAAGACGCTCTGCATTCGAGAGACCAAAAGGTACGAATGTTGAATTCAAAATGACCATATCTTGTTCTAAAAGTCGCTTTCGAATGTCACTCTTTTGATTTTTAGTTGGTGATAACCCGATCTCAAGTCAATCTTTGAGAACACACTAGCACCTTTAAGTCGATCAAATAAATCTTCGATCCCGGGCAATGGATACTTATTTTTAATCGTCAATCTATTCAGCCTCGTAATCCACGCACATTCTTGTGGTTCCATCTTTCTTTTCACAAATAATACCGAGCACCCCAAGGAGATACACTTGGTCGAATAAATTCTTTTCTAAGTAGGTCTTGCAATTGAACTTTGAGTTCTTGCAATTCTCTCGGTGCCATTCGGTATGGTGCTTTGAGATCGGTGCTGCCCTGTGTACCGATCTATCAAATTCAACTCGACGGTCCGGTGGAACTCGTAATTCCTCGTGAAACACATCTACATATTCCTTACTACCGTACTCCGTGATCTTACTTTTGTCGATTGTGTTTCACCATGGTAACTAAATACCCAAAGCAATTACTTTTTCTTAACATTTTCATCGCTTTTATCAGACCGATAATTTTTATGGAGCCTTTGTTCTTGCACCATGAAAACAAAATTTTGCTCTCCAGACATCAATCTCCACTTCCCGCCACGACATCCGAGTGTTACATGATTCTTACCCATCCAATCCATTCCTAGGATTATATCAAAATCTCGCATGTCTATAACACGAAGGTCGCCTTCTAGTTCCTTTCCTCTAAATCTATTACTATGCTTTTATTATCCTAGAAGTTATAATAGTTTTTCCCGAAGGAATGCTAACTTCTAGTGCATCACAATCAACATAGCAAGGCATTTCAAGATTGGAACAAAATTTTGTAGAGATAAAGGAATGTAGCTCCGTAATCAAATAAGACCAAAGTCGAGTATCAACACTAAGAATACCGACATCGTGTTCTGCTCCATCTTTAGAGTTATCTTCCTCTTGTGTCATAGCAAAGACTCGGGCTTCACTTTCTTTTCGTGTACTTGCACTTTCTTTTCGTGCTCCTCATCTTATTTGGGCGCTTATATGACACATGCCCCGGTTTTCCACAAGAATAGCACACATTCTTTCCTAGCCAAAGATTCACCTTTATGATGTTTCTTGCAATTTGGGCACGAGGCTTGTCGCTGCTTGTTGCAAAGTGTTTGCCGAACCCATCAAGAACGTGATATTTGTTGCCATCTCTTGCCTCGACCGCCACTTCCACTTTTCCCTAATTCTCCTTTTTCTTTTCCATAAAATTCACGCTTCTCATCTCGGTTTCTAGTTGCGCATCACTAGAAATCGCTTGTGCTCGCTCAATTACTTCCTATAAGTTGCTAATTTCAAGCCGCCTAATATTCCTCGAATTTCGATCGCAACCCTTGTTCAAAACGACGAGCTTTCTTCTCATCTCAGATCAACCAAATACGGTGCAAATCGAAGACAATCTATTAAAATTCCTTTCATATTCAACCACCGCCATGTTGCCCTCGCTTTAAGTTAAGAAATTCGTCTCTTCTCCAATGATATGATTGAGGAAGTAACGATCCCTAATCAAATCCTTGAAATCATTCCACGCCAAAGCTTGACGTTGTTCAATGGTCATTGTTCGAACATGCGACTCCCACCAATAACTTGCTTCCTCAACCACCGGTATATAGCACATGAAACTTTTGCTCTTCGAGCAACCCATCAACTCGAAAATCACTCGAGAACTCGGATCCACTCTCAACATTTTCTCGGTCTTTCATATCCCTTAAACTTTGGTGGATCCATCCTTCTAAACCGATCAATAATTTCATAAGTTCTCGGTTGGGTATTCACTCCCACACTCGATTTGCTTGTCACGATAAACCCTTGCAGCGCTTGTAGAAACCGAACAAAATCTACACCATTATCTGGGTTTTGTGGCCCATTTTCGCCGATCATGGTCTTGGTGGCATACTTCAATTTCTAAATCAAAGATACAAGTCATTTACTTTCGCACCTACAGTTATATTTCGAGGACTTCTTTCTCATAGCATGAAAATATTGCTTTATTTTCTTTTCATAGCATAACACATTTTTCTTAACTGAATACCGACTTTCAAAAGTTAAGAAACACTTCATATAACTTTCATCTATAACTTTATAAAGAATGTGTCGTAATCGATAAATCTTTAATTCAGATCAAGCATAACAAATCAATATACTTTGTCCTTGTGGACACTTCTTAACTTTTCTCATTTCTTTTGATACGAAAACTTTCAAACATTATCCCGACACAATCTTTCTTTTCATTTCAATTCATCAGATACTCACATCATAACTTTGAAAAACAATTAAACACTTTTCATAAACATAAATTACCTGAGAGTCGACGTTGAGCAACGGTAATGACCCACACATTCTCTCGTCTCAATCAAAAATTCAAATGCTTTCAAACACATATCATACGTTCCAACTATTAGCAAGTCTACAGGAATGTAAACCTTGCTCTGATACCAAACTGTAACGCCCCCATCCTTGTAATAGAGACATTACTAAAATCTTTCTTTCTTTAACAATTATAAAATAATAATGACAATAATAATAATATTGGTAAATATTATATATAAGCAATGGAGGAAAAATTGACGAACGGATCGGCATATACCCTATAAATACGATATGCCAACCCCAAACAACAACACCAACAAAGCAATAGCAATTACGATAATAATAATAGCAACTAGGACACACAATTTCAACAAAATATATACATATCTATTAAATATCAAAGTATATCAAACATAGTTTTTAGCCAAAACCATTTAAGTTTGTTCTCAACACATTTGAGTACTAGCATGGTTTAAAACATATTTACATAAAACATGATCCCGAGAGAATGTATGTGTGGAGCTCATTCCCACAAGATCAACCGTCAACTTCTCAAACAAAAAAACATATATGAAAATAGGGATGTGAGCATGTAAACATACTCGGGGAATACATCAAGCGCTATAACCAATCACGAATGCACACAACATAATGAACTCTTCTTTAATAGCCATCTTATGGGTACTCATTATTTATCTCATCGCAGCTTACCCTTGCGGTACTCATTATTTATCGCGCTGGTTAGCCCCTCGGGCCTCCTCGAGGGTAATTTTTAACATCGAGCCCCTCGGGCCTCCTCGAGTGTAGATCACTACACTAGACCCCTCAGGGTCTCCTCGAGGGTACTTCTTTACCATTCTAGCTCACATGCATGCACAAAACACAACAATGATTATAACCATACAACAGACTTACGATCGAGTAAACCCCACCTCGTGTAGACGCTTCAAAAGACTCTTTAACTCTTGCTTGGTTGTTCGTCTCGAGCTTCTGATGTCGCACCACCTAGCACTTTAACATGACTCTTAACTAAGTTTCATATGTCCAATTAATTATATAAGACTCATCAACATGTACAAATTATCGAGTCTTAACCAAAAATCAACAATACCCTTTTAACCTAACGATGTTCAACGTGAAAATCGCATAAGACGCCATTTATCTTAAACGAGCCTCCATATATGTTCAACTATTATCAAAGAACATAAATCAATCATCAAAATCCAAAATCAAAGCTTTAGCATTGAAAGCCCTAATTCGACGTCAAACTAAAATTTTCCAAATTTTGAATACGTCGGTAGAAAAATCCAATAAATCATTTTAAGCTTTAATCATACCATAGAATCCAAATATGAAGTCAAATGATCAAATAAAATCAAAATCCAACATTACATATTCTAGGGTTTTCGCCAAAAGGGTTTTTCAACGGCCCCGATTTCAAACGCTTTTCTTGTTCAAAACATATTTATTTCAATCCAACAACACATATATGAACAAATATCAAGCATATACACAACATAAATTCAAGATAAAGACCTCCAAAATTTTGAAATTTACCAAATTCCAAAGAATGCACATATGTTCAAAATTTCAACGTTAAACGATTAGTCGACGATTAACTTAACATAAGATCAAGAAATCATCAAACAACAACACATCCTCTTCATAATTCACAAAATGACCGAAAATACATCATGTTCATAAGTTCATATTTTCTAAATTTCAAACCATAGATGTGTTCTAAGGATGGAATTATACCGATTTCAAGACCGATCGAAAATTTAATTCATTGGATCGTGAAATTTGGAGCATGAAGTTTTCAAAAATTTTATTGTGTGTAGTGTGAAGCACGAAATTGGGGAAGAAAATGATGAAAATGATGAATAGTAGCCTATTTATAGAAATTATCCACAAATTTTCTTTTATTTTCAATTATTTTAATGGTGATTATTCACCATTCTAGAGAATTCTATAATTCTCTACACTTCTCCACATTACCACATATTAGGCATCAAATATTCATATTTACATATATATCCATTTGTTATTTTCTTTTAATTTATTACTCTAATGCATAACATGTAAACGCTTTTAATCGATTCTTATATCCAAATCACGAATATCATGAATTAATGACCAATGCATAAAATTAAACTTTCATTAAAAAATCATAATTATAATTTACTAAAGCATTAAAACTTATAATATCAAACTTTACATTTTCGCTAGGCACATCCTCGCCTTGGCCGAACAACTTGTAAAACGCTCAAAACTCAAATTTTCATTAGTTCACAATTTAAAGAAAAATAATTCATTCTTAAAATATAAATATATATATATATATATATATATATATATATATATATATATATATATATATATATATATCATACTTTATGAAAATTTCTGGTATTACATTATTTGATACCAAGCGTGGTATCGAGCAATGTTCTCGCACCTAGTTTTTGCAGTTATCTGATATCAAGGCAGGTCATTTGCTTTATATCCTGTGCATTCTTGAAATTGAATGTTTAGAACTTGTTCTTCTAAACTGCTTATCAGGTACAACTACCCTCAGCTCACCATCAGGCCACTTCCTTTAAAAGGGGATGAGGTATGTGTTTATTTGTTGATGTATTATGTGGCTATGTGAGCTTGATGTGATCTTGGTTTCATGAGTTCTGGCATGGTAAGAGTTTACGTGATGTAAACGTGATGTGGATGTTGTAACGCCCTCATTCTTGTAAGAGGGACATTACTAAAATCTTTCTATCTTTAACTTTTATAGAATAGTAATGATATTAATTATATATATATAAGCAGCGGAGGTTATAAAAATTTAACAAACGGATGGCATATACCCTATAACTATGTATATGCCAACAACTTAAAACAACAACAGCAGAACTTATAGCAAGTTAGAGTTAAACCGTTAACTAATTCATACTTATCAAACTATCATTCATCAAGTAAAACTTTAACTTTTTTATTCATAACCTATATATATATATATATATATATATATATATATCCATCAAAACATTAAGCATCAATTCAGCCTGCACGTTAAAACAAAACCACTTAAATTATACTTAGTCACGTGTCCATTATCTTGACCTTGGGAGAATGGGAGTGTGAGACTCATTTCCGTCTGCATCAACTGGCGACCATTAACCTTAATCCGCCACACAGGCTATGCCACATAGGCTATGATTCACCACACAGGCTATGCCACACAAGTAATGATACGCCACACAGGCAATAATACGCCACACAGGTAAATATACGCCACACAGGCTTTCACCATGAATGCAACAAAACACAACAATGATTATAACCATGAACTTATAGACAGAGTAATCCCCACCTCGTGTACATGATTCAAAGAATACTCTTTAGCATCGGTTGTCAGTCCTCGAGCTCCAAATGTCACGTCGTTTAACACTTTAAAATACTTACAACTTAGTCTTTTTAATGACTAACGCTTTATTCATAAGCATTAAATCAATCATAATCATTTTACAAAACTCCTTAATAGTTAATCATTATATAAAAGTAAATACTCACATTCAACTTTAATTCTTAGCTTTCATTTAAATTTCATATGCTTAAATATACAATTATACAACATAAACACACTTATATTAATCATTTAAGCTTACTTTCATTATGCCCTTCAATCAAATTTATGAAAATTAATTAATAATAATTCCTTACTTTATTAAACTAATATATATAACTTGCTCATTAAAGCTCCATTATCATCCATAATCATCATTCTATATTTAACTTTGATTAATCTAAAGCTAAACATAATTACTTTCATTAAAGCATAAACTAAACTTTTTCAACTTTCACATATAAACTTAAAAATTCCAAATAAACTATATTATGCTTAATTTACATCCCAAAGCTTATATATGATGTTATTTGAAACAAATAAAATCAAAATCATAAGAACCTCCAACTTAATAGTTTTTGAAAATTATGAAAAAATATACATTAAATTTTTAATCTATTTTTCTTACTTAATACATTCTTAAATACAATCAAACACATGATTATAAACATAATTAAAGCTTAATACAACATCATTTAAAAAATCAAACCTAGGGTTTGGTCCAACTTCTCAAAGCACATATATTTCATAATTAAACTCTCATTTATGCATAATATTAGTTTCTAAACATAGATTAACCTATAAACACATGAATAATCATCAAAATAAAACAATAACTTTGAACTTCACATACTAAAATTTCTTGATATCAACTTGTAAATATTTATGCATATAAACTTGAAATAAATGCTAGTATATCTCTAAAACAAGATATAGAATTGATTAGGAATGATTTCTTACCTTAATATCGATTTAGGATGAAATTTGTGAAGTGTATGTTTTAGGTGTATGTGTGTGTTTGAAAATTTGGGAGAAAATTTTCCTAAAGATGATGAATAGTAGCATATATATAAATCTACAAATTTTTCTATTTTATTTTGCATTTTCTTTAATATGGTGATTATTCACCATAATTATAGAGAATTCCATAATTCTAGAGAATTCTTTAGCTTTCTCAAATTTTTATTTTCTTTAAAGCATGATAAATAATCATGTTCTAATAAAAACCAACACCAACAAAGCAACAACAACTAGGGACACAGCCCTCAACAAAATATATAAGTACTCATTAAACGTCATTTGCATTTCAAACATAGTTTTTTGTCAAAAACCAGTTAAGTTTGTTCTTATACTCACTCGAGTACTAGCATAGTTTGAAACATATTTAAATAAAACATGATCTCGAGAGAATGTGTGTTGAGCTCATTCGTCAAGATCAACCGTCAACTTCTCGCCTTGGAAAACTTATATGAAAATAGGATGTGAGCATGTAAACATACTCGATGGGGAATACACGCAAGCGCTATAACCAATCGCGTAATGTCACAAAACATAATGAATATATTTCTTGATTAGCCACACGACGATGAACGCCACACGCAGAACAATACGTCACACATGTAATGTCGCCACATAAAGCCACCATGAATGCAACAAAACAACAATGATTATAACCATAAACTTATAGATAGAGTAAACCACCGTGTAGACATTTCAAAGATTTTTAGCTTTTGCTTGGTTGTCCGTCCTTGAGCCGGATACGCCACCTAGCACTTTAAAATTACTTTTAATCGAGTTTCATATGTCCAATTAAGTATATTAGACACATTATCGCGCTTAAACCGCTTAATCCTAACCATAAACCAATACCCTTTTTAACATAACGATTGTTCAACGTGAAAAATCGCATAAGACGTCATCTATCTTAGACGAACCTCTATATGCTCAACTATCATCAAAGATCATTTATCAACCATCAAAACTTAAATATCAAAGCTTTAGCATCAAAACCCACTTTGACGTCAAACCAAAATTTTCAAAGTTTTGAATATGTCGGTAAAAATCGAATAAATCATTTAAGCTTTATTCATACCATAGAATCAATTATGAACTCAAAATGACAACAAAATAAAAATCCAACATTACATGGTTCAGGGTTTCGTCGAGCGACCAGTTCGATTTCAACGTTTTCTTGTTCAAAACATGTTTATTTCAACCCAAACACATATGAACAAATATCACATATAAACAACATAAATTCAATCACCTTCAACATTTTGAAAATCATCAAATTCCAAAGAATGAACATTTGATCGCACCAACGTTAAACTACTTATCGGCGACATAACATAAGATCAAAATAATCAAACAACAACACATCATCTTCACAAATCATCAGCGATCGAAAATTCAACATGCATATAAGTTCATGTTTTCAATTTTCAAACCGCAGACACGTTTGTGATCGAATTATCGTGAATTCGAAGATCGATCGAAAATTTATCTGTTGATCTCGAAATATTTGAGCTGAATTTTGAAATTTTTAGTGTGTGTAGTGTGTGTTTTGAACGAAAAATTGAAGAAAAATAATGAAAATGATGAATAGTAGCTATTTATAAACATTCCATAATTTTCTTTAATTTTACAATTAATTTAATGGTGATTATTCACCATCTCAGAGAATTCTACCATTCTCTACACATTAAGGCACAAAAATACATATACATGTATATCCATTTTATTACTTCTTCACAATTTTTTATTCGCATGCATCCGATAAGCGTTCAATCAATTCTTATATCCAAATTGCTTAATATTATGAATTAATAACCAATCATAAAAAATTTTAAACTCTTATTCTAAAATCATAATTATAATTTACTAAAATTTTAAAACTTATAACATCAAACTTTACATTTTTAAGCTAGAGGCGCATCCTCGCCTCACCGAACAACACATAAAAGCGTTAAAACTCAATTTTATTAGTTCACAATTTAAAGAAACATAATTCACTATTAATTATATATATCATACTTCTTTAAGAAAATTTCTTGGGGTATTACATTCTACCCCTTAAAAATAATTTAAGTCTTGAAATTTGAACTTCATAAAACTCATTATTTAACTTTATAAACATGTGTCAGAAGCGTATAAATCTTGATCCGTATCGCCAAAGGGACAAAGTATATCAATTGTTGTGTTTGATACTAATCAAGATTTATACAGCTTCCCACACATGTTTATAAAGTTCAATAATGAAAGTTTTATGAAGTTCAAATTTTGAGGACTAAATTATTTTTATTATGTAGAATGTAATACGAGAAATTTTCTTAAAGAAGTACGATATATATATATATATATATATATATATATATATATATATATATATATATATATATATTTAAGAGTGAATTATGTTTCTTTAAATTGTGAACTAATAAAAATTTGAGTTTTGAACGTTTTTACAAGTTGTTCGGCTAAGAGCGATGATGCGCCCTAGCGAAAAATGTAAAGTTTGATGTTATAAGTTTTAAAATTTTAGTAAATTATAACTATGATTTTAGAATAAGAGTTTAAAATTTTTTATGCATTGGTTATTAGTTCATGATATTAAGTAATTTGGATATAAGAATTGATTAGAACGTTTATTCGTTATGCATTAGAATAAATTTTTTTGAAGAAGTAATAAAATTGATATACATTTACATATATATAATTTTATGCCTTAATGTGTAGAGAATGGTAGAATTCTCTAGAGATGGTGAATAATCACCATATTAAATTAATTGTAAAATTAAAGAAAATTATGGAATGTTTATAAATAGCTACTATTCATCATCCTTATCATTTTTTCTTCAAATTTTCGTTCAAAACACACACTACACACACTAAAAATTTCAAAAATTCAAGCTCAAATATTTCAAGATCCAACCGTTAAATTTTCGATCGGTCTTCGAATTCAGGTATAATTCAATCTCTATAACGATCTACGGTTTGAAAATTGAAAACATGAACTTATGTGCATGTTGAATTTTGGTCCTTTGATGATTTGTGAAGAGGATGTGTTGTTGTTTGATTATTTCGATTTATGTTAGGTTAATCACGATAAGTCGCTTAAAGTCAATTTTTGAGCATATGTTCATTCTTTGAATTTGATGATTTTCGAAATGTTGAAGGTCTTGACCTTGAATTTATGTTGTTTATATGCTTGATATTTGTTCATATATGTGTTGTTGGGTTGAAATAAACATGTTTTGAACAAGAAAAACGTTTGAAATCGAACTTGTGTCGAAACCCCTTTTTGGCCGAAAACCCTAGACCATGTAATGTTGGATTTTTGATTCTATTTGATCATTTTGAGTTCATATTTGAATTCTATGGTATGAATAAATCTTAAAATAATTTATTAGGATTTTTCGGCCGACGTATTCAAAACTTGGAAAATTTTAGTTTAACGTCGAAATTGGGTTTTTGGTGTTAAAGCTTTGATATTTAAGTTTTGATGGTTGATAAATGATATTTGATGATAGTTGAGCATATATAGAGGTTCGTCTAAAATAGATGACGTCTTATGCAATTTTTCACGTTGAACAATACGTTATGTTAAAAAGGGTATTGTTGGTTTATGGTTAAGATTAAACGGTTTAAGCGTGATAATGTGTCTAATATACTTAATTGAACATATGAAACTTAGTTAAGAGTAATTTTAAAGTGCTAGGTGGCTTAACATCCGAAGCTCAAGGACGGACAACCAAGCAAAAGCTAAAGAGTCTTTTGAAACGTCTACACGAGGTGGGGTTTACTCTATCTGTAAGTTCATGATTATAATCATTGTTGTGTTTTGCTTCATTCATGGTGAAAGCCTATGTGGCGTTACCTGTGTGGTGTATTATTGCCTGTGTGGCGAATCATAGATGTGTGGCGATCATAACGTGTGGCGTTATCATTACTCAGGTGGTATCGCACGTGGCTAATCAAGAAATATATTCATTATGTTTTGTGACATTACGCAATTGGTTATAACTGCTTGCAGTGTATTCCCCACTGAGTATGTTTACATGCTCACATCCCCTATTTTCATATATGTTTTGCAGGCTGAGAAGTTGACGGTTGATGCCGACGGAATGAGCTCCACACATACATTCTCTCGTGATCATGTTTTATGTAAATATGTTTCAAACTATGCTAGTACTGAGTGTGTAAGAACAAACTTAATCGGTTTTAACGAAAACCTATGTTTGAAATGCAAATGACGTTAATGAGTAATTATATATTTTGTCGAGTCGTCTGTCCCTAGTTATCGCTGCTTTGTTGGTGTTGTTGTTTCAGGTTGGCATATACGTATTTATAGAGTATATGCTGCTCGTTCGTTGAATTTTATAACCTCCGCTGCTTATATATTTTATAAAGGTGTGAGCATGAAAAGAAATTGTGTCGGGATGAGGTTTAATTTTTTTTCCTATTATGAGGCTTTATTAAAAGTGAAGAAGTTGTCCACAAGGGACAAAGTATATTGACTTGTCATGTTTTGATACGATTGAGGATTTATACAGTTTCCCGACACATGTTTTATAAAGTTCAATGATGAAAGTTTTATGAAGTTCAAATTTCGAGGACGAAATTATTTTAAGGGGGTAGATTGTAATGTCCCGAAACTTTTTCTTTAAGTAAAATGATATATGGTGTGAAAAATAAATTATTTTCAAATGATTTATGAACTAATGAATATTGAGTTTTGAATGTTTTTACAGGTTGTTCGGCTTAGAGCGAGGATGCACCCTAGCAAATGTAAAGTTTAATAAATGAGTTTTAAATTCTAGTAATGTATAATTATGAATTTAGTATGAAAGTATAATTTTTAGAAAGTATTAAATATTTATTGACAGTAAAACAATATAAGTGAAGAATTAAGTAAAGAATTAATTATTTATAAATTAGTATTATTTATCATGCTTTAAAGAAAATAAAAATTTGAGAAAGCTAAAGAATTCACTAGAATTAGGGAATTCTCTAGAATTATGGTGAATAATCACCATATTAAAGAAAATGCAAAATAAAATAGAAAAATTTGTAGATTTATATATATGCTACTATTCATCATCTTTAGGAAAAGATTTCTCCCAAATTTTCGAACACACACATACACCTAAAACACACACTTCACAAATTTAATCCTAAATCCAATATTAAGGTAAGAAATCATTCCTAATCAATTATATATCTTGTTTTAGAGATATAATATCATTTATTTCATGTTTATATGCATAAATATTTACAAGTTGATATCAAGAAATTTTAGTAAGTGAAGTTCAAAGTTATTGTTTTATTTTGATGATTATTCATTTGTTTATAGGTTAATCTATGTTTAGAAGCTAATATTATGCATAAATGAGAGTTTAATTATGAAATATATGTGCTTTGAGAAGTAGGATCAAACCCTAGGTTTGATTTTTTAAATGATGTTGCATTAAGCTTGAATTATGTTTATAATCATGTGTTTGAATGTATTTAAGCATGTATTAAGTAAGAAAAATAGATTAAAAATTTAATGTATATTTTTCATAATTTTCAAAACTATGAAGTTTGAGGTTCTTATGATTTTTATTTTATTTGTGTCAAATAACATTATATATAAGCTTTGGGATGTAAATTAAGCATAATATAATTTATTTGGAATTTTCTAAGTTTATATGTGAAAGTTGAAAAAGTTTAGTTTATGCTTTAATGAAAGTAATTATGTTTAGCTTTAGATTAATCGAAGTTAAATATAGAATGATGATTATGGATGATAATGGAGCTTTACTGAGCAATTTATATATATTAGTTTGAATAAAGTAAGGAATTATTATTAATTAATTTCCATAAATTTGGTTGAAGGACACTTAATGAAAGTAAGCTGAGTCTCACACTCCCATTCTCCCAAGGTCACGATAATGGACACGTGACTAAGTATAATTTAAGTGGTTTTGTTTTAACGTACAGGCTGAATTGATGCTTAATGTTTTGATGGATATATATATATATATATATAGGTTATGAATAAACAAGTTGAAGTTTTACTTGATGAATGATAGTTTGATAAGTATGAATTAGTTAAGGGCTCTAACTCTAACTTGCTATAACTTCTGCTGTTGTTATTTCAAGTGTTGGCATATATATATATTTATAGGGTATATGCCGTCCGTTTGTTAAATTTTTATAACCTCCTCTGCTTATATATAACCTCCTCTTCTTATATATATATATATATATAATTAATATCATTACTATTCTATAAAAGTTAAAGATAAAAAGATTTTAGTAATGTCCCACTTACAAGAATGAGGGCGTTACAGATGTTGAGGTGATGTGGATGTGGTATGGTTGGATGTTGATGTGGACGTGGAAGTGATTTGTCGATGGGACGGAAGAGCCTATGCGACTATGATGTGAAAATCATTTATATGATGTGATGTGATTAATATGATCACGGATGGATGATATGAATCTATGTGTTTTCATAGAAATATGTTGTTGGTTAAAATCTTGTTTATTTTGATAAACGAGTGCTTGTAAGTGAATCCTATATTTGCTTGCGTGATTATTGTTATGAATATCCATATCGATGTTGATATGTGTTGAAAGTGAACATGTGCCTCAGGCATGGTTACCCAGATGACTGGGGTGGAAAAAGGAAACATGAATATTTGTTGTGGTTTTATGATGAACTAACATGTAGGTTTATGGATATTCAGTGGAGCCTGCATAACGTTGGTTAAGATCTCACGGGATGGACGAGCGGATCCGAAAATTCGAGAGAATGTACCGTGAATGTTCATGAGCCATTGGGAGTGTTTCTGGGAAGGTTTGTTGGATTGTGGAGGAAGATTCGAGATAATGGGAATGTATCTGAGTATGAGGCCTATTAAGGGATGACAGAGAGGCTACCAACGGGTTGGCAGCCTTGGGTAAGAAGACAAGGTTACGTGATGTTCCGTCGAGATCCTGTTACCAGACATCTCACTCTGGATTTCACTGAGTTCGCTGCTCGAGTTTGGAGACAGTGGACCGATCACCGGGGCATACATTGGGAGAGCAGCCATCGCTCAGACGATTGCTAGTGCAGCAGGAAACGCCGATCACTGCCCCTCCATCTACGACCCTCACCTTCCGGAGGACCCGGAATGATTTCGAGGTAGGACCCTCCCAAGTGAAGGAGAAGATCCACCCATCTCTGGCAGAGAAGAGGCCCGGGATAAGAATCACAGTGCCACCGGCCAGTATCAGGTTGGCCTCCCGGGAAGGAGACTCTGAAGAAGAGGAAGACCCAGAGGAGGATGAGGAGGACAATGAGGACTCAGAAGATCTGGTAATCCGGATAGTGGATGACTCGGATGAGGTCGAGCATGTAGAGGAAGGACAAGCACCGGAGACAGGAACCCATGAGCAGTATTGTGACGACCCGACTTCCCAAGGAAGTACGGATCATATGGATCGTCACTGGTATGATAAAGCAGCGGATATAAATATAACTAATTAATGAAATTAACCATTTAACTACTCGATAACGCATAGACTAAAAAGGGATAAGCTATTCATACCAACTCAAGTCACGTAAGACTTGCCAAAAGGTTCAAGGTTCAAATATAACCCGATCGTAAGCACAATTCGGAACGAGGTACGACCTCAAGTTCAATACAAGATGAAAGCGCTATAATCAAAACATCAAAATAATATCGAGTTAGCAGAATAAACGTGTGGACATGCATATGACGATACATGCCCAAGGTTCTAGAATCCTTTCTAATTAAGCAACAAAACAATCGCTACTCGCACCACCTCGCACCCATCATCTATCATTGCTCAACCCGCACATCAAAATGAGATGCAGGGCTAAGTACAAAAGTACTCGGTGGACTTATTGCGAAAACATTTTCTTTATCAAAAGTTATCGAACCGCCCACAATAGCACATGAGGATTTTAATTGAAAGACTCATACCTATCAAACATTTTATCATTTCTCAAAAGCGTCGGTTCGACTATTTCATTCACGTTGTTTCCATATCTCGATCATTCGGTAGCTAACCTTAACACACAATCACACGTACACAATCCGAGTTAGTCCTTAACTAAGTCGATCCGATCGTTACCACTTTTTAACGCTATGGACCAACACATTCTCATACCACGTTGATATACCAACCTCGATAGGATAACAACAAAACATAAATATTTGGCAGTCAATAAAATTTCATGTGACAATATTTCATAAAGCTTTGTAAATCATGCTTTGAGTTATGCATACATTTTTGTTTCAAGAGGGCCCACCTGCTAATCCAAAGCTAGTAAGTCTAAGTGAGCAGGGTGTGGTTGTTCTTCCTCGCAGACTACGTACGATCATACCCTTCATAAGAAAATAACATTTCTTAGATTCTTTCTATCGATCAAATGTCGTTTATAGATTACGACTTAAAGTTCCCAATTAGGGTTTCTTTATGATTTCATGTGATTGTTTTAAGATAATTCCTATTATCTTACATTCCCATTTCTCAAACTATATTACTTCATCGTTCATAAGTGAACTTCAACTTATGAATCACATACTCCGAGTCTATCCTCGAATCTTAACTTTAGTGTTATTCTAAACGTTATTACGTTATAGATTATCGGTAATCAAATTATGATTGGTATATTAGGATATTCTCAAGCCACTAACTAGACTTAACAATTGTAGTTACGCCCCAGTAGGTTATGCTCGACGACTTGTCGTGATTAACACGATTAATAACGTGAGTCTCGACTTATGACTCGAGTGATCACATGCTATCATGTAAGTAAGTACTTTAGGAATAGATGAATTCCTTAGGAATATTAACTCGACTTTTGAGACATAAGGATCGACGCCTTATGTTCAATCTTTGTTTACACTTTACGACGCGTTGTTTGTTTCTCTTAACTTGTCGGGATTGTATAAGTTGTATAATCGCTCAATCTAACGTCATATTGGGTTGTCGTTATCGAGTATCAACGCTGTAGCTCGGCTTTTGGTTTTTCTAACTTAGGAACTCACGCTTAAGTATCCTTTTATTAATAGCAAACCCTAATTTATGTCTAACTTCGATTCTCGTTAATTCCTTCTGTTATCGAAATTGGTCGATTTCTTTCGATTCTCGTACATATAGTATTATGTTGTTTACGTTTGGGGTTTTGATTTGTCGGCACAACATAAACATAAACCATTCAACATCATACAACACCATACACAACATAAACTATACTAAAGCATTAGAAACCCTAATTTCTAACATAATGCAAAACTATCAGATATGTGTGTATGTTGTTCCATTCATTCATCACAATCACAACCATTCATTCCAAGCTTATAGTTAACTATCATAGCATCATTTAACATTAGAATTAAACTTATACCTAACCATTTTTCTATGTTTTCGATAATTAACAATAATTAGCATATGTACTCAATAAATTCAAATAAAATCATGTTATACTCTTATCATACTATAGAATTTAATTACTAACTCAATATCATCATATAAAAATTTAACCATAGCTTAAAAATCCTCAAAGTTTTCGGTAATCATAAATTAATGAGCCTTTGTGTTCAATAAATTCCACAAAAATTATATCATGCTTATACCATATACTAAACATGAAATATCATTTCATATCATGCATTAAAATTTAAATCCATGCTTTTCACCACTTAAGCATTTTCAAGAATAATATATATATATATATATATATATATATATATATATATATATACAATAAATTCCATTTCTTCACAATATGTTTATATTATGCAATACCATGTAATATTAGCATTAAACACCAACTAATATTTATAATATGAACCAAATGCTTGAATTATTTTTGTCCTCACACATATTTTACATATGTGTTCAATAATTCCCAACAATGCTTATTAGGTTCATATTATTTCTAACATAACATATCCTATCATTTTAAACAAATGAAATCAAATAAATCCTTAGATATATATATATATATATATAGTTTTTATGCTCATTCGAAATTCTATTGAATTCTTGAGCTTTCATAATTAATTTGAGTCTAATAAATCATATTTTATTTATTTAAACCCTTGGTTCAATTTCGGTCGTCCTGGACAAATTTAGGGTTTTTCTGGTATATTTTCCCGGCGTTCGGTTAAGTTCTTCAAGAATTTCTTTCAGAAATTGATTCTTATAATTTCTAAATTTATAATAATATATTCCTTCATGATTTTGATTTTTATCATTAATTTTCATGATTAGCACGGACTGGAAATTGTTCCGGCTTGTGAATAGTACTTTTAAGACTGACCGGGCAAGCATGTCCGAAAATTCTCATTCTTTGGCTTCTCACATGTTTTCGTGAGAGGATTCTAGAAATGAAATCCTTTGTTAAAATTCATTCTCGATCTTTCATTCTATGTTCAAAGTTATTCAGAAACCCTAATCCCAGGGACTAGTCACTAGTTTTCGATTTCTAGTTTTCGATCTCGAATCGATTCTAATTGCTTCGATGGTTACCTTAAACATAATTAAGGTCTAAGCACCACAAATAAGTTGTCTAAGCATCACTAATAAAAGTTTTAAATTTTTGGGTTATTACATACCATCCCTTAATATAAATTTCGTCCGAAATTTGCTAACCTTGGAAAAGATCCGGTATTTCTTTTCATAGCTGATTCCGGTTCCCAGTTGCTTCTTCTTGTCCATGGTGTCGCCATAGAACTTACACTAACGGTATCTCTTGTTCCTTAGCTTTTGGATACGCTTGCCTAAGATTTCGTAGCGCCTTCTACGTAACTCATATTATCATTGAGGACAATATCTCGTTTGGTGGTATCACATGACCGGGTCATGTATGTACTTCCTTAGTTGTGAAACGTGGAACACCTTGTGCACGCTTCCAAAACTTGGCGGCAATGCAAGTCTGTAGTCACCGGTCCTATCCTTTCCAAAATTTCATAGGGTCCTATGAAACGTGGTCGTAGCTTCCCCTTTATTCTAAATCTCACGATTCCTTTTGATGGAGAAATCTTTAAGAAGACTTTGTCTCCCACTTCAAAATGTAGCTCTATGCGACGTTTGTCGACGTAAGACTCTTGTCGGTATTGGGCCTCCTTGATCCGTTGACGGATCTATCTCACGATCTCGACCATTTCACCCACAGAGTCAGGTCCTAATATTCTCATTTCTCCCACTTCATCCCAGTAGTGTGGTGATCGACATTTCTTTCCATAAAGAGCTTCGTACGGGGCCATTCCAATAGTTGCTTGGTAGCTGTTATTGTAGGCAAATTCCACAAGTGGTAACACTTGTTCCCAGCTTTCTCCTCTATCCAGGACAACAGTCCTCAACACATCTTCGAGCGTCTGAATGATCCTCTCAGATTGTCCATCCGTTTGTGGGTGGAACGCGGTACTGAAATGTAGTAGAGTCCCCAATTCTTTTTGTAAACTCATCCAAAATCTAGATGTAAACTTCGAATCTCTATCAGACGTGATAGTCTTCGGAACTCCATGTAAACGTATGACTTCTCTAATGAACAACTGTGCTAGTCTGTCTGATCCATGTGTTATCGGAATGGGTAGAAAATTCGCGCTCTTGGTCAAACGATCGATGATGACCCAAATAGCGGTATTTCCTCTTTGAGATTTGGGTAGCCCGGTAACAAAATCCATGGCTATATCATCCCATTTCCATTCCGGTATGTCTAGCGGTTGTAAGGTTCCATACGGTCGTTGGTGGAGTACTTTCACTTGTTGGCACGTCAAACAACGTTCTACGAATGAAGCTACGTCTCGCTTCATTCCATCCCACCAAAATTTCTCTTTGAGATCTTGGTACATTTTGGTGCTTCCGGGGTGTGCGGTGTAAGAAGTCTCATGGGCTTCCTTCAAGATGTTGCTCCTAAGCCCTTTGTCTTCTGGGACACACACCCTCCCGTCATACGACAAAACGTTATCTGTTGCTTCTTTGAAATTCTTGTGGTTGTTGTCCTTGATCTTAGCTCGTATTTCCTCTAGCTTCTTGCTCTTCCCCTGAGCTTCTAAGATTCGGACTCTTAAGTCCGGGATTGAAATCAACGTTGCAATACAACCCTCTATTGTCAGAGACGGGTCTATGACTTCGATGTTCATCCTCTGAAATTCCTTTATAAGTATCTCCTCATGACTGAGGAGACATCCCAAACTAGGGTGGGATTTTTGACTCAAAGCATCGGCTACAACATTAGCCTTGCCTGGGTGGTAATTGATACCACAGTCGTAATCTTTCACTAGTTCTAACCATCTACGTTGCCTCATATTAAGATCTTTCTGCTCAAAGAAATACTTCAGGCTTTTATGGTCAGTATAGATCTCACATCTAACCCCGTAGAGGTGGTGTCTCCAAATCTTTAAGGCATGTACGACCGCTGCTAATTCCAGGTCGTGCGTAGGATAGTTCAACTCATGTAGGCGTAATTACCTTGAAGCATAAGCAATAACTTTGCCTTCTTGCATCAGGACACATCCTAGTCCATTCTTTGAAGCATCCGTGTAGATTGTGTACTCTTTATCCGCTCGTATCATGAAAGCACAGTGTGCCGTTGTCGAGAACTCCTTCAATCTCTGGAAACTAGCCTCACACTCGGCGGTCCAAGTGTACTTGATTCCCTTTCTTAACAGTTGTGTCATGGGTCGGCCTATCGTTGAAAATCCTTCGATAAATCTTCGATAGTAGCTGGCAAGTCCTATGAAACTCCGAATTTCATTCGGGTTCTTTGGTGATTCCCATTCTCGAACTGTATCGATCTTCGAGGGGTCTACTTTGATTCCCTGGAGACTAATAAGTAAGATGAAGGTTGACTTATCTTATCACCTAAGTTTTGAATTAGTAAAGTGATAAACATCAGGTATGATGTAGGTTGACTTATTTTGGTAACCTAAAGGTTGCAGATCAGTAAAGTGACAGACATCGAGGAGCTATGATATAAATAAGATCTCGATGAGACGAGATATATTGTTCCCTATGATACACATGGACGTGATGACACTTGATGGGCTTTTCAAAGATTGATAACAAGAAATTATATCTTCATGTGATTGTTATGAAAATGAAGTTGAATGAGATACTCTTTAGCATAGAATGCAAGAGTTGAAGTAAAGGAAGTGCATGATATCCTCGATATAATTTCCTCTTATTATGTCATAATAAGAGAGTACAACTTATCTTTAAGATAGTTGATTGTCCGTAAAACCTCCTTAGTAGGTTGGGCATGTTTAAAGAATGGGGATACACAATATTCTTTTCAAAGGATATATATGAAGAAATGGTAGCATCTCAGATCACAAATCTCTCAACAGATACCCCAATCAATGAGATTATGGTTGAGCATAATTGATTCCAAGTAATTGAGACTAGGTTAAACAAATGATAAAGAGATTGAGGAATCATAATCATTGAGATGTGTGAACAGCTGGGATAGCCCTAGCATGAAAATCAAGTATGGAGAAGATATCTCCGGCGTCAAGACGTGGTAATGAGATGCTTGGAATTTAAGTTATGGTGTACAAATGTACTACCTTACCAAGCTATATGACAATAATGACGGTTCTAGTCCTGAGAGTAAGAACCGAAGTATAATGAAAGTAATATTACTTTCTGATACAATGGTCAAGAAAAAGGGGCAAAAGTCAAAGAATAGTCAAGAAATTATGAGTTATACACCGGATAGCCCACAATATGATATAAGCTTCAGAGACATTACGACTTCGATAAGTAAAGTAATTCCTTTGAAGTAAAGAAGCGAGTAAGAGATGATTCATTATTTGAAATGGAACTAAGTACTCTGTTATATCGACACAAAACGCTTGTTCAGTGTGTCTTAGAAATTAACCAAGGATAGCTTCTATAGACCTTGCAAAGGAAATGCATCCAAAAGGACAAATGAAAAGATTCACATGGAAGGATCTTAAGATGAATCTAATTGAAATCTTACCCTCATACTTTTGTGACGATCAATAAAGTGAGATATTAAGTATCTCGACATGGGAATGAAGCATTCATCGAATGTCGAGAAAATGGTAAAGATATTTAACGTCAAGCAAAAGTATAATTAGTCCCGAGTGGACAAAGGATTTCATCCTATGCAAAATTGCATGATGAATCAATAAAGATTAAGAAGAAATGAAGTATATCCCGAAGGATACTACAAACGATGGCACTAAATGCCAAGACAAGTATTTTCTCCGAAAGAGTTTAAAGTAAGGATATATGAGATATATTCCTAAGATCGATAAAGTGAAAAGGGAATTGAATCATTCATACCGGATCGAAATGAATGATAGTGTCAGATACATCACGATCTATACGATGAGATTTAATTATAGAGATATCAATTTCAAAAGATAGGTCGATGTAGACCTAACCACAAAATGCTATTGATAAAGGCATAATTGTACTGACACCCGAGAAGGATATGATGAACGAGGTAATAGAAGGCCATAGCAAGGGAACATAATGTCCCAAGGGAAAGGACAATGATTTATGAAATAGATGTTTACTTGAATAAACGGGAACACCGCTGACGAGCTATACTTGCATCGAAAATAGAACAAACACAAAAACAAGGAAGGCCTGAAAGGTATGAGAATTTTTTTTTCTCAGAATACCTATAATATTTTGTTCGACATGGTGCTTCGCTTTCTAACCTCGCATGAGTATGCGTAGAAACGATAGAACCCAACTCGTGGTAAACGAATCAAGAAATGAAAATCTCTTCACCTATACGAAATTTCGCCATCGCAGTGTTGCTCAAGTTTAGAATTGGACCTAGGATTGCCTAAGGTTCTAACAAATGATTTGGATCATAATATCTATGTGGAACGTAGATATAATTATAGAAACAGAAGTTTCAGAAATGGATGTCACTCGCATGATTAGAGACGTGGGCATAGTCTCTTCAATGGAAATTCTACGCGACAGGATATTAGTATCCACTATTACTTTAATTTAAGATTGGCTCATCTAGAACTATCTGTTTACAGATGGCAGGAAAAGGGAGTCTGACGGGTAAAAGGTTAACCACAAGACCTACAAGCTTAGAACTCACACGGACATATCGACTCTCTTATTATAAACTGGGCATAAATTATGACAGTTTTGGAAGAAATTCCCGCACCTTTGGAGGATGCCGTAACTATGGAGAGATGGATGAGGATGGTATCCAACGACTTATCCGTGGTTTGCCAACAGACTGGCAGGATCTTGCAAAGGAAGTATCAAGAGAATTTTTTTCTCCATGAAAAGAATTTCAGGGTTTGGACAGACTTGCCAGGATTTGACAACAGGCTCAAGCATACATATAATGCATATGGAACGTCACCTACGAGTATTTGTCCTGGTCCCCGGCAAATTAAACAACATGGTATAAAAGAGTGGTTGTACCGATGTTCCAAACCCGCCCACGCCCCGTGTCATCAATTATACAAGAAAGAGACGAGAATGGCAAAAGAACAGGATCTTATCATCCTCGAGGATTAAGGGAATTACCGTTATCAACTCAACCTTACTTTCGATAAAAGTAACACACACCGCTGGAATCAAAGAAGAATAGGAGCAAGTGTGACCCCGACTCTTTGAAAGAGAAAGATCGCTCGGATATATGAAGCGATAACGTGGCGGAGAAAGGCAAATTTCTAAACGAGGAGTATGATTCCGGCGAAGGCCACTCGAGACATAAGATCCTATGATAATATGGGACATATATGTAGATAGTGGGTCGTGTAAATGGTATGGTTAAAATGTGTAAATTGAACGTGGTTGGAATATTTTGTGAATAGGTTGAAATGGTGTCAAAATTTTGGGTGTAAATAGAACTAGCGCTTATGTAATTAGTCGGCGATAGACCCGACCTCATAATTAAGGTATGGAAAGTCCTCATTGAGGCATTTTGATGAGATATATTATATGGTTTTTGTAGAATGGTATCAGATGTACAAAAACGAATTGTTCCGAATAAGATATGGTTACTATGAGATTATAGTCATAACCATTTGGACAAGCTAGTGCACCAGCCCGGTTCATGAACCTCAAAAATCGAGCGTTCCACACGTACATAGATAATTTTGTCTAAATCCTTATGAATGATGTTCTTATCCATATGAAGAACGGGAAAGAACATAAAGAACATCGAAGGACTGTATTGCAGTATATTTAGAGTCGAGGAAATTTTGCCAAGTTTAGTATTGTGAATTTCGCTTAAATAAGTAATATTCATCACGACCCATTCGGACCAACCCGACCTGGAGGCGACTAATACTAGGAGTAGTATTTGGGGATTACATGGGTAAAATAAAGATGCATAAAAATAAACTAACATGCTTGAGTAGAATATGAGGTGATGTTATAATGTTTTTGAAAAGGTTTAGGCCATCGACCCCAAAACTTGCCACGATCCGATGGACCTCGATAGTTTGTAACATAAAGTATAAATAAAGGAGTTCGTAGTATAGCAATGGAAAGTGTGTGAATACATATATGACGATATGCATTCAAGGTATAACCCAAAATTCAAGTAAATCGGTCGAGGACACCGGACTCTCAACACATCCCCATCATCACCATCGAGCTCAACCGCACATTTAAAACAAACATGCGGGGCTAAGTACAAGAAATTGCACTCGGTGGACTTATGCGAAAACATTTGATAATATTTGGATTCTGCCGCCAATATCGAGTAAGTCACGAGGGTTTTAGTTAAAATGCCTTGTGCTTACCAAATCATTCGGTTAAGAAACATAGCCCGGCCGCATTTTCTTGGTGTGTATGATCCGTATCTCATAGTCACAATACATAATAATAAATAAATAAGCGTCGAGAGGAGGCCTCCCATCTACGACGCCGTGATCGGCCGTAATCCGTCTGACATAAAGACACAATACTCTGCAAGCATATGTTAACACAACGTATAGTTCCAACCTTCACGCCAATCCTAGCTGTGCATTTATCATCCGGCACAGACCCGACATTAAAAGGTTGGGTGCTACCACAACAAATGATATAATAGTTCCAACCATCTCCACAATTTCTACCCGGCATAAGATAGGATCCATACACAAAACGAAATATTTTGGCGGTAATGCAAAAACATTTGATAACAGATTGTAGGATAAGTGCCGTAAGTAAATTCATTTGAAATAACGAAGAAGTTACGTTTTGGTGGGGTAAGAAAAGGCCCACATTTAAAGATAGGAAGCCCACCGGACTATGGTTCGTTGTAAAGTCCCAGTTCGATCGTTCGTCAAAATCCCGTCATTGCGTTTGCGTCACGCTTTTACTGAAAAATGAGGCTTTAGTCGTCGCTCAAGTCTTCGAGACTTTCGAAAACTAAGATAACTTTGATATTTCATATCGATGTGAGATGAATTCTTAGTGAATTGAATACGCCTGTAATACGATAACATTGAATTGTTCTGGATTCGAGAGACGTTCAACGTAGTGGTACGTTCTCGATATATGGATTTCATTTGTGAAATCTTTTCTTACTAATGAGGTATCATACTCAATTAGTATATCTTACGCGTACTGACGTATTTATAAACGTATAATCGTACGTTTGACTTGAAAAACAACATTTGTCAACAAAGTCAATGATTTTGACTTTTAAATAATAATTCTTACTATTTTGTTTTATAAATCGAATTTGATCGATTTGAAAACGTAAAGTCCTATTTCTCGATTTATCTTGTAAATCAAGGACTTATAAATATTTTCGCATTTTTAAATACCCTTTCTATAAATAAAAAGCGTATTTTGGTTTTTAAAACGTTATAAAGTGAACGTTTGTCTCAAACATAGCAATCTATGTTTATAAAATTTTGTAAAATTTAAAAACTGTCCAGAATATTAATTTAGCAAAAATTTCATTAATAAACTGTTTTAAAAAGGATTTAAAAATCCTTATTAATTATCGAAAATTCGATAATTAATTTAAAAATGTCAAATGACCTTTGAAAAATTTTCTAAATTAATATAGTGCATTATTATACACTATGGTCCAGAATATGAATTTATCAAATTCATATGGTATTATTTGCTAATTATTTATATATATACATATATATATTTACGGTAATTCCATTAAATAAGGAATAATTATCCAAAAATTCCCAAAGTTGATATATATCTAGTATAATATCCCAACATCAATATATATCATTAATATAACCTATAGTTCATCATAAGCATTCAATTCACAATATCTAACAATTATTCACGGTAATTACAAGATAATTACCAAATAAATAGCAAACAATTTCTAAAAATTCCAATTAAATTCCAACATCATTAAACATTATATTATAACATTGTAACATCATAACCTCAACCAAACTAATTTAAATCGTCACCATATGAGCTTGTAATGCTCTCGGCTTTTCGATTTAAGGTGTTGTTTGATTTTCAAAATTCCAATAATTATATACTATGTTTATACACTATAGTATAGTAATATAACATCATAATATTTATCAAAACTAATTAAATCATCACCTTCAAGAGCAACAAGCTCACGGCTTATTTGATTTAAAATAGCATTTGATTTCTAAAAATTCTAATTAATTCACACAATGCATAAATAATATACTAAAGCATTAATACACCATTGCATGTTCAAAAATAAAATCATACACCAACCTATGAAATTTAAATGCTCTCGGCCCTTTTTTTTAAAAAATAGCAATTGATTTTCAAAAATTCTAATTAAATCATAGAACATATAATCAAGGTTCTAAAGCACTAATATGTCATTACATGCTTGAAATAAAAATTATACACTAAGGTACATACATATATACCTCACGGTATTCACAATATTTTAAGCTAGGGTTTTCCAAAAATTGTTAAATCAATACCATAGTCTTAAATCATAACATAGATCAATAATACATGCTTAGGACATATCAATATGTATTCGGTCCTCATCCAAAAAAATTTATACTATTTTCAAAAATTATATCAACATACACTATGGTTCGAAAATGTCATAAACATGCTAGGCCATTCCAAAATTTTAATATGCAACTCCTATGCTCATTTAACATATATTCACATGTATTTTCAAAATAAAATCCTCAAGAACATATAAATAAACAATAGCTCATGCTCAATAACATTTAAACACATATATAAACATACATGAAACTTTCGAACCTATACATATATACTAAAACAGTTTCGAAAATTTCAGATTAAAGGAGGTGAATAATCGAAGCTATTGGTCTCATTTACCTTGGATTTAAAATGGTTTCAAGAGCAATGTATGTATCAAGGTTGTGAAGTGGAGAAATGGAGAAGAAAAAATCTGAAAATGGAGGGGAAGAGCTCTCGATTTTTCTGCTGCAAATGGGAGAGAAATGAGGTGTTTGAGAGAGTGTTTAGTGTTGGAGAAGTGTATAGGAGAGGGTGAAGAATGGGAAGGGTCTCCCTATGTTATCTCTCTCTCCTCTCACGGCTTCTCTCTCTCTTTCCCACCCAATGAAAAAAAAAAATGCAGCCAAATGATGGAGTGAGAGTGATCATTGAAGAGTGTTAAAGAGCTCTCCATGTATTGGGCAAATTTAAAAAAAGGGAATCATTGTGCATGGGTGAAGAGCGCATGGGGAGGGGGGTTTAGGCTTATTTTATTTTTAAACTACTCTTAATACATTGTATTAATCATATAATAGGTCATAGATATATAATACATGTCATAAAATAATTAAAATCACTCATAGTGCAATTTTCGAAATTACCGATAACAATTATTGAAAAATAGGATTAAAAATATAAATTACACCCATTATTGATGCTCATGTATTTTTCGTCCCAAATATACACATATATATCATATTATATGATTTAGATATTGAATAATAGCATAGGATAAAATTATTAGACATTTCAATCATATAAAACCCTAATTTCGCAAATAGGGTTTCAATTTTTATAAAAACTGAAGCCTTCGATTTTTATGGTTAAAATTCTGATTTAATGCTTAATAATATTCATATATATCATATTATAAAGTTTAGATATCATAGGATAATTTAATGGTATCATTTCATGTGATAGAACCCTAATTTACAAGTTTAGGGTTTTCGAAATTAAAATTAGGAAATATCGAGTTTTAATAACTCAAATATTGGTTTTAATAATAATTAATACTGTAATTATATAAAATAATAATAGGAAATTAATTATTATAATTTCCCGAGCATTAAACTCATTTTTCAAATCGTCTCTAGACGTTAACGTTCAAAACGTCTCAAAACGTTCAAAATCGACTCATCTCAAAATGGTCGCAGTAAGTTCATACTTACTAAATAAATATATTCCATTTAATAAAGGAATTAAGATGGAACTTAATTCCAAGCTTCACTGCTCAGAAAATTTCATGAAAAGGCGGCGTTCGATCTGCGTTTGACGTTAAAAATCTTGTGAATCATTTCGTAATATTTCAATCCTTTAATTCACAATCCTTAGAAATTATGAAAAGGAATTCGTTATAACGATATCGTATTGAAAACACAAGATTCGTTGTCGTAAAAGATAATATCTGGGCACAACCACAATTACGGGTTTAGAATCTTAGTGTCGTATATTCGTTTCTTTGGAATATTACATTCCACCCTTCACGAAAAATTTCATCCCGAAATTTGTATACCTCTTAGAAAAATAAATCGGGTATTTTTCCCTCATTGCTTCTTCAAGCTCCCACGTGGATTCTTCTTGTCCGTGGTGTCTCCACAGCACTTTAACTAACGGAATCGACTTGCTCCGTAGTTGCTGAACTTTGTGGTCAAGTATGGCTGCGGGTTCTTCCTTATAGCTCATGTCCGGTTCGAGGATCACGTCGTCTGGATGAATCACGTGCTTTGGGTCGTGAGCGTATTTTCGTAATTGTGAGGCGTGAAAACCATTATGGACATTTCCTAGGTTTGGCGGAAGAGCCAACCTATAAGCTCTTGGACCTATCCTTTCTAGGATCTCATAAGGTCCTATGAAGCGGGTCTAAGCTTTCCTTCGGGCGAAACCCGACAATCCGCTTTTGATGGAGAGACCTTAAGAAAAACTTTGTCTCCATCCTCGAGCTGTAGCTCGGATCTCGCGTATCGGTAAGAAGATTCTGTCATCCTGAGCCTCTTTTATCCTCGTCCTAATTTATCGAGCGATTTCGATCATTTCACTCACGCGCATCGGGCCCTATGACTTTTCTCTCACCGACTTCATCCCAATAAAGTGGTGATCTACACTTTTGCCATCAAGGCTTCGTATGGGGTCATGCCGATCGTCGCTGATAATCTGTTGTTGTAAGCAAATTGATCGGGTAAAATGTCTTCCCATTTTGCACCTCGATCCAAAATTACAGTTCTAAGCATATCTTCTAGCGTTTGGATCGTTCTCTCCGATCGTCCATCGGTTTGTGGGTGGAATCTTTGTCTTGAAGTTTAATCTGTGCCGAGTTCTCTCTGCAAGCTAATCCAAAACTGGATGTGAACTTGGAGTCTCGATCGGAGGTAATAGATTTTGGCACTCCATGTAGTCGTACAATTTCCTTAACGTATACCGGGCGACTTATCGGATCCATAAGTGCTTTGAATAGGTGAAAGTGAGCACTTTTGGTAAGTCTATCCACATTACCCATATGGTTGTGTTTCCTCTTCTCGATTTGGGTAAGCTTGTGAAATCCATCGTTATATCGTCCCACTTCCATTCGGGATTTCAGCGGTTGTAACTTCCCATAGGGACGTTGGTGTAGTGCCTTCACTTGTTGACAAACAAGGCAGCGTTCTCTGAAAGAAGCTATGTCTCGTTTCATGCCTTCCCACCAAAATTTTTCCTTGGTCTGGTACGTCTTAGTACTACACGGGTGGGCGGTGTAGGGCGTGTCGTGAGCCTCACACAAGATTTCGAAGCTCGGCGTCGTCGAGGACGCATATCCTACCTTCAAACAATAAGGCGTTATCGGCGCCTCTTGGAAATCTTGAATCCTTGGACCATAGTCTTTCTCGGATCTTTTCCAACTTTTCCTCAATCCTTTGTCTCGACAATTCTTTTCTTAGATCGATGTCGGTGTGAGTGTAGCGACTGACTCACAATTGTCTGGGTGGTTCAACCAGTTCAATCCTCATTCTACCAAACTCTTCAACGAGTTTTTCCTCCGTATAAAGAGACATCCTAACTTCGGTATGGCTCTTTACGACTCAGGCGTCAGCTACTACATTCGCCTTGCCCGGGTGATAGTTAATACCACAGTCGTAATCTTTTACTAATTCTAGCCATCTTCTTTGTCTCATATTCAGATCTCTTTGTTCGAAGAAATACTTCAAACTTTTATGATCCGTGAAGATCTCACATCTCACACCATAGAGATGGTGTCTCCAAATTTTTAGGGCATGAACTACATCTGCTAATTCCAAATCGTGGGTTGGGTAGTTCAGCTCGTGGGGTCTGAGTTGTCGAGATCGTGGCTATCACTTTTCCTTCTTGCATCAAAACACAACCCACCCAGTCTTAGATCGTCGGTATAGACCACATACCCTTATTCGCTTCGGGACCTGCTAGAACTGGTGCACTTGGTCGATTTTTCCTTGGTATTTGGAAACTCATCTCGCACTCATCTGTCGATTGAACTTGATTCCCTTCCTCAAGTAGGCGGGTTATTGGCCTTGCAATTTTGGAGAATCCTTGATGAATCTCCTATAGTAACCAACTAATCCTAGAAAACTTCGATTTCGTCTTTGTGTTCTAGGTGATTTCCATTCTTGCGGCCTCTACTTTGGTTGGATCTACTTTTATACCTTCAAGCAGACACGATGTGTCCAAGGAACATAACTTCCTTCACCAAAACTTCGCATTTGCTAAACTTAGCAAAGAGTCTTTCATTCTCAAGGTTTGCAAAACCGTTCGTAGATGTTCCTTATGATCCTCTTCATTCTTTGAATAAATAAGGATGTCATCTATGAAGACCAAAACAAATTTATCCAAAATGGATGAAATACTCATTCATGAGGTCCATGAATACGGTGGTGCATTGGTTAACCCGAATGGCATAACTATGAATTCATAGTAGCCATATCTCGGTTGAATGCGATCTTGATACATCTTGAGCCGTATTTTCAGCTGGTGGTATCCTGACTTAAGATCAATTTTCGAGAATACACTCGCTCCTCGCAATTGATCAAACAGGTCATCAATTCTGGGTAAAGGGTATTTGTTCTTTAGTGTCATCTTATTTAGCTCTCTATAATCGATGCACATCCTTAAAGAACCATCCTTTTTCTTAACAAACAAAACAGGCGCTCCCCAGGGTGAAACACTCGGCCTAATGAATCCTAGATCCAAAAGCTCTTGGATTTGGATTTTTAGCTCTTCTAGCTCCTTTGGGGCCATCCTATATGTTGGTTGTATCTTGAAAGCGCTTTGGTTGAGCTTGTATACAATGTTTCTGTTACCACTATTACAATCTCTATCGATTTGAATACTTGATTGCATATATCTCGTGTCCCCTTATCTCATATATAAGTTAGATCATACGATGTGTAGAAGATCACGAAGTCCGTATGATTGGTCAAGCTTAATGAGATATAAAAAGTTTCACACCGAGACGACTTAAGGACGAGTTGTCGGTTTGAAATTGCAGATAGATAAGAAGTGACTTGACTTAGTTGCTTGTCTATGCTGGTGCGTCTCGACGTATTGAAGGATCACGATGAGATGTTTTCTTCTTCGACCGTCGTGAAGAACCAAGATCTCGGTGACTTACGATGATCTAAACCTCGATAAGGTATTAGGTGAGTATGAGTTCTTGACCATCACTTTGACTTGTTATGGGTGAGGTTATATGTTCTAACCAATTCTCCGCATCTTGGGTGGTGGCGATCTTGTATGTCACGCTAGTTATCATGTCAGTCACCGTATCCGTTAAGGATGATGGCGTCCCTTAAGGAGCTCAAAGGTTTATTGTACTAAACCTGCGGGTTGAGTTAGCTCAAGTACAATAATAAGGTTGAGTGGTACTACTTAAGGAAATGAAGTTATTAATCGTTTTAAGCGATCATTGTTTGTAAATGATTAATGGACGTTCGATATCTTAAATCTGGGATTCGTAATGTCTAAGTGCAAGCCCGACTCAACTTCGGTAATAAAGGGTAAGTCGACATTCTTTCTCTAGTGGAATGATCGAATGTTTATAAATTAATTTATGTTACGGGCTGAACATAAGATAATTAATTTATTTGAGGCCCATCTTTATTCCTTGATTTGATCCTGGCCGGCCCGTCCAGACCCGTAGCTCTTGGAAGAAATCGGCGCCCCTCTTGCTCTCAAAGGAACGATTTTATTCTCTTTATCCCACATGGATATAATTATATTTATGGTATATGCATAGATCCTTTCCATATAAGATTATGGTAATAATCTTGAGAGTATGGAAATAATCCTAAGAGTATGGAAATAATCCTAAGAGTATGGTAATATTCCATATAGGATTATGGTAATATTCCATAAAGGATTATGGTAACATTCCATATAGGATTAAGGTAGTGCATTATAAATATAAGGTATGAGATAAAGTCTAGGTTAATGCTTAATAATTGAGAGCAAATTTTCGCCACTTCATAGAGTGTATCTCAAAATTAGCCTAGGGTTGAGGGTGATTTCTTGTAGTATTCTCCATAGATCGTCCTCACTCGGCGTTGGAGATTGGGCATCCGGATACAGATCCGGAAGGTCAGCACGAGTCTCGACCGTTCGATCCGTTCATCCCGTTCGAACCACCTCGATGATCCAAAGGTAAACACGAAAACCTCTACGTGTTGCATTTAATTATATAGACGCATGCTAGGTTTATAATCAATGTATGGTGAATTAAACACCCAAGATGGATCCTCGGGTCGAGGGTTAACATACGTTTTCCCTACAATTGGTATCAGAGCCTGGGATCAGAATCTTGGCTCTGTTGGATTAATTCACGTTTGATTATTACGTGCGTTATTATAATTGTGGATTTGTCGTTCATCGTGGCTCGTTTGTTTTGTTGGTTTTGTTTTTACACCACGAGAAACCCGTGGTTAGATTAGATTTTATTATGTAAATCTTATGCGTAAAGAAGAACGAAGACGAAAGAACGAAGAATGAAACGACGGGAAAAAGCAGAAGCTCGGCGGTCCCTCGACGGTATCTCGCGAGCAAGCTTGGATCGCGCGGCGATCGCGGGGGCGGGCGGCGGGCGTGCGTTCGCGCACAAGACCCTGGCGCCCGCGCGGCGGCGGCGATCGCGAAGGCGGCCGCGAAGCAAGCGGCGGCGAGCTAGCGGGCGGCGAGGCGCGCGTTCACGTCGCGGCGACCCGGCGCTGCGGCGAACTTCATGATCGCGGTTTGGCGCCGGGCGGCGACGTCTCGGCGAGCGTTCGGCGCTCGGGGAAGGCCGCGCGCGCTGCGTGCTTTCGATGGGTCGCGATCGCCTTAGCGACGCGAGGCAGCCCGCGAGAGCACGCGGCAAAGCGGCGCGAGGTCGGGCGCGGTGGCTTTGCCCTAGCGGCCCGGCCGCAGAAGATTGGGCCAACCCGCCCGGACCCGTTTTCCGAATGTAGGTGTCGATGGAAAGTCGGGGCATAGAAAGTTTCGGTCCGCGCCTGTACGCGAGGCCCGTTGTTGAATCCGTCCGTGCGGGTGCCGAGGCCCGTTTTCAAGTTTAATTGCATGCTTTGTAAATCTATGTAATAGATTAGATTTAAATGTACGTGTTTCACGATTGGGCGCGATGAGCGTTTTATTTTATTTTATCGTTCATATGCATGTCGTGGATGTTTAAATTATGCGAGAGCATGCTATGTATGTTTATATTACGTTGACAAACCTTTAAGTGTTTTACGTAATTGGATGCGCATAGTAAGCATGCTAGGTTTATCGCGTTTATCAAGCATATTTTAGAATTACTGCGAGCATGTTTTACATGTTGAGTTCTATAGAAAAGCATGCTAGGATTACGTGATCTGCATGGACAAACCTTTTGAATAAAAAGACTAAGCAAGTAACCCGACAAATTAATTTTTCAAATTAAAATGTCAAGACCTCCACTATTTGATCTCTAAACAAAGTGAGACGCACTGTGAGTAAACGTCCACACGCGTGGCTTGCTTGCACTGTTTATCATAAGTTTGTTAGATGAGATTTCTAAATAAAACCTTTTAAATCTATTGAGAAGTGGGAGTTTCATGTGTAAACGTCCACACGCGTGGCTTGCATGTGCGATTTTCATAAGTTCTCTAGAGATAGATATAAAATGAGATAACAAAAGAATTTGAATTAGAGCGGTATGGTCCGAGTGAGTATACCAATTCTAAGAATTCATTTTATTTATTAAAATTGTGGTCATTGCTTAGACATCACCTCAAGTACAACTTCCCGCGAAGTCCCTTCTTGTGATAGTGATGTGGTCTAGTAAGGTCCAATCATTAATTTCATTTGTCATAAGGATAAGTTGACATGGATTGAAATTAAGCGACTAAAAGGTATATTTTAGTCTCAGTCGGGGGTTCATGTAAAGCGTCCACACGCGTGGCTTGCATGTGGAATTCCTTGGGCGATTGGAGGTTTCAATTAATATTGTTTTATCAAAGGTTACAATATTATTGTTACGAATTATTTGGCGATCGTATGCTTATGTGTTTACATTATCGCTTCGAGATATGTCTCTAACGCCGATTATCAATATGCTCGCACAAAATCCGTTATCCGGTCCAAATTTCATCGAGTGGAAGCGAAACATGGAATATGTTCTTATCGTTGAAGAACACATGTTTGTTCTCACTACTCCTAAACCCGATGCCCTTCGGACGCATCGACTAATGAGCGGCGAGTCAAGCGGACTTTGGAATAAGTCGAACAATATGGCTAAATGCTATATGATGACTACGATGTCCAAAGGCTTGCAACTGCAGACATCGATCGATGGCGAGCCTTGATCGATATTTGGTCAAGTCTCGAGAGTAAGTTTGGGCGATCGGATCGGACGATCGCCTTCCACAATGAGAGAAATCTTGGCGTGTAAGATGGAAGAAGGAAGTTCGGTCCATGAACATGTCTCCCATGACTCGTCTCATGGATAGTCTTGATCGGTTGGGAGGAGGTATTGACGACGAAGCCAAGGTCGATATCATCCTCAATACCCGCCCAAGTCTTTTGAGAACTTTCGGCGTGAATGCGATCATGAGCAAGACCGAGTTTACACTTAGTCGGTTGCTTAATGATCTCGTTCTTTGCGGAAGGAGTTATGGGAAAAGGAGCACATGCTCTTGCTAGCACATCTAAGGGCCCAAAATTTTCGTTGCAAAATGGAAATAGAAAAGGGGTGCCAAAGGTGGTAAAGCGAGGAAATAGTGGGAGTAATGGGAGCAAGAACATGGTTGCCACGGAGGCTTGAAGAAGCCAAAGGAGAATGGCAAGTGCTTGGTCTTGCGGCAGGACCGGGCATTGGAAGGCCAAGTGCCCTATGCTCAAGGCTCAAGGTATGCCGTTTGCTTTAATGTGTAAACATGTTTAGCGACTTGTTCTACCCATTCTTGGGTAGTAGATACTGGCATGAATCGATCATGTTTGTTACACCTTGCGAGGTTCTGCGGACAAGGGAGGCTGTTTGATGGCGAGATAACGATCTCCATGGGCAGCGCGCGAAAGTCGGCTGTTGCGCTTGGAGATGTTCTTTATGTTTTGGGACAACAGTTTTAGTTTTGAAAGGCGTTTTATATGTGCGGATTTTCGGTGGAACCTTGTTTCATTTGAAATTATTTACTCATGGATATTCATTATTTTTGATAGTGGTGTTTCTATCATAAGAAATGACGAAGTTATCGTGTTGGCACTTTATATAATTCGCTTTATACTATTTACGCAAAACATAATACCTATAACTATGTTGCATCTTCATCAAACCCTAAAAGAAAGTTTTCTTCGCAGATGACTCTACTTTTCTCTGGCATCTTAGATTAGGTCACATCAATCTAAATAGGATCCAAAGACGGCTAAGAATGGGCGTTGGGTAATCTCACGGTTACTCGTTCCCGATCTGCGAATCTGTATAGAAGGTAAGATGTCGACGGACCCTTCAAAACGAAGGGTTATAGAGCCAAAGAAATGTTGGAGTTAGTCCATTCGACCTATGTGGACCGATGTCCACACAAGCTCGTGGAGGGTGCAGTATTTTGTCACTTTCATTGACGATTACTCAAGGTGCGGATACATATACCGCTTCACCGCAAGTCCGAATGCTTTGAAAATTCAAAGAGTTTAAGGCGGAAGTGGAGACGAAGCTAGGTAAAGTATCAAGTCATCTGCTACGATCGCGGTGGCGAATACCTCGATAACGAGTTTATGGACTATCTAGTGAAGTGTGGGATTACATCCCAGCGCACTTCACCGGGCACACCACAGCAAAATGGTGTGTCAGAGCGAAGAAATAGGACTCTTTTGGAAATGGTTAGATCTATGATGAGTTATGCTACGTTGCCTATTTCGTTACGGGGATATGCCTTAGAGGCGGCGGCATACTTGCTAAATCTAGTACCGTCCAGTCGGTCGAAAAGACCCCTTCGAGTTGTGGTTTGGGCGAAGCCGGTTTAAGCCACATAAGGATATGGGGCGATCCGGCACGTCTTTGAACAAGAAAGTCGACAAGTTGGAGGCTAGATCGGCGCAAGGCGTTTATTGGCTATCTAGAGGAACGAAGGTGGTTTATTCTATAGTCTAAGGATCGAAGGTCATTATTAGCACTAATGCTCGATTCTTAGAAGAGGATTATATGAAAATCATAAGTCCAAAGTTGAAATCATTCTTCAAGAATTAGAAGATGATCGTATTCCACCACCGATTAGGCGAAAGGTGCGAGATGTCGAGTCTAGTGGGAGGATCGACACCGGATACTTGAAATTGAAGTGGGTGGAGTTCCACTGGAGATACCGACCGTGCAAGTGGTACCTACACACGAGAAGTCGTGCAAGTTAGAGAACCACAAGTATCTCGCACCCACCGTTGCCATTGTGCTGTAGAACCTCATCGTAGTGGGAGGTTGTTCGTCGACCCGGCGATTTATGTTCGTGGGTGAATCTTGGATTTCGTCCCAGCAGACAACATGCGATAATCGACCCATGGACATACAAGGAGGCGACTGAGATATTGATGCAAGATCATGGCACACCGCTATGGACTTAGAAATGGAGTCCATGCGGCTATGGATGTATATGAAAGACACCTCTACCGGATGGCAAGGAAGCCATAGGTAGTAAGTGGATATCAAGAGGAAGAGATTCCGATGGAGAGGTTTGGCTTTTAAAGCCGAGGCTTGTGGCGAAAGGGTACACTCAGTTGAGGGCATCGATTTCGATGAGACCTTTTCACCGTAGCAATGCTCAAGTCCATCGTAATTCTTCTAGCCATAGCAGCCCACTTGAACCTAGAGGTTTGGCAAATGGATGTTAAAACCGCTTTTCTAAACGGTTACCTTGAGGAAGGTAGAGACATTTATATGCACAGACACGAAGGTTATGTGGTAAAGGTGAAGAGCATCTAGTATGGAAGCTTAAGAGTCCATTTATGGACTTAAGCGAACCTCGATCATGGAACTTACGCTTTGACGAGGTGGTAAAGTCCTATGGATTTACCCGGTTGCCTAGCAAGAGTTGTGTGTATCGGTTAGATGTCAGCGGTGATGTGGTATTTCTTGCACTTTATGTAGATGACATCCTTCTAGTTGGCAACAACG
The DNA here is from genome assembly GCA_036937905.1 of Salvia rosmarinus. Lineage (NCBI taxonomy): Eukaryota > Viridiplantae > Streptophyta > Magnoliopsida > Lamiales > Lamiaceae > Salvia > Salvia rosmarinus. Next base: position 96,027 of record JAODLM010000185.1, read on the forward strand.
TGAAGTCATTATCGAGGCGTAAAGAGTTGGCTATCCGATCGGTTTCAAATGAAAGACTTAGGAGATGCAGCGTACATTCTTGGGATCAAGGTTTACCGAGATCGCAAGAAGAAAATATTGAGCTTATCTCGGGCGTCTTACATTGATCTTGTAATTACTGTTTTAGTATGCGGACCGCCAAGAAAGGATTGCTACCTTTCGGACATGGCGTTCCTTTATCTAAGACACGATCACCTATGACGCAAATGAGATAGAGGAAATGAGACAAGTTCCTCACGCTTCCGCCGTAGGAAGTCTCATGTACGCAATGCTATGCACGAGGCCGATATACGCTATCACGGTGGCATAGTAGCTAGATATCGATCTAACCACGGACAAGCTCATTGACTGCGAGAAGCATATACTCAAGTACACGAAAAGGACTCGAGATTATAGGCTGGTTTACCATGCGAGATAGTCTAATGCCTTTGGGTTATCTGATTTCGGATTTCAGTCGACCGTGATGAGAAAAAGTCGACCTCGGGCTATGTGTTTACCTTGGGAGGTGGAGCCGTATCTGGCGGAGTGCAAAGCAATGATGCATTGCGGACTCTACCATGGAAGCCGAATATGTAGCCGCCTTGGAGGCTTCTAAGGAGCTGTATGGTTCAAGAACTACCTCTTGGATCTAGATGTGGTACCTGGTTTGCCCAAGAGTATCATAGTTTACTGTGATAACTCAGGTGCAGTGGCAAACTCGAAGGAACCACGGACCCACAAGGCGACCAAACACATAGAGAGAAAGTACCATGTCATACGAGAAATCGTTAGACGAGGTGACGTGCTGATTGAAAAGATTGATCGACGGAAAATCTAGCGCATCCATTCACGAAGAGCCCGCCGCAAAAGTCTACGATGGACACGTTAGAGGACTTGGATTGCGCTTGATGGCACCCACTTAGAAAGGAAACTTTTGTATAAGTGGGAGAAGCAAAGTGATGGTTATTTGTAATAGCTAGTAGAAAGACACATTGTATACTAAAAGTTTGCTTTAGTATAAGTGGGAGATTGTTGGATTTGTATCTTGAAAGCGGTTTGGTTGAGCTTGTATACAATGTTTCACATTACCACTATTACAATCTCCTATCGATTTGAATACTTGATTGCATATATCGTGTCCCTTATCTCATATATAAGTTAGATCATACGATGTGTAGAAGATCACGAAAGTCCGTATGATTGGTCGAAATGAGATATAAAAGTTTCTGTTGAGACGACTTAAGGACGAGTTGTCGGTTTGGGGCTGCAGATAGATAAGTGACTTGACTTAGTTGCTTGTCTATCTTTGATGCGTCTCGACGTATTGAAGGATCACGGTGAGATGTGTTCTTCTTTCGACCGTCGTGAAGAACCAAGATCTCGGTGACTTACGATGATCTAAACCTCGATAAGGTATTAGGTGAGTATGAGTTCTTGACCATCACTTTGACTTGTTATGGGTGAGGTTATATGTTCTAACCCAAGATTCTCCGCATCTTGGGTGGTGGCGATCTTGTATGTCACGCTAGTTATCTCAGTCGAGTCACCGTATCCGTTAAGGATGATGGCGTCCCATAAGGAGCTCAAAAGGTTTATTGTACTAAACCCGCAGGTTGAGTTAGCTCAAGTACAATAATAAGGTTGAGTGGTACTACTTAAGGAAATGAAGTTATTAATCGTTTTAAGCGATCGATTCTTGTAAATGATTAATGGACGTTCGATATCTTAAATCTGAGGATTCGTAATGTCTAAGTGCAAGCCCGACTCAACTTGGTAATAAAGGGTAAGTCGACATTCTTTCTCTGTGGAATGATCGAATGTTTATAAATTAATTTATGTTCGGGCTGAACATAAGATAATTAATTTATTTGAGGCCCATCTTTATTCCTTGCATTTGATCCTGGGCTTTGGCCCATCCAACCCGTAGCTACTGGAAGAAATCGGCGCCTCTTACTGCTCTCAAAGGAAAGATTTTATTCTCTTTATCCCACATGGATATAATTATATTTATGGTATATGCATAGATCCTTTCCATATAAGATTATGGTAATAATCTTGAGAGTATGGAAATAATCTAAGAGTATGGAAATAATCTAAGAGTATGGTAATATTCCATATAGGATTATGGTAATATTCCATAAAGGATTATGGTAACATTCCATATAGGATTAAGGTAGTGCATTATAAATATAAGGTATGAGATAAAGTCTAGGTTAATGCTTAATAATTGAGAGCAAATTTTCGGCCACTTCATAAGAGTGTATCTCGAAAATTAGCCTAGGGTTGAGGGTGATTTCTTGTAGTATTCTCCATAGATCGTCCTCGCTCGGCGTTGGAGATTGGGCATCCGGATACTGAGTCCGGAAGGTCAAAGCACGAGTCTCGACCGTTCGATCCGTTCATCCCGTTCGAACCACCTCGACAGATCCAAAGGTAAACACGAGAAAACCTCTACGTGTTGCATTTAATTATATAGACGCATGCTAGGTTTATAATCAATGTATGGTGAATTAAACACCCAAGATGGATCCTCGGGCGAGGTTAACATCGTTTTCCCTACACTATAAAGGCGCCGACACTGGGGCTGATCCGGCTCCAAGTCGATGGTAAACTCTAGTTGTCTATCGGGAGGTAGTCTGTCCGTTTTCGGAAATCGTCCGGAAATTCTCGGACAACTTCAATGTCTTCTACCCGCTCGGGTTTATCCTCATCGTTTAAATAAACAAGGAATGCATGGCATCCATACGGTTCATCATCCTCCTAGCTTGTAGTCTTGATATTATCTAATCCTCCTTCCCATGCCGATCCGGGTGAAAATCGTAGCTTCTTGTCGAGAAAGTGAAACAAAATTTTCCTTTCCTTCGAGAATCGTGGAATGATTCTTAGCTAACCAGATCCATTCCGAGGATTATGTCTACATCGTCCATGGGTATTATGTTTAGATTGTTAGCGTAACCTTAAGTGATCCTAATGTCGATTCTAGGTTCGAGCAAAAGTGTGTAATACCATAATCCCTCCTATAGGCGATGAGATTCTCATATCTGGCTTGACTTTTCGGACCTAAGGCCCAAGACTTCACGCATAATTTTGCAATAAAGAATGCGAAGCACCCGTGTCGAACAATACTATAATGGTGGGTTGAGGAGAACTCCCATACCGCCAAGTTTCCTGGTTTTGTTAGATTCGCCTCTATCTGGGCGTAGGCTCGCTTGAGCCGAGGGAGGTCGACGGTCCTGATGATTGGCGATTTGCTGCTGCCGTGCATTCTTTGCCGTTCTTTGGCGTTGGCGCGGTGGTTGCCGCCTCTGCTGTTGTTGGGGCGGTGGCTGCCACTTCTTTGCGAATTTCTTCTGCGTCTTTGCCATTAATGGTGGCTGTTGGAGTTGTTGTTGAGGCTAGGGTTGTTGCCATTGGAGTTGCGGGGTTGGGGTTGGAATTGCTGCGGTAATGGGTTGTAGCTGTATAGCCCTTAGTGGCTGAGCATTGCCGGTTGGTTCGACCTTATATCCGAGCGTGACACTTTGGGCAATTGTTGGCGTAATGCCCGTTTGCCCGCACTTGTAACGGCTTACCACGTTTGCCGTGCACACCCTTGTGTGCTCTATGGCATCTAGGGCATTGAGGTGCCTCGACTGCTCTGTGGTCCCTTCTTGGTGGAGCATAAGTCGCTCTCTCCGATTACATCCTGTTGCGCCGTGTTTCCTTGCCACGGCCGCTTGTGACTTGCTTCTCCATAGTTTCCGCGGTTGTTATTCCCGCGGTTGGGATCCCAGTTCCCTTTTCCTCTGTCCAGTGCATTGTGTGTCTGAGATGACACCGACTTATTCTCGGTCATGGCCGCCTCAATATCCAAAGCTCGTGCGAGAGCTTCGGTGTAAGATAGGTCTCCGTGGCTGGCAAGAGACATGCGTATCTCCATTCTTAGCCACGACACGAACTTTTCCGACATTTTCAAGTCGGTGTCCACCGATCTGGCGCATATCTCGACATCTCGCAGAAAGTGCGATCATAGTCGATTCGGATAATTTTTCTTGTTTTAGCGGGAAAAACTCCGCCTCTTTTCCCCTATAGCTTTTGGGGATATACTTTTCATACTGACTCTCTTGAAATCCTCCCACGAAATTCTTCCACTGTTCGTTTGTAAAGTCTTCTTCGGCCTCCCACCGTAAGTCACCGGTCCGATCAGCTGGAAGGTAACACACGACATCCTTTCCTGTGCCGTGCACCTTAAGAAAGTGAAAATCCGTTCAATGGCCCTAACCCATTGTTCGGCTTCTTCCGGGCTCCCCTTTCCGTTAAAAACAGGAGGGTTTTGCCTCAAAAATAGTTCTTCGATCCTGCGATCGGGTTGAGGTGGAGGCGGTGGTTGGGGATTATCTTCTGGTTCTTGCTCGGGGATTCTACCCCTTCCTCTAGGTCTTCCTCGACCTCTGGGTTCTCTTTCTGGGTTTCTTCTCGGAGGCATTCTGCTATATAAAACATACCATCGTTAATTACTAAACGCTTGCAACTTAACAATATAAGGTTTCCATAGCTTCTTCTTAAAGCGATATAAAAATAAAACAACTCATCCACAACATAGACAATTGTTACCAAAAATGGCCCCACTTGGGTCAAAAATATATGTAGATAGATAACCAAGGTTTGTCAAAACAAGATGTCCAACATCGAGAATCATAGAAAATAGAAATAGCAAGGTTTCGGGCCCACACGGCCAAAAGAAAATCCGAGTCCTAGAACCATGGTATTGAAATAAAAAGGAGAAAGCTAGCACACAAGCTAGTCATAACAAAACAGATTCTAATCAAAACATTGCCTAAGGTCTTCGGGAGTTTCCTTCCTACTCCGCGTCTTCCTCAGGGTCTTCCTCCTCTTCGGAGTCGTCTTCCTCATCCGAACCGTCCTCACGAGGTCGTACTCTGGATGGTCCTGCACCGCTAGCTTCCATCATCGGTATGTCACGCAGGGGTCCGAAGTTATCCGCGCCGTATAAGTCGTAGTTGTGGCGGATCGGATTGTAGCATACCGGGTCGGGTCGTATCCGGGAAGGTATCTAATACTCTCATCCGCGCTGTCCGGCGGAAGGGCTCTTCGTCTTCGGGTGGTGGTGGATCGGATGCAGGTGGTAGGGGCGGTAGTGGCGGACGTACTGGGTGTCCAAAAACTGCTGGTGGCAACACGGGCTCTCCCAAGGCTCTAGGGCGTGCTGCCCTATCCACCTCGTACATCCTGCCCTCGTCCATCCGGTACAGGGGTATCACTGGATCAACCTGTCTCGGAACCTCAAGGTACAGCCACTCTGGCGACTCGTCACGCCAGGTGTACTCCCGTGGAGGGAGATAGGGTCCCATAGGTGCGGCTCAGAATCATGTACACGTAAGTCGGTGACTCACGAACACAGGCGGATCCCAATCAAATCATAACCTCGGGAATGCGATAGATGTAGTCTCCGATACCTCTCGGCATAACCATCCAGTACAAGGGAGTATAGCTAGGAGTCTCTTGATGCCATCGTAGTCGGTTGCGCCATAGGCTCGGGCGTTCCTCCACAACCGAAGGTAGTACGCCAGAAACTCACCTAGGTCTTCCCCGGCGCACATCCAACATTCCCTATAGGTGCGCATCAGCTCCTCGGGTGGGGCATGAGGTCCTACCCTCCTCCTAGCGATATAGCGCATCTCCTCCATCTGCCACGGTTAAAAACTAACGTAAGTCAACTATCGTTATCTCAAAACAGAAGGGATAGCATAACGAGAAGCAACTAGGCTAGGACTAACAATTCTATAAGGTAGGCAACATCATAATGTACAATACATACCACAACTTACCTTCTTAGTCTTACCCAAACACATACGTATAGCTAATGATATCTTAACATACACTACGAGATCATTGTCTTATATCAAACACTTAAGCTAGAGTTCAACAGACTCTATCGTATTCTGGAGACAGAATTTGGGATTCTGTTCTTCATAACAAATGAAGATCAGTGCGTTAGGAGTACGTAGGTGAAAACCGTGCGTAAATCGAGTCCCAACGAGGAGATCTAGCTAAACGAATCTACTGCGCAGTGCAGAAAATTCGCGCGATCGTGCAAAAATGTCAATCGAGGCGTACGTCGACGTAATATGTCTACCATATTTGGGTCCTTAAGTTGGTCTGAACATTCTGAAGCCGTAAGTGACGTCCATGTCGTGATTCGTGTTGCTGGTCTCTCGTGTCGAAGTGATGATGGAGTGCCGGCGCCGCTCGACTTAAAGGTTGAGGTCGTCCTCGTCCATCCTTCTCGCTCGTCTTCCGTCGTTCGTGCCCAAGAGTATCGTTACTTTCATTCTTCCTATCGTTCTTTTGTTCGCATAAGGAAAAGAAGTTCGTACTTCTATGTTCTTTCACGATACGTGAGCATGCTCCTTAGAGTCTAAGTTCGTCTCATGATAACATATCATTCATCATAAATAAAATTTTGAAAGTCGGAAAGTAAAGTTTTATTTGCAAATTTGGAAGTATGATTTCAAAAGACAGTCATGATCAGCTCATATACATATTCAAAATGAATTCGTTCATTTCATGTTGATCATTTAACTCGATACTACCATACACTTCCGTCTCAATACTTGAGCAATTGTATTGGTTCAATTCAAAAATTTTGGAAAAATTTCTTTCTCAACATCAATTTTTTTTTTCATAATCGTAAAATTCCTCAAAAGTTCCTCTAACTTGCTCATCATGCAGCAGTTTTCCATTTCATGAGTTTGAGAAAGAAGTGCAGTTACCTTTTTCCCGGTTGAGCTCGATGTGATGGAGTGTTGAGAGGAGTCAGTAGGTTTCTAGAAGTCCAGTGACTCGATCTAGACTTAGAATAAAAGGTTTTGGGTTTACAAAGAGCAAAAGCGCTCTGATACCACTTCTGTCACGACCCCATTCCGGACCAACCCGGACTGGAGGGCGACTAATACTAGGAGTAGTATTTCAGGGGATTACATGGGTAAAATAAAGATGCATAAAAATAAACTAACATGCTTGAGTAGAATATGAGGTGATGTTATAATGTTTTTGAAAAAGGTTTAGGCCATCGGACCCCAAAACTTGGCCTGATCCGATGGACCTCGATAGTTTGTAACATAAAGTATAAATAAAGGAGTTCGAGTATAGCGGCGGAAAGTGTGTGAATACATATATGACGATATGCATTCAAGGTATAACCCAAAATTCAAGTAAATCGGTCGAGGACACCGGACTCAACAACATCCCCCCATCATCACCATCGAGCTCAACCCGCACATTTAAAACAAACATGCAGGGCTAAGTACAAGAAATTGCACTCGGTGGACTTATGCCGAAAACATTTGATAATATTTGGATTCTGTTGCCAATATCGAGTAAGTCATAGGGTTTTAGTTAAAATGCCTTGTCTTACCAAATCATTTTCAGTTAAGAAACATAGCCGCCGAGCATTTTCTTGTGTGTGGTCCGTATCTCATAGTCACAATACATAATAATAAATAAATAAACGTCGAGAGGGAGGCCTCCCATCTACGACGCCGTGACCGGCCGTAATCCCGTACAGCACACAGTCACTCTCTGCAAGCATATGTTAACACAGCGTATAGTTCCAACCTTCACGCCAATCCTAGCCAGGCATTTATCATCCGGCACAGGACCCGACATTAAAAGGTTGGGTGCTACCACAACAAATGATATAATAGTTCCAACCATCTCCACAGCCCTACCCGGGCATAACAGATAGGATCCATACACAAAACGAAATATTTTTGGCAGGTAATGCAGTAAAACATTTGATAACAGTTGTAGGATAAGTGCCGTAAGTAAATTCATTTGAAATAACAGTAAAGTTACGTTTTGGTGGGGTAAGAAAAGGCCCACATTTAAAAGATAGGAAGCCCACCTGGACTATGGTTCGTTGTAAAAGTCCTAGGTTCGATCGTTCGTCAAAATCCCGTCGCTGCGTTTGCGTCCACACCTTTACGAAAAAGCGAGGCTTTAGTACGTCGCTCAAGTCTTTCGAGACTTTCGAAAACTAAGATAACTTTGATATTTCATATCGATGTGAGACTGAATTCCTTAGTGAATTCAATACGCCTCTGTACGATAACATCAATTGTTCTCGCTTCATAGAGATCGCTCAACGTAGTGGCACGTTTCTCGATATATGGATTTCATTTGTGAAATCTTTTCTTACTAATGAGGTATCATACTCAATTAGTATATCTTCACGCATCGACGACGTTTATAAACGTATAATCGCACGCTTGACTCAAAAGTCAACGAAGTCAACAACTGTCAACAAAGTCAATGATTTTGACTTTTAAATAGTAATTTCTTACTATTTTGTTTTATAAATCGAATTTGATCGATTTGAAAACGTAAAGTCCTATTTCTCGATTTATCTTGTAAATCAAGGACTTATAAATATTTTCGCATTTTTAAATACCCTTTCTATAAATAAAAAGCGTATTTTGGTTTTTAAAACGTTATAAAGTGAACGTTTGTCTCAAACATAGCAATCTATGTTTATAAAATTTTGTAAAATTTAAAAACTGTCCAGAATATTAATTTAGCAAAAATTTCATTAATAAACTGTTTTAAAAAGGATTTAAAAATCCTTATTAATTATCGAAAATTGATAATTAATTTAAAATGTCAAATGACCTTTGAAAATTTTCTAAATTAATATAGTGCATTATTATACACTATGGTCCAGAATATGAATTTATCAAATTCATATGGTATTATTTGCTAATTATTTATATATATACATATATATATTTACGGTAATTCCATTAAATAAGGAATAATTATCCAAAAATTCCCAAAGTTGATATATATCTAGTATAATATCCCAACATCAATATATATCATTAATATAACCTATAGTTCATCATAAGCATTCAATTCACAATATCTAACAATTATTCACGGTAATTACAAGATAATTACCAAATAAATAGCAAACAATTTCTAAAAATTCCAATTAAATTCCAACATCATTAAACATTATATTATAACATTGTAACATCATAACCTCAACCAAACTAATTTAAATCGTCACCATATGAGCTTGTAATGCTCTCGGCTTTTTCGATTTAAGGTGTTGTTTGATTTTCAAAAATTCCAATAATTATATACTATGTTTATACACTATAGTATAGTAATATAACATCATAATATTTATCAAAACTAATTAAATCATCACCTTCAAGAGCAACAAGCTCACGGCTTATTTGATTTAAAATAGCATTTGATTTCTAAAAATTCTAATTAATTCACACAATGCATAAATAATATACTAAAGCATTAATACACCATTGCATGTTCAAAAATAAAATCATACACCAACCTATGAAATTTAAATGCTCTCGGCCCTTTTTTTAAAAAATAGCAATTGATTTTCAAAAATTCTAATTAAATCATAGAACATATAATCAAGGTTCTAAAGCACTAATATGTCATTACATGCTTGAAATAAAATTATACACTAAGGTACATACATATATACCTCACGGTATTCACAATATTTTAAGCTGTGGTTTTCCAAAATTGTTAAATCAATACCATAGTCTTAAATCATAACATAGATCAATAATACATGCTTAGGACATATCAATATGTATTCGGTCCTCATCCAAAAAATTTATACTATTTTCAAAAATTATATCAACATACACTATGGTTCGAAAATGTCATAAACATGCTAGGCCATTCCAAAATTTTAATATGCAACTCCTATGCTCATTTAACATATATTCACATGTATTTTCAAAATAAAATCCTCAAGAACATATAAATAAACAATAGCTCATGCTCAATAACATTTAAACACATATATAAACATACATGAAACTTTCGAACCTATACATATATACTAAAACAGTTTGAAAATTTGATTAAAGGAGGTGAATAATCGAAGCTATTGGTCTCATTTACCTTGGATTTAAAATGGTTTCAAGAGCAATGTATGTATCAAGGTTGTGAAGTGGAGAAATGGAGAAGAAAAAATCTGAAAATGGAGGGGAAGAGCTCTCGATTTTTCTGCTGCAAATGGGAGAGAAATGAGGTGTTTGAGAGAGTGTTTAGTGTTGGAGAAGTGTATAGGAGAGGGTGAAGAATGGGAAGGGTCTCCCTATGTTATCTCTCTCTCTCCCTCTCGCCGGTTCTCTCTCTCTCTCTTTCCCACCCAATGAAAAAAAATGCAGCCAAATGATGGAGTGAGAGAGTGATCATTGAAGAGTGTTAAAAGAGCTCTCCATGTATTGGGCAAATTTAAAAAGTGGGAATCATTGTGCATGGGTGAAGGAGCCGGCGCATGGGGGGGGGGTTTAGGCTGATTTTATTTTTAAAATACTCTTAATACATTGTATTAATCATATAATAGGTCATAGATATATAATACATGTCATAAAATAATTAAAATCACTCATAGTGCAATTTTGAAATTACCGATAACAATTATTGAAAATAGGATTAAAATATAAATTACACCCATTATTGATGCTCATGTATTTTTCGTCCCAAATATACACATATATATCATATTATATGATTTAGATATTGAATAATAGCATAGGATAAAATTATTAGACATTTCAATCATATAAAACCCCATTTACATAAATAGGGTTTCAATTTTATAAAACCTGAAGCCTTCGATTTTTATGGTTAAAATTTGATTTAATGCTTAATAATATTCATATATATCATATTATAAAGTTTAGATATCATAGGATAATTTAATGGTATCATTTCATGTGATAGAACTTAATTTACAAGTTTAGGGTTTTCAAATTAAAATTAGGAAATATCGAGTTTTAATAACTCAAATATTCGTTTTAATAATAATTAATACTGTAATTATATAAAATAATAATAGGAAATTAATTATTATAATTTCCGAGCATTAAACTCATTTTTCAAATCGCTCTCAGACGTTAACGCTCAAAACGTCTCAAAACGTTCAAAATCGACTCATCTCAAAATGGTCGCAGTAAGTTCATACTTACTAAATAAATATATTCCATTTAATAAAGGAATTAAGATGGAACTTAATTCCAAGCTTCACTGCCCAGAAAATTTCATGAAAAGTCGACGTTCGACACGCTGCTGACGTTAAAAATATCGACGAATCATTTCATAATATTTCAATCCTTTAATTCACAATCCTTAGAGAATTATGAAAAGGAATTCGTTATAACGATATCGTATTGAAAACACAAGATTCGTTGTCGTAAAAAGATAATATACGGCAAAATCCTAATTACGGGTTTAGAATACCGTAATCGTATATTCGTTTCTTTGGAATATTACATATTCCTTAGACATATGGTGTCTTCGAAAGAATCAAATTTACATGGACAAATGGATATGAGGCCGTGTATTAATGTGAGAAAGATAATAGCTACGCATCACCATGACTTAGACCTCACGAATAGAATTACCTAACCCACGACTTGAAATAGCAGTGATGAGTATCGCACTCAAAATTTTGGAGACATTTCCTATATGGAATAAGTTGTGAGATCTTCACAAACCATAAAAGTTTGAATTATTTCTTGAGCAAGAGACTTAAAATGAGATAGAAAAGATGGCTCGAATCAAGAGAAGATTCCAATTGTGAGATAAATTATCACCCATGGAGGTCAAGGTTTTAAAGAGGCGCCGACAATGTCATATTGTCTAAGGAAAGGTTATATATATTTCAAGTAATAATAAGCTTAGAAATGAAATCATGAATGAAGCTCATGATATTTCTAATACCGCCCACCCAAGCACATTAAAGTATATAATGATTTACTTAGAAAATTAGGTAGTAAAGAATGAAATGAGATATAACCACATTGACTAACATTGTCTCGGTTGATAAGAAGTGAAGGCATTGTATCAATGACCTTATAAGAGGTTATAATCTCTAATGAAACACAAATGAAAGCGAAATGACATAGCAATGGAGTTTATGACGGGTTTTGCCAAAGTCATAAAGATGTAACACTACTATACGGATAGTAGTAGGTTAACTTACCAAATATGTTCATCTTAAGCTATTAAGATGACTCAGAGATCTGAAAAGTTATCTCAGTCGTATATAAAGGAAATCGTATCACTACAGGGGATACCAAAATCTCTCACTTTAGGTAGAGACTCCAAGTTTACCCCTAGATTTTTAAACTAGCTCACCAAAAAGGGAGTTAGATACGAGATTGTACCTTAACGTAGATGTCCACTCACGGACGGATGGACGATCAAAAGATAATATGGACGCCTAAGGATACGATGAGAACATTAATGTTAAATCAAGGTGCAGTGGGGCGTGTAGTACCACTTGTTAAGTTCACGTCGACCACAAACCGTCGAGCAACGATCAATATAGCCATATGAGGCATTATGTGGAAAGAAGTATTAACCGCCACGTTATTATAATAAAGTAGGTGAGAGAAAGTATAAAGTCCTGACAACGTAAATGAAATGAGTAAGATATCTGCCAAATGAGGCAAGGAATAAGAGAAACTCAGGACAAACAAAAGCCTTACGCTGATACACGTAGATCTGAACTGCTTTTGAATACGGAAATAAGTATCTTAAGATTTCTCCATCAAGGGAAATTTTGAAGTCAAGGTACGAGAAACGATGAGATCACACTTTATAAGACCTTACGAGATCCTAGAAAGGATAGGCCCAGTCGCCTAAAGATTGGTACTTCCACCAAAATTTGGGGAATGTACGTAATATTTTTCCACGTGTCACAGCTAAAGAAATATGAATATGACCCAAATCACGTAATCTATCATAATGACGTGATCCTTAACTCAAATATGAGTTGTGATGAAAATCTCGACTATTTGATCTTCGATTCAACGATTGAGAATCAAGTTTGGGTCTTTGATGAAAGTCCAATGGAGAAACCATGGACAAAAGGAAATCACGTGGAACGTTTAAAGATGCCGTGAAAGAAAGATACCCCGAACTTTTTGAGGTATGCAAATTTCGGGACGAAATTTCTTTAAGGGGGGTGGAATGTAATACCCCGATTTATTAAAAGCCTAATTACGATAATTAATTTCGTAAATTAGGGTTTTGGTATGATAATTGAATTAATAGATTATCGAATAATTATTTTGATTAATTAAAGGATAATAAATTCCTATGTTTTATTCACTAATGATTGTGAATTGAGGAATACGATTATATAACGTATTCAGGCAATATTATTTTAACGTCGATTGTATATCGATAGTTAGAATTTCGTAATATTTTCTAAGTGTTAAAGCTTAGAATTAAATTCCATATTACGACCATTTTGAGATGAGTCGATAATGAACGTTTTGTGACGTTTCAAACGTCAACGTTTAGAGACGATTAGCAATTTGAGTTTAATGATCAAGGAATTGTAATATTTAAATTCCTATGATTATTTTATGTAATTAGAATATTATTTAGCATTAAATAATGCTAGAGAATTAAGGAATGATTATTGAATAAAGTTAGCTATTTTCGAAAACCCTAATTTTTGAAATTAGGGTTTGACACATGGATTAATTCTAATAATTTTTTCTATGATATAATTTATCATCTAAGACATATATTATGATATAACTACTTATGGCATGAAAATTCAAATTTTGGCAATTGTAATTCAAAATTGCCGTGAGTTTCTATATATTACAACTTAATGGACGAAAATCTTCTAGCTTTATGCCATGGTGCTTTTGTATTTGTAATGGTGGGATATATTTGCACATAAAACAAGTAAAGTAAATGAAAGAATCAAGTGGGATGTTTTGGGAAGAGATAGCCGTGATTTTTGACTTTAAATAGGTAAGAAGAAATGATACAACTCTTAAGCTTGATTGAATACATATTTGGGATAGAGTGTAATGTATCTACATGCAAGAGACATGAAAAATCTGATTTTCTCATTCCTTTCTTCATGTGAGTCGACGGTAATTGTAGCAAGAAGTGGTCAATTGTTTTGTTTTGTTCAAAAACTTTTTCATGTATTAACTTTGTGTAAGAGATATTATCTATGATGATGTATACACTTGTTGACTGACAATAACATTTTGTCTTGTATTTTAGTGTAATAACCGAGAGAGTGAGAAAGATGTAATGAATGTAGTCTTTATTCATTTAGCTTGTATGTAGGTGATAGAAAAACAAAGCAAAACATTTCTCTTTCCTTTTCTCATTCTTTGTGTGAACTTCTAAGAAAAACAAGGTGGGTTCTTCATTTTCCAATCCCAAACCTCGATACATAATCCTTTGCACAAATAATCCAAGCCGTTAAAAGGATAGGAATTTAACGAGCTTCCTATATCGTTAAGATTTTCGATTTCACCGGTTCGATTTTAATATTTATGCTTAGGTTCTTAATGATAGAAATATGAAGAATTATGCTATCATGCTTAGTGGTATGTAAATATTGTTTATTATGATAAGTATGGTTCATATGTTATGATTTAATTGAAGCCTAAGCATGTTATAATTTTTATAGTAGTGATCGAAAATTTTGTGTTCAAAGTGTTGATGGATTTATGTTATATAATAGCAAAGGATCTCATTGTGATTATTTGGAAATTTTTAGATTTGTTTGTGATTTTTTTAAATACCGAAATTGGAAGGGAATTGTAGGTTGATGTACAAATTTTACTTAAGTGATATCTTAGCATATTAGTGATCTAGACCTTGATTAAGCACCCTATGAATTTATAAGGATTTTTGGAATGAGTTTGAAAATTAAGTATAAAACCGTGAGCTTTGAATAAGTATACTAAGGATTTTAAATCCTTTTATCAAGAAAATAATACACTATATGTCTAGAAATATTTTAGACATAGTTGGAATTTTCGAGAATTTATAAACATAGTATACTATGTTTATTTACCTAAACGTTATATTAAATAACGTTAGAAATGGAAAATAATGTATAATGTATTAGTTGATTAATATTGAAGAAAAATATAAATCAAGTTTATCGATTTGCGTGAAAATCGAGAGTTAGAGTTTATGAAAAGAAATCGATTGAAAATCGATTTATATTGAAATTGATTATAAATATGTTAAGAAAAGTCAAAAACGCCGACTTAAGATTAAACGTAAGAAATACGTTGAATAAATACATTAATACGTGTAAAACGTTTTAATTTTATAAGAATATCTCAATTGTGAGAAACGATTTCATAAATAAATCATTTTATTGAAAGACGTTGGTATAAGTTCGACATTTAACATAAATGGTTAATATGAGACCGTAGATTATATTACGTCTCTATCAAAGTACGAGAAATTATTCGTTAAGATATACGATGAAAGGATGTACTAATTTAATTAAAGGGTACGAAGTATTATTATAGAAAGTTATCAAAGTTCATTAAACTTTGAAAATCTCGAAATACGTGACCGACGTACTAAAATAGTTTTTACGTAAATGTTGGACGCGGACGAGGTGAATTGACGAAGAAAGAAATCGATTAGGACAATCTACAGTCCAGGTGGGCTTTACTCTACTCAAAATATCAAACGTTTTATTTACGATGCTTTATTCGCAAGAAATGATGAACTGGTTTATTTAATTACCTGCCCAAAACTGTTTATGTTTTATGTATGTATCCTATCCATATTCGAATTGTGAATGTTGTTGGGTAGCTCCCAACTGATGAATTGTTTGAATTCGTATCCTTGTAAGTACCCACAAGGATGATCGAGAATTCGTATCCTTTGCCGGGGTGGCAAGGATTTTGTGCACTATTTTGTGACTGTGTGCTGAAAGGGTGCTCGACCGGTCACGGCGTTCGTGAGAGGAGGCCTCCTCTCCGACGCAAGGGAAATGGTTATGAGATATGTTGATGGAATTATTGAGATATGTGGGATAGGATATGGATCATACATACCTGGAAAAATGCTTGGCCAAGCGATATTTATGGAAAATGACAGAAATTATTTAGTAAGCACGAGTATTTCAAATAAAAACCTAGTGTGCTACTGTGATGGGGCAGTGTAATTTCAATTGATAAAATATTTTGGCATGAGTCCACTGAGTGCATTCTTGTACTCAGCCCTGCATGTTTGTTTTTAAATGTGTAGGTTGAGCAGATGATGGATGGAGATGAGTCTGAGCAGTCGGAACCCTTTTTGATTATGATATGTTAGAAACCTTGACTACACATCGTCATATGTGTTTTCACACGTCTTTCCGCTGCAATAGAATACTAAATCATCTTTTGATGTTGTTAGTTGAATGCCTTCAGAACATATTAAATCTTGTATATATATTGGTTAGAGCTTCTTAGTTTACTTGAATTTAGTCCCACAATTCTTTGATTACTTATCCTTCATGATCCATAATTACTGTTTCAAGTATTAGTTCTCGCTAATCCGTCCTTAGGATTAGAGGGGTGTTACAAAGTGGTATCAGAGCAGTTCGCTCTTTGAATCCAAAACCTCCTTTCAGAGTTGAGTCTAGATTGAGTCACTAGAATTCTAGAGATCAGCCGACACTGCTCGACACTCTATCACATCAAGCTCAACTGGAATGAGGTAAATGATTCCTTTTCAAAAGTTTGAAAGTGAAAAAGGATGGAAATGTTTTCTTCGCAAAATTTTTGAAAAAAAAAAAAGAGATTCCCACAATATGCAGGTATGGGACTGCATATTTACGAGGAGAATGTTTGATGTTTGATTCGCTACCAAAAAAAAAGAAAGGTTTTGGTTCGCTACCAACATATTATGATTGTTTGATGTTTATGAGGAGAATGTTGTGATAATAAGGAAAGTCGTTGGTTCGCTACCGTATGATAATAATCATACGAGAATGTATTGACAAAGATTTGTGAAGAATAAAATGTTTGATTCATGAAATTCATAGAGATTTGTTGTTATGAATATTTGAAATTTTACTTTCAATTCTCAAGATTGTTTATGATTAATGATTATGTCGTCCCAAAAGGAACATAGACGAAATAAGAAGCATGATCACGAATTACGAAAGAGCATAGAAGTACGAATGTACGAAGTTCATCCCATAGTGAGAATGAAAGAAAAAATGGATTTGAAGAACGTCATTCCATTATGAGATTAAAGGATTGAAAAAAAAAAAAAACGACCTCAGAATGCCGACCTCGGAAAGCATGACGACCTCAGAATGTCATGCAAAATAAAAGCTAAGGCATTGAGCTAGGCGGAGAGCTCAAAATAAAAGCTAAGACATTGAGCTAGGCGGAAAGCTCAAAATAAAAGCTAAGGCATTTGAGCTAGGCGGAGAGCTCAAAATAAAAGCTAAGGCATTGAGCTAGGCGGAGAGCTCAAAATAAAAACTAAGGCATTTGACCTCGTCACATCGTCACACCTCGACGAGCTCACCTCGTCAGCTCGCCAATTCACCTCGGTGAGCTCACCTCGTCAGCTCACCTCGGCAAGCTCACCTCTTCACACCTCGGCGAGCTCACTTCGGCAAACTCACCTCACCTCGGACACTCCACCTCAGACAGTTCACCTCGGCGAAGGCGAACTGCTTCGCGCAGTGATTTTATTTTGGTCCGTTCTCCTTCGTTCGGACTCCGATTTGCGCACGGTTTTCGCCTACGTACTCCTAACGTACTGTACTATATATCTTATGAAGGACTGAACCCCTGATTCCTTCTCCAAAATTCACGAGAGTCAGTACACTCCACCTCGGACAGTTCACCTCAGCGAAGGCGAACTGCTTCACGCAGTGATTTTATTTTGGTCCGTTCTCCTTCGTTCGGACTCCAATTTGTGCACGGTTTTCTCCTACGTAATCCTATCGCGACGTAATTTATTTCTTATGAGGGACCAAAGCCCTGATTCCTCGTCCAGAATTTACGAGAATCAGTTGAAATTAGTTTATGGTTTTATAGAATGAGAACTTTATAGTACGATAAGAATCTTAGAGATGTTACTAGAGGGTAATATTCCCAATAATACGAGAAGAGCTATGACATGCATGAGAATCTTTGATGATGACCTATTATGAGTTATATAAGGTTTCAAATTCTATTCACTATTCAATTTTTGTCATTGAGTTTAACTCTACGACCTAGTTCGAATTGAGAAATCACTTGAATTTCTCACTTTTTCTCAAGAAAATTTTCAATCCAAAATTTATAAAGTGTCCTTTGAAACCAAGTCCTTGTGTGATGAGAAAATATTTGTGACGGTCCGCCAACCCATATGACCAAAGAAATCTCGAGAGTCGCTATTACGGTCTTGGGACCCTAGATCCTAAATTATTCAGTTCAAAGAATATATGGATTCAAATGGTAAAATATGTTATTTTGGGTTGCGAACCCATATCTTTTGAAAGTCGACATGACGAATTTTCTTCAATCCTAGAGACTAATAAGTAAGATGAAGGTTGACTTATCTTGTCACCAAAGTTTTGAATTAGTAAAGTGATAAACATCGTATATAATGTAGGTTGACTTATTTTGGTAACCTAAAGGTTGCGCATCGCTTAAGTGACGACATCGAGGAGCTATGATGTAAATAAGATCTCGATGAGACGAGATATATTGTTCCCTATGATACACATGGATGTGATGACCCTTGATGGGCTTTTCAAAGATTGATATGATAAATTATATCTTCATGTGATTGTTATGAAAATGAAGTTGAATGAGATACTCTTTAGCATAGAATGCAAGAGTTGAAGTAAAGGGAAGTGCATGATATCCTTGATATAATTTCCTCTTATTATGTCATAATAAGAGATAGTACAACTTATCTTTAAGATAGTTGATTGTCCTTAAAACCTCCTTAGTAGGTTGGGCATGTTTAAAGAATGGGATGCACAATATTCTTTTCAAAGGATACATATGAAGAAATGGTAGCATCTCGGATCACAAATCTCTCATCAGATACCCCAATCAATGAGATTATGGTTGAGCATAATCGATTCCAAGTAATTGAGACTTGGTTAAACAAATGATAAAGAGATTGAGGAATCATAATCATTGAGATGTGTGAACAATGGGATAGCCCTAGCATGAAAATCAAGTATGGAGAAGATATCTCCACACAAGGCGTGGTAATGAGATGCTTGAATTTAAGTTATGGTGTACAAATGTACTACCTTACCAAGCTATATGACAATAATGACGGTTCTAGTCCTGAGCGTAAGAACCGAAGTATAATGAAAGTAATATTACTTTCTGATACAATGCTCAAGAAAAAGGGGCAAAAGTCAAAGAATAGCTGAAGAAATTATGAGTTATACAATTCTGGGATAGCCCACAATATGATATAAGCTTCAGAGACATTACGACTTGATAAGTAAAGTAATTCCTTTGAAGTAAAGAAGCGAGTAAGAGATGATTCATTATTTGAAATGGATCTAAGTACTCTAAGTTATATTGACACAAAACGCTTATCTTGTGTGTCTTAGAAATTAACCAACAGGATAGCTTCTATAGACCTTGCAAAGGAAATGCATCCAAAAGGACAAATGAAAAGATTCACATGGAAGGATCTTAAGATGAATCTAATTGAAATCTTACCCTCATACTTTTGTGACGATCAATAAAGTGAGATATTAAGTATCTCTGACATGGGAATGAAGCATTCATCGAATGTCGAGAAAATGGTAAAGATATTTAACGTCAAGGCAAAAGTATAATTCGTCCCCAATGGACAAAGGATTTCATCCTATGCAAAATTTCATGATGAATCAATAAAGATTAAGAAGAAATAAAGTATATCCTGAAGGGATACTACAAACGATGGCACTAAATGCCAGTACAAGGATTTTCTCTGGAAAAGAGTTTAAAGTAAGGATATATGAGAGATATATTCCTAAGATCGATAAAGTGAAAAAGGGAATTGAATCATTCATACTGGATCAGAAATGAATGATAGTGTCAGATACATCACGATCTATACGATGAGATTTAATTATAGAGATATCAATATCAAAAGATAGGTCGATGTAGACCTAACCACAAAATGCTATTGATAAAGGCATAATTGTACTGACACCCGAGAAGGATATGATGAACGAGGTAACAGAAGGCCATAGCAAGGGAACATAATGTCCCAAGGGAAAGGACAATGATTTATGAAAAAGATGTTTACTTGAATAAACGGGAACACCGTTGACCAGAGCCTATACTTCGCACCGAAAATAGAACGAACACAAAAACCAGGAAGGCCTGAAAGGTATGAGAATTTTTTTTTCTCAGAATACCTATAATATTTTGTTCGATACAGGTGCTTCGCTTTCTAACCTCGCATGAGTATGCGTAGAAACGATAGAACCCAACTCAGGGTAAACGAATCAAGAAATAAAAATCTCTTCACCTATACGAGAATTTTGGCCATCGCAGGTGTTGCTCAAGTTTAGAATTGGACCTAGGATTGCCTAAGGTTCTAACAAATGATTTGGATCATAATATCTATGTGGAACTTAGATATAATTATAGAAACAGAAGTTTCAGAAATGGATGTCACTCGCATGATTAGAGACGTGGGCATAGTCTCTTCAATGGAAATTCTACGCGACAGGATATTAGTATCCCCTATTACTTTAATTTAAGATTGGCTCATCTAGAACTATCTGTTTACAGATGACAGGAAAAGGGTGTCTGACGGGTAAAAGGTTAACCACAAGACCTACAAGCTTAGAACTCACACGGACATATCGACTCTCTTATTATAAACTGGGCATAAATTATGACAGTTTTGGAAGAAATTCCCGCTCCTTTGGAGGATCCCGTAACTATGGAGAGATGGATGAGGATGGTATCCAACGACTTATCCGTGGTTTGCCAACAGACTGGCAGGATCTTGCAAAGGAAGTATCAAGAGAATTTTTTCCTGCATGAAAAGAATTCGTGGTTTGGACGGACTTGGTGGTTTGACAACAGGCTCAAGCATACATATAATGCATATGGAACGTCACCTACGAGTACTTGTCCTGGTCCCCGGCAAGTTAAACAACATGGTATAAAAGAGTGGTTGTACCCTGATGTTCCAAACCCCGCCCACGTCCTGTGCCGTCAATTATACCAGAAAGAGACGAGAATGGCAAAAGAACAGGATCTTATCATCCTCGAGGATTAAGGGAATTACCGTTATCAACTCGACCTTACTTTCTGATAAAAGTAACACACACTGCTGGAATCAAAGAAGTAACAGGGAGCAGTGTGACCCCTGACTCTTTGAAAGAGAAAGATCATCGGATATATGAGGCAATAACGTACCTGGAGAAAGGCAAATTTCTAAATGAGGAGTACGATTCCGATGAAGGCCACTCAGAGACATAAGATCCTATGATAATATGGGACTTATATGTAGATAGTGGGTCATGTGTAAATGGTATGGTTAAAATGTGTAAATTGAACGTAGTTGGAATATTTTGTGAATAGGTTGGAATGGTGTCAAACTTTTGGGTGTAAATAGAACTAGGCGCCATGTAATTAGTCGGCTTGATAGACCGACCCTCATAATTAAGGTATGGAAAGTCCTCATTGAGGCATTTTGATGAGATATATTATATGGTTTTGTAGAATGGTATCGGATGTACAAAACGAATTGTTCGAATAAGATATGGTTACTATGAGATTATAGTCATAACCATTCGACAAGCTAGTGCACCACCTGCTCATGAACCTCAAAATCGAGTGTTCCACACGTGCATAGACAATTTTGTCTAAATCCTTATGAATGATGTTCTTATCCATATGAAGAACGGAAAGAACATAAAGAACATCGAAGGATCAGATTGTACATTTAGAGTCGAGGAAATTTTGCCAAGTTTAGTATTGTGAATTTCGCTTAAATAAGTAATATTCCTTGACATATGGTATCTTCTAAAGAATCAAATTTACATGGACAAATGGATATGAGGCCGTGTATTAATGTGAGAAAGATAATAGCTACGATCACCATGACTTAGACCTCACGAATAGAATTACCTAACCCATGACTTGAAATAGCAAAGAGTAGTGCGTGCAAAATTTTGGAGACATTTCCTATATGGAATAAGTTGTGAGATCTTCACAAACCATAAAAGTTTGAATTATTTCTTCGAGCAAGAGACTTAAAAATGAGATAGAAAAGATGGCTCGAATCAATAGAAGATTCCAATTGTGAGATAAATTATCACCCATGAAGGTCAAGGTTTTAAAGAGGCGCGACAATGTCATATTGTCTAAGGAAAGGTTATATATATTTCAAGTAATAATAAGCTTAGAAATGAAATCATGAATGAAGCTCATGATATTTCTAATACCGCCCACCCAAGCAAAGATTAAAGTATATAATGATTTACTGACAAAATTAGGTAGTAAAGAATGAAATGAGATATAACCACATCGACGAACATTGTCTCGGTTAATAAGAAGTGAAGGCATTGTATCAATGACCTTATAAGAGGTTATAATCTCTAATGAAACACAAATGAAAGCGAAATGACTAGCAATGGAGTTTATGACGGGTTTTGCCAAAGTCATAAAGATGTAACACTACTATACGGGTAGTAGTGGGTCGACTCACCAAATATGTTCATCTTCGCTATTAAGATGACTCGTAGATCTGAAAAGTTATCTCACCGTACATAAAGGAAATCGATCTCTGCTGGGATACCAAAATCTCTCACTTGTGTAGACTCCAAGTTTACCCTAGATTTTTAAACTAGCTCACCAAAAGGGAGTTAGATACGAGATTGTACCTTAACGTAGATGTCCACTCACGGAAGATGGACGATCAAAAGACAATATGGACGTCTAAGGATACGATGAGAACATTAATGTTAAATCAAGGTGCAAGTGGGAACGTGTAGTACCACTTGTTAAGTTCACGTACGACCACAGCTGTCAAGCAACGATCAATATAGCCATATGAGGCATTATGTGGAAAGAAGTATTAACCGCCACGTTATTATAATAAAGTAGGTGAGAGAAAGTATAAAGTCCTGACAACGTAAATGAAATGAGTAAGATATCTGCCAAATGAGGCAAGGAATAAGAGAAACTCAGGACAAACAAAAGCCTTACGCTGATACACGTAGATCTGAACTGCTTTTGAATACGGAAATAAGTATCTTAAGATTTCTCCATCAAGGGAAATTTTGAAGTCAAGGTACGAGAAACGATGAGATCACGCTTTATAAGATCTTACGAGATCCAAGAAAGGATAGGCCCAGTCGCCTATTGATTGGTACTTCCACCAAAATTTGGGGAATGTACGTAATGTTTTTCCACGTGTCACAGCTAAAGAAATATGAATATGACCCAAATCACGTAATCTATCATAATGACGTGATCCTTAACTCAAATATGAGTTGTGATGAAAATCTACGACTATTTGATCTTACGATTCAACGATTGAGAATCAAGTTTGGGTCTTTGATGAAAGTCCAATGGAGAAACCATGGACAAAAGGAAATCACGTGGAACGTTTAAAGATGCCGTGAAAGAAAGATACCCCGAACTTTTTGAGGTATGCAAATTTCGGGACGAAATTTCTTTAAGGGGGGTGGAATGTAATACCCCGATTTATTAAAAGCCTAATTACGATAATTAATTTCGTAAATTAGGGTTTTGTTATGATAATTGAATTAATAGATTATCGAATAATGATTTCGATTAATTACAGGATAATAAATTCCTATGTTTTATTCACTAATGATTGTGAATTGAGGAATACGATTATATAACGTATTTAGCAATATTATTTTAACGTCGATCAGATATCGATAGTTAGAATTTCGTAATATTTTCTAAGTGTTAAAGCTTAGAATTAAATTCCATTATAAATGGAATGATTTAATAAAGTGATTACGACTTTATTACGACCATTTTAAGATGAGTCGATAATGAACGTTTTGTGACGTTTCAAACGTCAACGTTTAGAGACGATTAGCAATTTGAGTTTAATGATCAAGGAATTGTAATATTTAAATTCCTATGATTATTTTATGTAATTAGAATATTATATAGCATTAAAATAATGCTAGAGAATTAAGGAATGATTATTAAATAAAGTTAGCTATTTTCGAAAACCCTAATTTTTGAAATTAGGGTTTGACACATGGATTAATTCTAATAATTTTTTCTATGATATAATTTATCATCTAAGACATATATTATGATATATAACTACTTATGGCATGAAAATTCAAAGTTTGGCAATTGTAATTCAAAATTGCCGAGTTTCTATATATTACAACTTAATGGACGAAAATCTTCTAGCTTTATGCCATGGTGCTTTTGTATTTGTAATGGTGGGATATATTTGCACATAAAACAAGTAAAGTAAATGAAAGAATCAATTGGGATGTTTTGGGAAGAGATAGCCGTGATTTTGACTTCAAATAGGTAAGAAGAAATGATACATCTCTTAAGCTTGATTGAATACATATTTGGGATAGAGTGTAATGTATCTACATGCAAGAGACATGAAAATCTGATTTTCTCATTCTTTTCTTCATGTGAGTCGACGGCAATTGTAGCAAGAAGGGTCAATTGTTTTGTTTTGTTCAAAACTTTTCATGTATTAACTTTGTGTAAGAGATATTATCTATGATGATGTATACACTTGTCGACTCACAATAACATTTTGTCTTGCATTTTAGTGTAATAACCGAGAGTGAGAAAGATGTAATGAATGTAGTCTTTATTCATTTAGCTTGTATGTAGGTGATAGAAAAACAAAGCAAAACATTTCTCTTCCTTTTTCTCATTATCGCGTGAACTTCTAAGAAAAACAAGGTGGGTTCTTCATTTTCCAATCCCAAACCTCGATACATAATCCTTTGCACAAATAATCCAAGCCGTTAAAGGTTAGGAATTTAACGAGCTTCCTATATACGCTAAGATTTTCGATTTCACCGGTTCGATTTTAATATTTATGCTTATGTTCTTAATGATAGAAATATGAAGAATTATGCTATCATGTTTAGTGGTTTGTAAATATTGTTTATTATGATAAGTATGGTTCATATGTTATGATTTAATTGAAGCTAAGCATGTTATAATTTTTATAGTAGTGATCGAAAATTTTGAGTTCAAAGTGTTGATGGATTTATGTTATATAATAGCAAAGGATCTCATTGTGATTATTTGGAAATTTTTAGGATTTGTTTGTGATTTTTTTTTTAAATACCAAAATTGGAAGGGAATTGTAGGTTGATGTACAAATTTTACTTAAGTGATATCTTAGCATATTAGTGATCTAGGACCTTGATTAAGCACCCTATGAATTTACAAAGATTTTTGGAATGAGTTTGAAAAATTAAGTATAAAAACCGTGAGCTTTGAATAAGTATACTAAGGATTTTAAATCCTTTTTAATCAAGAAAATAATACACTATATGTCTAGAAATATTTTAGACATAGTTGGAATTTTTGAGAATTTATAAACATAGTATACTATGTTTATGACGAAACGTTATATTAAATAACGTTAGAAATGGAAAATAATGTATAATGTATTAGTTGATTAATATTGAAGAAAAATATAAATCAAGTTTATTGATTTGCGTGAAAAATCGAGAGTTAGGACTTTATGAAAGAAATCGATTGAAAATCGATTTATATTGAAATTGGTTATAAAATATGTTAAGAAAAGTCAAAACGCCGACTTAAGATTAAACGTAAGAAATACGTTGAATAAATACATTAATACGTGTAAAACGATTACTTTTATAAGAATATCTCAATTAGAGAAACGATTTCATAATTGAAATCATTTTATCGAAAGATGTTGGTATAAGTTCGACATTTAACATAAATGGTTAATATGAGACCGTAGATTATATTACGCCTCTATCAAAGTACGAGAAATTATTCGTTAAGATATACGATGAAAGGATGTACTAATTTAATTAAAGGGTGCAAGTATTATTATAGAAAGTTATCAAAGTTTATTAAACTTTGAAAATCTTAAATACGTGACCGACGTACTAAAATAGTTTTACGTAAAGGTTCGACGCGGACGTGGCGGTCGACGAAGAAAGAAATCGATTAGGACAATCTACATCTGTGTGGGCTTACTCTACTCAAAAGATCAAACGCGTTTTATTTACGATGCTTTATTCGCAAGAAATGATGATGAACCGGTTTATTTAATTACCGCCCAAAACTGCTTATGTTTTATGTGTATCCTATCCATATTCGAATTGTGAATGTTGTTGGGTAGCTCTCAACCGATGAATTGTTTGAATTCGTATCCTTGTAAGCACCCACAAGGATGATCGAGAATTGTATCCCGTCTTGGAGAGGCAAGGATTTTGTGCACTATTTTATGACTGTGTGCTGAAAGGGTGCTCGGCCGGTCACGGCGTTCGTGAGAGGAGGCCTCCTCTCCGACGTAAGGGAAATGGTTATGAGATATGTTGATGGAATTATTGAGATATGTGGGATAGGATATCGATCATACATACATGGAAAAATGCTTGGCCAAGCGATATTTATGGAAACTGACTGAAATTATTTAGTAAGCACGAGTATTTTAAACAAAAACCTCTTGTGTTACTGTGATGGGGTAGTGTAATTTCAATTGATAAAATATTTTTGCATGAGTCCACTGAGTGCATTCTTGTACTCAACCCTGCATGTTTGTTTTTAAATGTGCAGGTTGAGCAGATGATGGATGGAGATGAGTCTGAGCAGTCGGAACCCTTTTTGATTATGATATGTTAGAAACCTTGACTACACATCGTCATATGTGTTTTCACACGTCTTTCCGCTGTAATAGAATACTAAATCATCTTTTGATGTTGTTAGTTGAATGCCTTCTGAACATATGAAATTTGTATATATATTGGTTAGAGCTTCTTAGTTTACTTGAATTTAGTCCCACAATTCTATGATTACTTATCCTTCATGATCCATAATTACTGTTCCAAATATTAGTTCTCGCTAATCCGTCCTTAGGATTAGAGGGCTGTTACACTCCTACTGGAGAAGAAATTCTCATGATTTGTTCAGCGCGTTTAGGATCTAATCCTAATTTCTCTACGCATGCTTCACTCATAAAAGAATGCGAGACGCCAAGATCAAACAAGAGGATAACGTGCAATTGGAGTAGTGTTCCATACTTGCAAGTTTCCTTGGTTCCTTGGCGGCTCTGCGAACTCCTTTATTGGTTGAGGCGTAGGCCACGGCTTGCGTGGCGCTTCGTTGTTGTTGTTGTTGCGGCTGCTTCTTACATTGTTGTTGTTGGGGCTGATTATCTGCTTTGTGGTCGTCGCCATTGTTGTTGTCGTTGCCGCCGTGGTTGATATGGTCCTTGATTCGGCCGGAAGTAATGAATCGGGGTTGTTGCTTTGAACGGTTGAGCTTGGATAGCCGGATCGACCGGACTCGGTTGGGCACATTAGGTGCCATTTCCCTGGCGTATCCTGTAGGCGATCTCGAGTAGTGGCCCTTCCGCCACACTTGAAGCATCCGTCATTTGTAAACGCGCATGCCCCATCAGTGACTCCTATGGCACCTGGGGCATACGGGGAGCCTCACAAATTTCTAGTTTCCCCCGCCAGGTGCGGGTATCATGGGGTGTCCATTTCCTTGCTCGTGCCCAGATGACATGTTGTTCCCTTGCCATGGCCTCCTCGTCGCCGCCGATGTTGATCCTTGACTTTGGTGGGGTCCTTCCCACTTCCTCTTTCCACGATACCCTTGGTGATTCGGGGGGTGCACAACGACAATCTTGTCCTCCGGCATAGCAGCCTCGATGTCCAATGCCCGACTGAGGGCATCACGGTAAGTCAGATTTCCGTGACCAGCTAGCGACACCCTGATCTCATGGCGGAGTCCCGCCCGAAATTTTTCCATCCTTGTCTCATCGGTGTCGACCAGCTGTGGCGCATACCGCGACATCTCGCAGAAGGCACGGTCGTAATCTATGACCGTGGTCTTTCCTTGGCGCAGGTTGTAGAACTCATGCTCCTTCCTCTTCCGGTAACTCTTCGGAATGTACTTCTCGTACACCTCCTCCTTAAATTCCTCCCAGGAGAAATCTTCCAATTCCTCCTTGGACAGAGTCTTTCTCTTCGCCTCCCACCAGAAGTCGGCGGCGCCAGTCATCTGGAAGGCAACGCATGACAAGCGTTCTTGAGAGGTGCAGTGAAGGAAGTTAAAGATTCGCTCCAGTGCGCGAATCTAAAGTTCAGCATCCACTGGATTCCCAGTCCCGTTGAAAGTTGGCGGGTTCTGCTTGAGGAATAGTTCCTCAACCCTTCTTGCCAACAAGTGGTGGTGGTAGAGGTCATCTCTTTCGGTGTTACCTCACCGCTTCGACGGCATTCTATCTTTCATAAATATACTTAATCAAATATCTTCTTATACCATCCGTCAGATCATAAATATCTTAGCACGGTATGTATATATGATCATCGATAAATCTAGCACATCATCGAACACCACATATCACAACCTTAAAACCAAAGCTCTCGTGGAGCTATCATCATATCTAATCAAATGTCTCTACGAAGACTTTCATCATCGCTTTTAAGATCCACAAAGGTCGCACGGAGTATGATGCTCCAAAATTAACATCAACATCACTCAGTGTACCTAGTCACGGTGCATACAAAAATCTAAATGTTACCGTGGTCATCATAATAAGGTTTCATGTCGGAACGACTCATCGTTTCCGTAGGCATCAAAAGATATACAATGGTATATAGACAAACACCATCTTATCCTAATAACTAGATCCATAATCTCCCGGGGTGTGGACATGGCTCATCGTGTCGGAGTCAGAACCGGGAGTATGGGTACTGTCTACTCCTTCTATCTCATCGTCAACAGGTAGGTCCTCCTCAGGGTCTTCCTCTGGATCCTCCTCCTCTATGACCTCAGCATCGAATGTGGAAGCCACGGGCTCTCGGACTCTAATGACCCTAGCTTCTCCTATAACAGCCAGGTCTCGGTGGATCTCAGTCGTGATCTCCTTGAAAGCAGCGACTAAAAATGGAGCAGCAGCAAGACGGGCACAAGCTTCTCTCACAGTGCCTGGAGCTAGGCCACATGGATCATCAACCTCCACAGTATCATGGTACAGGGGTCCATGCGGTAGCGGGGACAACTGAGCTAGGGGAGCACCAGTAGGTAGAGACGGATGCTGACATAGAATGATCGGTAGCGATGGTCTTGGCTGTTAATGACGGGGCTCGAATCCTACTAACGGTAGGACCGAAAAAGTGAGTTGTCGAGGAAGGGAAGGTCTAGCCTCGAACAATTCCTGCCACTGCCGGGTAAGAATACGGGTCCGTCGGCTGCCAATCGGGGCACCTCCGGGTGGAGACACTCCGGAATCTCATCGCGCCAAGTGTGTTCCTGCGCGGGGAGATATGGTCCACGTGGTGCAGCTTCGTACACCGTGAATACATAGCTCAGATGGCTAGCAAAGCGAGGCAGGTCCACCTCCAGATCGTAGCTATCTCGGCGTCGATATATGTAATCCGCCGATATCTCGCGAGCATACCCCCGCCATCGGATGGCGCCTCATGATAAGTCAAGCACACCGTCATAATGAGATGTACCTCAGGCGTGTGCAGCGGCCCAATGACGGGTGAAGTGGGCTAAGAACTCGCCGAGATCGTCTCCTCGGCACATCTGGTAGAAACGGTAGTAGCATACCACCTCTTCGGGTGTGACTCTAGAAGATAAAGGGAGCCTAGTCGTAAAAACCGTCTGAACATCTTATATTCCTAAGTTCTTATGAAACTACTTTCATGGTTTGGTCTCTAGGAAGAGACTGCATGGTTCCTTAGGATAGAACAAACGTTCGATGTCTAGCCTTCGGGTAAAGGCTAAGTGGTCACCCTTTCTCATTGGGTCCTGAATTCCTTATTTCTATTCGTATTATAACATCGATCATATGCGTTCTTTCAATACTTACAATTAGATCATTCTTTTCATACTTTCATAACGTTATACTTTGATTTTTCGTTATCGCCACGATAGAGATAGACGATGGTGTTCGAATTCCTTCACATTGAGATGTTGGGATTCATAGCGCGCGAACCTCCGCTAAGTAATCGCTTTGTCATCATAGACTCGTCGGCGTTGTCATCCTCGCATCCGCTCGTATTGGGATTCTTATAATTTCTATGTTCTCGCTCTTCCTTAGTATTCCGCTCAATCGGGGATACCTTATGTTCTCATACTAAGTTCGCGCAATAGTGATCATGCGCCTTATGAGTCTATGTTCTCATGGGAAACATACTCATTTACATTATGCCTCTAGATGCTTTGCTATAGAGTAAACACAACTCATAACATATAATGCGATAAATGTATACTCATATCATTCATTTATCAATCTCCCAGAGTTTTCAACACTTTTCAACCTAACAACCAGTTATTTTGAAAATAACTTTTCAATTTCAATCATTCTTTTTTTTCCAAAACTGGATACAACAAATCCATTTGAAATTTTGAGACTTTTCCCCTTTCAAACATATTTCAACCTTCAAAACAATGCGACTTTTGTAAGTCCAATTCACATTTCATAAATTTCCATCATTTCAAAACAATTTTCAGTTGAGATAGTTACCTTCTTCCTCGTTGAGCAGGACGACGATGGAGTGCAAGTGCGATGAAAAACATAAACAATTTTAGACTCGACTTTCAACTTAGGATTCAAGGAAAGGATTTCTAGGGT
Source organism: Salvia rosmarinus (assembly GCA_036937905.1). Taxonomy (NCBI): domain Eukaryota; kingdom Viridiplantae; phylum Streptophyta; class Magnoliopsida; order Lamiales; family Lamiaceae; genus Salvia; species Salvia rosmarinus. Next base: position 126,681 of record JAODLM010000185.1, read on the forward strand.
TCGAGCTAACAAGTGCTCGATACCATCGTTAGGACGACCGACTTCCCAAGGAAGTACGGATCATATGGATCGTCATTTGGTATGATAAAGCAAATAATATAAATATAACTAATTGATGCAATTAACCATTTAACTACTCGATAACGCATAGACTAAAAAGGGATAAGCTATTCAATACCAACTCAAGTCACAGAAGGACTTGCCAAAAGGTTCAAGGTTCAAATATAACCCAGTCAGGGCACAATTCAAGGAACGAGGTACGACCTTAAGTTCAATACAGTATGAAAGCAGTTATAATCAAAACATCAAAATAATATCAGAGTTAGGCAGCAAATAAACGTGTGGACATGCATATGACGATACATGCCCAAGGTTCTAGAATCCTTTCTAATTAAGCAACAAAACAACTGCTACTCTGCACCACCTCGCACCCATCATCGATCCTTGCTCAACCTGCATATCAAAAACAAGATGCAGGGCTAAGTACAAAAGTACTCAGTGGACTCATTGCCGAAAACATTTTCTTTATCAAAAGTTATTGAACTGCCCACAATAGCACATGAGGATTTTAATTGAAAGACTCATGCCTATCAAACATTTTATCATTTCTCAAAAGCGTCAGGCCTGACTATTTCATTCACGTTGTTTCCATATCTGATCATTCATTCATTCATTCGCCCACTATGGAGGTGGCCACCTACACATAGTCGTCGTGATCGGTCGAGGTAGCTAACCTTAACACACAGTCACACGTGTACACAATCCGAGTTAGTCCTTAACTAAGTCGGATCCGATCGTTACCCTTTTTAACGCTATGGACCAACACATTCTCATACCACGTTGGATATACCAACCTCAGATAGGATAACAACAAAACATAAATATTTGGCAGTCAATAACATTTCATGTGACAATATTTCATAAAGCTTTGTAAATCATGCTTTGAGTTATGCATAACATTTTTGTTTCAAGAGGGCGCACCTGCTAATCCAAAGCTAGTAAGTCTAAGTGAGCGGGTGTGGTTGTTCTTCCTCACGACTACGCATTTATCAAACCCTTCATAAGAAAATCACTTTTCTTAGATTCTTTCTATCGATCGAATGTCGTTTATAGATTACGACTTAAAGTTCCCAATTAGGGTTTCTTTATGATTTTATGTGATTGTTTTAAGATAATTCTTATTATCTTACATTCCCATTTCTCAAACTATATTACTTCATCGTTCATAAGTGAACTTCAACTTATGAATCACATACTCCGAGTCTATCCTCGACTCTTAACCTTAGTCTTATTCTAAACGTTATTACGTTATAGATTGTCGGTAATCAAATTATGATTGGTATATTAGGATATTCTCAAGCCACTAACTAGACTTAACAATTGTAGTTACGTCCTAGTAGGTTATGCTTGACGACTTGTCGTATTAACACGACGAATAACGGGGAGTCTTGACTTATGACTCGAGTGATCACATGCTATCATGTAAGTAAGTACTTTAGGAATAGATGAATTCCTTAGGGAATATTAACTCGACTTTTGAGACATAAAGATCGACATCTTATGTTCGAATCTTTGTTTACACTTTACGACGTTGTTTGTTTTCTCTTAACTCGTCGGGGATTGTATAAGTTGTATAATCGTTCAATCTAACGACGTATTGGGTTGTCGTTATTGAGTATCAACGTTGTAGCTCGGCTTTTGGTTTTTCTAACTTAGGAACTCACGTTTAAGTATCCTTTTATTAATAGCAACCCCTAATTTTTGTCTAACTTCGATTCTCGTTAATTCCTTCTTAAGTTATCGAAATTGGTCGATTTCTTTCGGATTCTCGTACATATAGTATTATGTTGTTTACGTTTGGGGTTTTGGTTTGTCGGTACAACATAAACATAAACCATTCAACATCATACAACACCATACACAACATAAACTATACTAAAGCATTAGAAAACCCTAATTTCTAACATAATGCAAAACTATTGTATATGTGTGTATAAGTGTTCCATTCATTCATCACAATCACAACCATTCATTCCAAGCTTATAGTTAACTATCATAGCATCATTTAACATTAGAATTAAACTTATACGTAACTATTTTGCTATGTTTTCGATAATTAACAATAATTAGCATATGTACTCAATAAATTCAAATAAAATCATGTTATACTTTTATCATACTATAGAATTTAATTACTAACTCAATATCATCATATAAAAATTTAACCATAGCTTAAAAATCCTCAAAGTTTTCGGTAATCATAAATTAATGAGCCTTTGTGTTCAATAAATTCCACAAAAATTATATCATGCTTATATCATATACTAAACATGAAATATCATTTCATATCATGCATTAAAATTTAAATCCATGCTTTTCACCACTTAAGCATTTTCGGTAATAATATAGTATATATATATATTCAATAAATTCCATTCCTTCACAATATGTTTATATTATGCAATAACATGTAATATTAGCATTAAACACCAACCAATATTTATAATATGAATCAAATGCTTGGAATTCTTTTTGTCCTCACACATATTTTACATATGTGTTCAATAATTTCCAACAATGCGTATTAGGTTCATATTATTTCTAACATAACATATCCTATCATTTTAAACAAATGAAATCAAATAAATCCTTAGATATATATATATAGTTTTTGGCCTTTTCATAAAAATAGGAGTAGTGTCTCAAAAATTTCAAGATTAATATATGATGTTCATATCATATATTAAACACTATATCTCAACTATTTCTCAACAAATAAATTCAAATAATGGCTTACAAATATTTAAATAAATTCTGCCCATTTTTGAAAAATAGGAGTAGTGTTTCAAAAATTTCAAGATTAATATATGATGTTCATATCACATATTAAACACTATATCTCAACTATTTCTCAACAAATAAAATCATACAAAATACAAGAAAATTCCAAAAATATTCTGAAAATTACCATATTTATTATACATGCTCCTAATACATCAACAAGTAACAATATCAAATAATATTCACAAAAGCATGCTTTATCACATATAAAAAGAAATAAAATATAAATCGAAAATATCAAACATGCTCCAAAAATTCTCAAATTTTAACTACAGCCTTAGAACATCATTATAAGCATTTTGCATTCATGTCTTGAGAGCATTTGATGGCACAAAAGTCACGAAAAAATGAGGAGCAAAACTAGGTTTCAACTAAAAAATTCTAACAAAAATTCCACTCCATTAGGATGGAAGAGGATGATGAATACTACCTTTCTATGGTCTTAGAATAATTTTTTGAGAGTTGGAAGGGTTTGAAATGGGGGATTGAAGCTCAAAAGCTTGAAGAACAAGTGAGAAAAGTTTGAAAAAAGAGAGAAAAATGGTTCCAAGAATGAGAGTCTGTAATGGACGGTTCCCTACTGTATTGGCAGCTTAAAGGGCTGTCATTAGCCTATTTGGAATGGTCTTGGTGGTAGTTGGGAGGAGAATTGGTCAAATTACCCGTTTTGGCATGTAAATACCGACTCTTTAAGTTTTAACGCGCTTTCGATTGATTTCTCGGAAGCTTAAGGTTTTATTATCTTAAATAGCCTTAAAAAGACTTATTTCAATGTCCATAATAATTTCATGAAGTTTGGATGGCATCCGATAAGTCAATTCCGAGTTATCGCGGAAAAACAACGTCCGACGATTAAATTATGCTCATTCGAAATTCTATTGAATTCTTGAGCTTTTATAATTAATTTGAGTCTTATAAATCATATTTATTTATTTAAACCCTTGGTTTGAGTTTTGGGTCGTCCGGACAAATTTAGGGTTTTTCTGGTATATTTTCCCGGCGTTCGGTTAAGTTCTTCAAGAATTTCTTTCAGAAATTGATTCTTATAATTTATAAATTCATAATAATATATTCCTTCATGATTTTGATTGTTATCATTAATTTTCATGATTAGCACGGACTGAAAATTGTTTCGGCTCGTGAATAGTACTTTTAAGACTGACCGGGCAAGCATGTCCGAAAATTCTCATTCTTTGGCTTCTCACATGTTTTCGTGAGAGGATTCTAGAAATGAAATCCTTTTGTTAAAATTCATTCTAGATCTTTCATTCTATGTTCAGGCTATTCAGAAAACCCTAATCCGGTAGGACTAGTCACTAGTTTTTGATTTCTCTTGTTTTCGATCTCCGAATCGATTCTAATTCATTTCGTTGGTTACCTTAAACATAATTAAGGTCTAAGCACCACAAATAAGTGGTCTAAGCATCACTAATAAAAGTTTTAAATTTTTCGGGTTATTACAAGTATTCACCTAAGACCCAGGCAATCAGAGCACATCTTGGGTGGGACCATACTCACGAAAGGCTTGCTACCATGCGGGATCACTTTACCGAGGCAGAAGCCCGAGTCCGAGCACTGATAGGAAGGGAGAGAGAGGAGGAGGAAAGACATAATGGATCAGGTAATATAACGGGGAGCAGTAGACAGACATGGAGGATGGATATCTAGGTGGTCAGTATGTACAGTGACAGTCGCAGAGTCTGCTATCGCATGAAACAAAGCGGCATCTTTTTGTAGTAACCGGAGTCAGATTCTTTTGCTCACATCTGTCATTTTTGATTGACATACCTATGATCTTGTATTTTGACAGTCCTTCATGGACACTTGGATAATACTGATACTAACGCTGTCTATGACAGGATGTTTATGTTTTAATGCTTATATGTGATATGAGCTATGCTATGATGATATATGATCTATATGATGATGTGATGATGTGTGATGATGTTATGTGAGATGCATAACGATGATGTGTTGACAGGATTGCATTGTTAGATGCGATTGTGATATGTGATACATGTGATGATATGTGAATGTGGGTGATGATATATGTTATGCGATAGTACCTGGTTATCTATGAGAACGTGTTTCTAATGTTTCAACGTCGGTACAGAATGCCGAGAACAAGGAACCAGAGGAACAATAACGTGGAAGAAACCCGAGAACCACCCTTGGTTCAGCGGCATGCTATCGAGAGTTTTCGTAGGCAGAATCCCCCTACATTCGACGATCGCGGCGAGCCGATCGACGCTGAGAACTGGATACGATCCACCGAAAGGATCTTTGAATACATCGGCTACGAAGAAGCAGAAAAGCTGAATTGCGCGATCTTTCAGCTAACCGATGAGGCTGATTTTGGTGGGAATCCGTAAAAAGGACCCTGACACCAGGACAGTGCGGAAGGTACACGTGGAAAATTTCAAGGAAGAACTCATGGAAAAGTACGTGCCTAGTGTTTACATGCAGAGAAGGTAAAACGAGTTCTGGAATCTTCATCAAGAAAGAAGGACGGTCACCGAGTACGATCGCCGCTCAATCGTGCTCGTCGTTACGCCACGCACTGGTCGGCACGGAGGCGCCAGGCGCATGTGTTCGAAGGGACTCGACTAGAGATCGAATTTCGCCGTCGATCGGGAGATCCGACGTATCGCGATCCCTCGAATCGGGCATTAAACATTTAGTCAATGTTGCCTCAGGAGAGAGCGATGCCACCCGGATAGCCAGCTGACGGAGGAAGAGGCAAGAGGAAATGGGAAGATTGAGTGAGAGGCAATCAGGTGTTCAAAGGGAACTAGAGCGGTCAAGTGATTCCGAGGAATTTGGGTATTCAGGAAAGAGAATGACAACCTTTGGGAAGGAGTTTCCAACCCATCGGCAATGGGGACAAGGTACAGAGAAGCCTTGGTGCCAGAAATGCCAGAGGAATCACTTGGGCGAGTGCAAGCAAGGTAATGTTGAGTTTTCCGTTGTAGGAAGTCTGGACATTATTCTCAAGATTTTCCATCGATAGGAGGACCAGTGCGGCTTGCGATGAGACAACATCGTTTCCGCAGAGATGTAACCAGTTCTCGCCGAGGATGAACCATGGAGCAGGAGGTTATCCGAGGCCAGCGAACCAAAGGCCGCTGCAGTAGGCCAGGGTATACGCGTTGAATCAGCAGCAGACAGCACAAGCTCCCGAAGATCTTGCAGGTATAATCCATATGAGTGATATACCCGTCGCTTTGTTTGATACAGGAGCCTCACATTCTTTCGTTTCGAGAATTGCATGTGAGAGGTTTGGTTTGGTACCCAAGGAATCACAGAGTACCCTGGAAATTAGCATCCCCTCAGTGGAAGTGCTAAAGGCAAAAGAGATTTGCCCGAACCAGGAGGTAGAAATCTTTGAGCAGAAGGTCCTTGTTAATTTGCATGTCATCGAAATGGAAGATTTCGATGTCATCTTTGGCATGGATTGATTGGAAAAGCACAGGGCAACTATACATTGTCTCGAGAGAGAATTTGCTTTTCAAACAGCCAAAGGAGTGGAAGTTTGCTTTCACGGTATAAGGGTGGGTGTTTCCGTGCCAATGATCTCAGCACTGAAGGCAGTGAGGATGATCAGGAAGGGAAGCTGTCAAACTTTCTTGGTAAGTTTGACAGGGCACGATGAACCGTGCAAACAGTTGCAAGAGGAGCCAAAGGTGTGTGAATATCCGGATGTATTTCCCGAGGACTTGCCAGACTTACCACCTGATAGACAAGTGGAATTCACTATTGATCCGGAACCGTGAGCAAGATAAGATCAAAGGCACCATACAGAATGGCACCTAAAGAATTGCAAGAACTGAAAGCGCAGTTGTAGGAGTTGTTGGATCTAGGTTTTATCCAACCTAGTGTGTCTCCATCGGAAGCAAAAGACAACGCGCTATTATTCCGAGGAAGGTTATGTGTGTCACTCAATAGGGAATTGAGAGATAAGATCATGAGTGAAGCTCATGAGGCACCATACACAGCTCATCCAGGAAGCACCAAAATGTACAGAGACCTTAAGATGAACTTTTGGTGGGAAGGGATGAAAAATGATGTAGCCGCGTTTGTGGAACGTTGTTTGGCTTGTCAGCAAGTGAAAGCTGTGCATCAACACCCGTCAGGTTTGTTGCAAGCGCTACCAATTCCGGAGTGGAAGTGGGAGCATATCGGTATGGATTTTGTGGTGAGTTTTCCAAGGTCAGCACGAGGAAACACCACTATATGGGTTGTCATCGGAAGACTGACGAAGTTAGCTCATTTCTTACCGATTCAGATGACGTACGGGTTAGATAAGCTTGCTCAGATTTACGTTAGAGAGATCGTACGATTACATGGTACGCCAGTATCGATTACGTCAGATCGTGACCCGAGGTTCACGTCAAGGTTTTGGAGAAGTCTGTAAGGAGCCATGGGGACCAAGCTGAATCTCAGTACAGCCTTCCATCCTCAAACAGACGGTCAATCAGAGAGGACGATTCAGGTCTTGGAGGATATGTTATGAGTAGTCGTGGCCGACAGAGGAGGAAATTGGGAAGTGATACTACATTTGGTGGAGTTTTCCTATAACAACAGTTATCAGGCCACCATAGGAATGGCTCTCATATGCGGACAAGCGTCGTACGGATCTTCAGTTCATGGTCGGAGATCGCGTCTTCCTTAAGGTTTCCCGGACGAGAGGAGTCGTCCATTTCGGGAAGCGAGGTAAGTTACGACCGAGGTTCATTGGACCTTTCGAATTCTCGAAAGGATAGTCCCCGTTTCCTATAGGTTAGCGTTGCCGCCTAGCATCGGAGATGTGCACGACGTGTTTCATGTTTCTCAATTGAGAAAGTACGTGTACGACCCAAAACACGTGATCAAGCATGATTAGGTAATCCTTGCTGAGGATTTGAGTTACGAAGAGAGACCATTGGCTATCTTGGAATGAGAAGTCAATGAGTTGAGGAACAAGCAGATTCCGCTGGTGAAGGTGTTGTGGAATCACCATGGCGAGGAGGATGCTACATGGGAGTTGTTGGAAGACAAGTTCGTGGCTCGAGACTCGAGTTGTTTCCATACATGTTTGAAATTTCGGGGATGAAATTTTTCTAAGGATGGAGGGATGTAATACCCCGTCCTTCCTAAGCTTCAGGTTTGTATGGCACGTTTTTCGAGAAAGATCAAAAGGTTGAATTTTGTTTCGATGATGCGACTGTCACGAAACCTCAGGCGTTGTGAAGAGTTTCTTATGACGAGTTCATAGACACTAAGTATGTAGGTTTTCGACCACCCACGAAGGTTTGGCACTCAGGAAGTTATCAAAAAACCTGACTTTTCACGGGTCTTTTAAAAGCATATCTTGTTTGTAGTTGTTGTGTCTGGTATTTTATTTCGAGTCCATGGTTACCAAGTTTGCTAAATTTGGAGTCCGTTTGCAAAAGATGCATCGCTTTTTGCGTTTTCGAAAAGGGTCTTTATAAGCAAGCAAGCGCAACCCCCACTTTTTCCTATAAATAGAGGGCTAGGGCCTTCATTTTCAACGTTCATTTTCTTCGTCTCTCTATGTTTACGGACGAGCCGAGCAGCTCCAGGTACGCTGCGGAAGCGCTGGAGGAGTGGTGATCGAGCCGAAGAGGCTCGACGGCAGCATCATTGCGCTGCTGCCGGCCACCACCGCCGATCAGCCCATTCTCGACAGCCCCATTTTTCTATTTTTATCCTTTTCTTTTTTTTTGATTATGCCTTTTAGTAGATAACATAGCATAGAACTCGGGTTTCTAAAGGGACGGGATGAGAAAATGGCCGGAGGCCGGCCAATTTGGCCGCCGACCGCCGCCGCCGTCGCCCCTCTTGGCCGCCGATTGGTGGTCAACCAGCCACCTTTTGGCTACGAGCCCTTTAGATTTTGAGTTCCGGGCTATCCGTTCTACTAAAGTACCGATTCCGTTTTTTGCGTTTTTGCATGTCGGGATATTTTCCGTTGTTTCGAGTTTCTAAAGGAAGTACATACCCGGGTTATCCATTTTCAACATAGTTAGTCATTCCATGTTCCTCATTATGCATATTGCTTATGTTTCCATTTTCATGCATCGGTTTTGGATGGCTTATCCTGGATTTGAGGATAAGCATCGATTTTTGAAGCTTCTTCGCTGCTAAGATTTGTGTCAACTTGCATGCATGCATATTTTGAAGGTACCCAATTATAAGTCTTGATGCCCTGAATATATTTCCTTTCTGCATCGAGTTGATTTGAAAACCCGGAGGGTGCCAAATGTGGGTTCAGAAAGTCGAAAACCCCCGTTTCGCTTCGATCTTCGTTTGGACCATGCTTTGCTTTGTGGAACGTGACTCCAAAATTTGTTCTTGTTACCAGGTACCTACCAGTGTGATCGGTGAAGTTGTTGGATCTGTGGATATCTCCCAGTTGACGTTTTCGACTGTTCAGGTTGGGTTATATATGCTTATTTTGAGTTATTTACTCTGATATTTCAAAATAAAACATGTTCGCCGTGAAAATGTTTTAACAAGTTACAACTGTTCTCTGATCCGAGATATGGTTCTATTGTGATTGTGCACGGATCTCTATTCGGTGGGTTGATCACCATCTTGAGTATTGATCATAAGGGGATAGACCCCGAACACGTGGTTATGGTTCAGAAGGCGATAGACCCCGGAAGTCCACACGAAAATGATAATAAGGTGGTTATGGTTCTGACGGGGATAGACCCCTGAAGTCCATACCGAGTTATCTAGCTGGATACGTTCCGGGGGTGGGCCGACTGGATATGTTCCGGGCCGAGATATGGTGGGATGACTGGATATGTTTCGGGCCGAGAGATGTGATGGGCTGGCGGGATACGTTTCGAACCGTGGTTCTATGATGAGAGTAACAGTAATAACGTGTCAGGTATCAAAAAGGAAAATATCTTTTTGGCTTATTAGAAGTGAGTTTATGTTTTAAAACCTTCTAAGGTAAGTGCTCTAAACACGGTATCATGGATTTTGTTTTATGTTAAAAACCCCCAGCTGAGTGCGCTAGTACTCACCCCAAACTCTTTTCAAATGTTTTTAACAGAAGGAGGAGGGCTGGACGGGCGACGCTGAGGGGTTGAGCTGTGATTCCTTTCACGCTACCTGCTTCCGCGATGCTGTTTTATATATGTGTTCTGTTATGGATGTATTCTTGTCCCTTTATTTTGCTCTCTGATTGGGAGCAAGATTTGCTATTATGTTATTATGTTATTATGCTGTGAGTCTCGACATGAGCATGCTATGTGGTTGACAAGTCTAGTCAACATGATGTAATGCTATTTTGTTTCCTTGCATTACTAATATCAAATCAAGATCACATTCATTGAAGTTATGATGTCGATATAATTTTGTTGGTGGATTATTTGCTCACCCCTCCCCTTCAGGATATGTCCTAGTTATAGAGGAGATGTTGCTCGATTTTATGATCGTATCTTCTTATTATGTATGCTTTATATATCCCCTCATTCTTCCCCGCTTCTTAACCCTCACCCCTAATCACACCCCAGCATACGTGTCTTCCCTCGGGAATTGGGGCGTGACACCCACTGGCCACCCAACGCTCGGCTCCACCCACAACACCTGTTGGCCACCCAGCACTCGCCTCCACCCGTGCGCCCGCTCGTCCGTCGCACGCTGCGCATCCATCCGACGCTCCTGCCCAGCGCCTCACCCAGTAAGCTCTCCATCCGGTGCTGGGCATCGCCCAACACCAAGCCCAGCGTGCGTTGCCGCATCACCCGACGCTTAGCCCGTGCGCCCGCTCACCCCTCACCTGACGCTCGCCCATCCCTCGCGCTCAACCATCCGCGATCGCTCACCCCTCTCGCCCCGAGCACCGGCTCATCACCGAGCACCCGCTCACCCGTATTCTCCTCGTGTGTTTTCCCCCATACGCTCGCTCTCTGCCCGCCGCGTTCGCTAACTTTGAACCGGCGCTCATGCTCATTACAGAACACCTCCCACAACTGGCGTTCGATTTCAATGGCGCTCAAGCTCTAAACAGAACGCTTCCCAGAACCGGTGCTCCCTCCAAACCGGCGCTCACCTCTAATACAGAAGCACCCCATCCGCGAGCGTTCAGCCTCAACCGACATTCAACTCTTATTTTAAGCCCACATCGTGCTTGCTCAGCGTGCAACCGGTGCTCAGTCATCAATTTTATATAAAGTCGCGCACGCTGAGTTAGGGCAAATTCATTCAATTCTGATTTATGCGCAGCCGCTTTTCTTCTCACTCATTTTTTGGGAGCTTTCGATCGACGACACAGATAGAATCATAGTATTAATTTTTGCTTTTCATTTCTTCGATTTATACATTTTGTTTATCGATTTATGCTGTTGGATTTATCGATTTATGTTGTTGGATTTTCATTCCTTTGATTTACATATTATTGCTTTGTGATTTCTTGCTTTATGATTTATGTGGATTCAATTATATAGAAGACATTGGATTGTTAGTTTCTTCATTGATTCTATTTATTCTGGCATTTGATACATTTACGTTCTATGTAATTGATATTGGAATTTAGTAGTATGTTGAATCTTTCTCCGTTGAATTTTATTGCTTTCTGTTTGATGATCTAGTTTAGTTTGTGTTAAGCTTTAGCTTCCTGCATTCATGTTTTTCGTAGGTTCTCAACTAGGGATTGACAACTCCTAGTTAGATTGCTTTTATTTATATTTCTTTTCCGCATTTCAATTTTCGTTTGTTTCAAAACCCCGTTGGTATTAGAGTGTTTAAAATTTACCGTTTTTATTTACGACATGAACAATAAGCCTTGTTAAGTTTTCCTTGAGAGACGACTAGGATTATCTTTCCCTCGACAATCACCTCATTCGATTATGAGTCATTTAAGAGAGTTCTTTTAGTTGAAACAAATTTTGGCACCGTTGCCGGGGATAACTTTAGGCGTATTGTTTGTGTTGATTACTTTCTGTGTTTCTTTTCGTTTTTATTCTGTTATTCTCCAGTTGCGTGTGATCTATTCTTGTTTGAGTGTTGTGTATGCTAGGTCTCCGCAGTCTCAATAGATCGCTTGCTACCCCTTTGGACAACACTCGAAGGTCTAAAAGATCGATTTTTCTGAAATTGGAGGAGATTTGTGCCACTTCTGTGAGTGGTGAACAGTCAGAGTTGATTACCAGAGATCATCCGCCTTTTGAGAATACACCCCCGCTGAGAGAAATGGGTGAAAATGCATGAGCACTGCGTGACTTATACAGACCTGTAATTGGGGCCACTACCTCCCCCATTGTTCTTGGACCAGCAGCCCGTGATTATGACCTTAGGCGAATCATTTCTCGCTCATGCCTACTTTTCATGGGCTAGCTAGTGAGGATGCATTGGGATTCATCAGGGAATTTTATTCGGTGTTGCAGTCTTTCCCGTTGGGAGGACTAAATGAAGATCAGCTGAAGATGCGTTATTTCCCGTATACTGTGAAGGATAGGGCAAAGTCGTGGTTTCTGGCACTTCCTTCCAACTCTCTGCAGAATTGGAATGTCGTGGTAGATAAGTTTATGACTAAATGCTACCCAAATAAGAAGAGTCAGGAGTTGAGGTCATAGATCATTACCTTTAATCGACGTCGGATGAGACATTCCATGAAGCTTGGGAATGGTTCAAGGACTTATTGCAGAAGTGCCCTCACCATGCCTTGCCAGATGAAATTCTTTATCTGTTCTTCTATGACGAGTTAACTCAGAGTTTTCAGTACATGGTGGACAATGCTGCAGGTGGTGATATTGGATCAAATTTTTGAGGCTATGGCTGCTACTTCACAACAGAAATCCAATCGAGATGGAAGAGCCAAAGCATATGTCGTCACCCCTTCTTTCGACATGAATAAGCAAATGGTTGAGCTAATAAGGGAGGTGCAAGAGCTTAAGATGAGGAAGCCTGATCCACCAGCACAGCACAGTGGAATCTGCAATGAACCTGGGCATAATGTTGATATGTGCCCCAGAATGGGAGAGCATAACTTTGAAGGTGAAGCCGAAGCTTATGTTATGAACTCCGCGCAGCAATGTTCTTCAATTCGATTTTCCAGAGCTTTCTTTTCAGGCGACAACAGAGATAGATACAGATCACTAGAGTATTAATTCTTGCTTTTATTTCCTTCGATTACGTATTCTTACTTTGGATTCCTGTTGAATTTCATTCGATCATTTACGTGTTTTGCTTTGAGATTATTGATGGATTGATTTATATAGTATTATTGTTTGAGATTTCTTTTGAATGCAATTACATAGTAGATAATGGATTGTTGGTTTTTCATTGCATTAATTTGCTTTAAATTTGAATCTTTTGTGTTGGATTTGTGGATATTTGATATGCTCGATTTTTACGTTGGACTTGAGGGAGTTCGTAGTTGCGCCCCTAGCTAGAAAATGAACATCATAATTTATTTTAGGGCCTTCAAATATTATGTTACAGATATGGGCTAAGTAATAAAATAAATTTTTTTGGGCTTATGGAATTATCAAAGTACATTAATTATTCTCAAATTGGGCTTTGTATAATATTATTTTTGTTGAGCCCAAGTTATATCTTATTTTTTTATCTAGGATTGAGATTTAATTAATAAGAGTTCAAGTATGATTAGAATTTGATTAGGGTTTAATAGATATATATATATATATATATATATATATATATATATATACACACACGCACACAAAAACCTCAACACACACACACTCAACACACATACTCGCACAAACTCACACACGCTTCTGGTGAGTTTTGCTATCACTATGTCATAAGTATTGGTTTGACTTTAGACTAATAAACTTTACAGAAGAATAGTGATATAGGTAGGAGTAATTGGTTTTGTCTTCTTTCAATAAATATTCAATATCATTAGTTTCCAGATTATGCACGACAACCAATCTGTATGTTCATTCAAATTGTGAAATAGTGTCTACAAAATTAGGCTTTCATTTTTTAATTTTCTAATGTGATCGGCTTTTGGATTTTTGTGCAATTATTGCCGAGCTTCATGGAGCTTTTATGTCGTGATAGAATCTAATTATAAATTTCTGTTCAATATGAAGGATTAAGATCATTGCCTGTGTGGCATAGCCTGTGTGGCGAATCATAGCTTGTGTGGTGTATCATTGCCTGTATGGCGTATCATTGCCTGTGTGGCGAATCATAGCCTGTGTGGCGTATCATTGCTTGTGTGGCAGGATTTTTAAGTCGGTGAGGTTGAATATGATTAACTATTACTTTCTTGTGATGTATACACGTTTTGACAAATAAAATAATGATATTCCTTGTTTCCCTACCACTGAGTACGTTTTTGTGCTCACCCCCTTTTTATCTAAAATATTTTCAGGTCATTGATCATGGAGCGGCGTGACGGTGTAGTGTGCTTAGTGGTGTTTTGTCGCTTTTAATTCATTCCAAGACTTGTGTTATTTTTGTTTAAATTTTTTTCCTTTATTATCGTTGTTGGATTTGAGTTACTAGAACTCCATCTTATCTCATGCTACTAAGTCTTACGTAGTTTACCTTGGATCGTTGGTTAGCGTCAGTTCTTTTGCAAAGTTTAGACTTGAGTTTGTTGGATTCATTATTTGATAATTTTATTCAAGAGATTTTATATATTTTACTATAAAAAAAATAAAAAAAAAATGACATGCTTCCGCTTTAGCTATTTTATTTAAGAAAATATATCATTTTTAAATTATAAATTTAGGGTGTTACATTTAGTGGTATCAGAGCGGGTCTACGTTTTTGTAGACTTTAAAATTTTGGAAAATTTGTTATATGATGTTGTTATGACAAAGGGCACCACCCATTCCCGGCACGCGCTCCTGATCGAGGTAATTTACATTGTTTTGATATGATAAAATAGCTTGGTGAGCACTTATTAGTGGAGATTCTCTCTCAAATATTATGAGATGTGGTGGTGTTTTGTATGTGGCATTATATGAGAGTTATGCATCTTTTTGCGAAATTATTGTTGAACTTGAGCATGAGTTGATTGAAATTTTTACTTATTTGTCCTCGAAATTAGAAGGAACTTAGCTGCTTGATTATTAGGCATCACTTGTGTAGGTTAGATAGAGAATAACAATAATATACCTCTAGTCTATGAACATGCTCTTACCGTAGTCTGATTCTGCCAACGTTATAAAGTGAAATTTAATTTTATAGGAAATGGCCCGTGGACCCCAACACAACCCCAATAATGACCAACAGACTGCGAATTTGGTGGAAACACTGGTTGCCGCACTGCAAGAACTCACACAGCGCCAACCTCATGCAGACTTTCTCAGAAAATAATGCACCACCGCCGACTACTAGCAAAGTGATTGATCAATTTCGTCGATACGCACCGAGGTTCGATGGTAGGAGTGGACCTCTGATTTTAGAGGAGTGGATAATGGAGCTCGAGAGAATTTTTGAGCACATAGAGTGAACTGATGCCCACAAGGTGTCGTGCGCGGTCTTCCAATTCACTGAAGATGCAGGCCATTGGTGGAAGTCCTATAAAAGTGGTTTGACCGAAGCGGAGCATCGTAACTAACATGGGAAAGGTTCAAAGTAGTGGTTATGGAGAAATACTTTCCACGTTCCTACCGCAATCAGAAACAAGCGGAGTTCCTTGACTTGAAGCAGGGTGGTATGAATGTGACTGAATACGAGCGGAAGTTCAATAAGCTTGCTCGTTATGCTATACGATTGGTCGATACTGATGACCAAAAGGCTGATCATTTTCTTCGTGGGCTTAAACCTGAGATACGGGGCAACCTTGCAGTTCACGAGATTGTAAGTTATGGGGTTGCTGTCCGAAGAGCGCATGAAGTGGAAGCTGGACTCGAAGTGGATAAGAATACAAGAAATGTAGATCATCCAGTAAAGAGGAAGTGGGACAACCGAAACCGGGGAAACAACAATGTTCCCTATAAGAAGGGGAGAATGATTAACACTCAGCATGCTCCTAATACGTCGACGCAGAGGCCCATGTGTTAGCAGTGCAAGCGGCCACACTTTGGAAGATGTCATGGACAAGTCGGAGTATGTTATATCCGCCATGAGCCGAGACATTACGCCAACAACCTGTCAAAGAAGGAAGAGTTGAATGAAGCAAGGAGGTAATGCTCGACTATATGCATTCACTCGGCGGGAGGATGGTGAAGGGTGGTACTATGTCGTATGGTTATCGCTTCGATTACTTGTTTTAGCCTTATTTAATTTCGAACATCACATTCTTTTATATCTGTTGGGCTATGTGAGAAAACAAAAATAACTGTAGAAGTAGAGAATCTAGTCCTTGATGTTAGGATTCCCTCAGGAGAAACTCTAAGAACTAACAAGATGGCACGGAGTGTGAAAATCGTTGTCACAGCCCGATTTTGCTAAACCTTACCGGGCCGCGACTCGGGTTCGGGTTAAGTGAATATGAACAGAATAAGGTTTTCAACTCATTTTATCTATAAAGAAATATAGATGTTCTAAACAGAAACGAGAATCACGATGGAGCAAAATAGCAAATATATATATATATATAAGGTTTCAAGGGTTCAACCAACAGTAACTTTTACATAGTAACAAAAAGATAACAGAGTCTCAAGAGGTCGACAGCGGAAATACGTGTGAGACATGCATGTGAAGATGCATTCTCAAGGCGAACCAAAATACATCATATGTCTTAACAAAATGTTCCGCTCAACTCCCGCCTGCTCCATCATCTCGCTCAACTCGCACATTTAAAAACAATATGCGGTGAGTACAAATAATGCACTCGGTGGACACATTGCGAAAACATTTTACTTTACTGAAATATTGACGCCTCATCACAAGAAGACACAAGGGCATTGTTTGAAAAGGCCTTGTTCTTACAAAATACATTTTCTCATTTCTCAAAGTTGTGCGCCGGACATTTTCTCATCACAACCACAATGTATATTCCAAGTCGGCTATGGATAACGCAGCGGGAGGAGGCCTCCCACACCGACGCAACTAACCGCCAATGTTCAGAGCATGACCGCCAATGTTCGAGGCCCAACACGTGTACACAACCCTAGCAGGGAATTTCTACTTACACCTCCAGGCTGGGATCCGACCAGAACTTCGCATTGCCCTGTGCAACCCGAATGGACATATACAAACCATAAAACATTTTCTCGCGCATAATATCGTATCTCAAAAGTTTTCAAGAAATGTAACAATAATAACGATAAACATTTTCCAAAAGCTCATAAAAGTTTTGGTAAGAAAGCCCACCTCGGGAACTTAAAGTTCTACGTCACTAGTACTTAATTATCGTCTTCTTTCTCCTCCGAGTAGGACCCTTTTCAATGTGAAAATGAGGTTTAGTACATCGCTATACTTTTCGATAGAGATGAACATCGTCTATAACGTCCTATGCATCAGATAAGGCTAACGTCGGACTTATATTGACGTTTCCTAATCAAAATGATGTCGATTATGACATCGCTCATTATATAAGAGATGTTCTATCTCTTTAGTATATAATGTACGTTTTAATGTACTTACGTAACGTAAGTTATATTGTTACTAAACGTACTACGTCACATAGATCACATATTATCGAATTTCGTGCCCTTTGACCTTGGTCAACGATTTTGACTTGGTCAACATTTAGTCAACAATTTTGACTAAAGTCAATATTTTGACTTTTTAATTCCTTTTATGTAATCCTATTATTTTATGTGCAATTTTTGTTCTAAAAATTCCCATAAAATCATAATATGTTTAAAACATCATTTTGGATCATATTATGCAATTATATCTCATAAAATAAATTTATAACATTAATACTTATAACTTATAGTTTTCGAAACCCTAATTAAACTAAGCAAACAATTTCAAAAATTCGAATAAAATCACATAACACATAATTATCCATAAGCATCCTTATTATAACATCATTTTTATTTATAGCAAGCTATTGAATTTAATCTTCCTAAGTCACTTTTGAAAATTTGGACTTAGGTCCAATAAATTCTTAACAAATCCGATAAATTCCTACAACACTATATTATGATTCTACACTTCCAATATGTTATGATAACACTCGAACATGGATTAAATCTCAACATAATATCATGTTCTATAATTTTCGAAATTCATAAACTTATGTACTAAAGTGTTCCAAAAATTCTACATAAATTCATACAAGCATAATTAATACCCTAGATCATGATTCTATGCTCAAATCAATAATTACAAATCATACTCATCAACCTATCACATATTCAAATTTTCGGTCCATATATAGAATTTAATATCATGCTTGATTTTGTGATATAATTATACTACATGCTCAATAATATCATATAAATACAATATCTAAGCATATTGGCACAAGTCTCATGATTTTCGAAAAACACACATATAAACTAAGCTTATAACATGAATTCTAACGTATATATGAAGCTTGTAAGAAATCTAACCTTTTAATCGGAGTAGAATTGATCGGTGAACGTTTATTTGTTCTAAGCTTGGGTTTGAAGGATTGGAGAATACTCTATCTTTTCTCTCTATTTTTTCGATCACTTAGTGGTTTGAATAAGAAATGAAGAGCTCCTATCTTATATTTATAGGCATATGCAAGTGGTATTATAATTATTACATGAAAATATCTAATGTACACTTGTACAAAATCTTATCTTTATCCTTATCATATCTTATCTTAATCCTTATCATATCTTATCTAAATCCTTATCATATCTTATCTCTTAATAGGTACATTGAATCATACTTATCATTAATTAACAACTTGCATCACACTTGTCATAAAATAATTAAATTAAAACTTTATAATATATATGTGGCAAATTTTCGGCCATTATAGTACAAGGCTTAGGTTACTTGATCAAATTGTATACTATTACCACTTTACACGTATTACATGATAAGGTACAACTCATAGCCTTACATTTAATTAAAGTATGATATTTTTCTCATAAAATACTAATTTCTTATAATTTTCGGCCACCACATGTAATATATATCAAATATTTTATTTTCTTTCAATTAATAGCTATGTGACATCATTTTGATCTTAGATAATAATTTATATCATAGAAAAATTAATTAGTGCCAATTTCATATACTATAGCAAAGTAATCGGCAATTAATTGGAAATTGAGAATAAATTATCAAATATTTATTCCCCTCATAAATAATATTATTTTCATGATGAATTACATGATATTATATCATAAAATAAATTTTTGGAACATTTCTTATCAATTTCCCATGTTTCTCGAAAATTGGGGTTTTCTAGGTTTAAATTTTTACAAAAATTCCTACCTTACCTTAATTCATCAATTTCAAAATTTATATAGTTTCTAAGTGATAAGATTGATCTAGAAATCATGATATTTATTCAATACTAAAGCTTGAATTAATTAAATAAATTATTGCTACAATTATCACATAAAATCACAAATTTTCGAAAACTATAGCTTCTAGAAACATAATATTATCTCTTATGATATTTATCACTTTGCTACACATTTTTATGTGATAAACATTATCTAGTGCTTAGTCATAACCTTATCTTAAAAATATCATAGAATCTTATCACAAAAATGTCATCCTCAAGCCTTATCATCTACACTTCATTTTCGAAAATGCTAGGGTGTTCCAAGATAATTATCTTATCATGTAATTCAAGATAAACATGACAACTCATCACATAAAATCAAGTGATCACAAATTAATTCACAAATTAATCTTTTATTCTCAAGATTTTCGAGAATTCCAAATAAATAAAGAAAATATTTTCCTTCTCTTCCTTAGTGTAATACTTGGCTAAATAATACCTCATATATGTTTAAAACATATATATATTTATTATTGGAATTTATTTCGTTCGGATTTACGAAGGAAATTTCGATTTATTCAAAATCGACGATTACCGACGTTCACTTTCTTTCTCGTTTCTATTGTACTATTCCTTCTTTATTTTCGAAATTTTGAAGTCCAAAAATTCGGGATATTACAATCGTGTTGGGAGGAAAAACATTAGAGGCGGATCTTTATGCTTTAGAGATGCGTGATTTTGATTTGTTTTGGGGATGGGCTGGTTAAGTAGCAATTACGCCACTATAAGGTGTCATGAGAGAGAAGTGATTTTTCAAAGACCGGAAGAGAATGAGTTTACGTTCTACGGAGCAAGGGTTGGAAAACCATTGGAGATAATATCTACAATGGAAACAGTGAAGATGCTAAGAAAAGGAAAGTGTGAAGGATTCTTGGTAAACGTATTGGGGTCAACAGAGACAGAGACAACAATAGAGGATGTGGAAGTGGTTCGAGATTTTGTCGATGTGTTTCCTGAAGAAATACCATGTTTACCACCGAGTCGACAAGTGGAGTTTACCATTGACCTTGTGCCCGGAGCAGCACCAGTTTCTAAAGCTCCATACCGAATGGCACCAAAGGAGTTAGAAGAGTTGAAGGCTCAGTTACAAAAATTGTTGGATAAAGGATATATTTGACCGAGTGTTTCACCATGAGGAGCACCAGTTTTGTTCGTAAAGAAGAAAGATGGTAGCATGAGGATGTGTATCGATTATCGAGACCTGAATCAACTTACAATAAAGAACAAGTATCCACTGCCGAGAGTTGAAGACCTCTTCGATCAATTACAAGGTGTAGGAGTTTTCTCAAAGATAGATCTACGATCTGGATACCATCAATTGAAGGTGAAGGAAGATGATATTCCAAAGACGAGATTTAGGACAAGATATGGTCACTACGAGTTTGTGGTAATGCCTTTTGGATTATCGATGCCCTGCGCAGCTTTTATGGATTTGATGAATAGGGTGTTTCATCCATACTTGGATAAGTTCGTGATCGTCTTCATCGATGACATCTTGATATACTCTAAAAATCAAGAAGAGCACGAGTCGCTTGCATGCACGCTGGAGACACTAAGGAAAGAAATGTTGTATGCCAAGTTTACAAAGTGTGAGTTTTGGTGAATCGGATTGGATTTTTGGATATGTGGTGACCTCGGAAGGAATTGAAGTGGATCCGCAAAGGTTGAGGCGGTAAGTAATTGGAAAGTCTTGACAAGCGCACGCAGAGATCTGAAGTTTTCTTGGTGGCGAGGATATTATAGAAAATTTATCGAAGGTTTTCAAAGATTGCGGTTTCACTCACTCAGTTAACACGGAAAGGAATACCGTTTGAGTGGACGGAGAAGTGTGAAAGAAGCTTTCAAATATTAAAAGGGAAGTTGGTAACTGCTCCAGTCTTGACTATCCCTGATAGTTCTAAGGGATACATAATCTATAGTGACGCGTCGAAACAGGGTTTGGGATGTGTGTTAATGCAAGAAGGAAAAGTGGTGGCTTATGCATCTCGAGAAGCCACATGAACTAAATTATCCTACACACGATTTGGAATTGGCAGCAGTAGTTCATGCTTTGAAGATTTGGAGACATTAACTTTATGGGGGTAAGTGTGAGATCTATCACGACCACAAGAGTTTGAAATACTTTTTCACGCAAAAAGAGCTAAACATGAGACAACGAAGGTGGTTGGAGTTGGTCAAGGACTATGATTGTAAGATTTTGTACCACCCTGGAAAGGCAAATGTTGTGGCAAATGCACTTAGCGAGAAGGATGGATGTAAATCACATGAAGGTTAACTCAACAAGAGGAGTTGGTGAAAGATTTTGAAAGATTGAGTCTTGAAGTAGTGACCACACCTGAAGAAGCGGATGCTATTATCTCAGCTTTGGTAGTACGTCCGACGTTGCGAGATAGAATTCGAGAAGCTCAAAATGATGATGAGTTCCTAAAAGGATGCTAGCTAAGGAGGTGTCGATGATCGAAGAGGATTTTCGATTACGCATGATGGGACACTTGCCTATAATAAGAGAATTTGTGTGCGGTGGATGAGGAGTTGAGAAAGAGATAATGGATGAGGCACATTGAACTGTGTACACAGCACACCCTGGTAGCACCAAGATGTACCAAGATTTAAAGAAGAGTTTTTGGTGGTATGGCATGAAAAGGTCAATTGCAAAGTATGTGGAGCGATGTCTGGCTTGTCAACAAGTGAAGGCTGAACATCAAAGACCCTCGGGATTGTTAAAGCCCTTAGAGATACCAGAGTGGAAGTGGGAACACATCACTATGGATTTTGTAGTTCGACTTCCTAGGACTTTGAGAGGTAATGATGTAATTTGGGTGATTGTTGACCGTTTGACTAAGTCGGCGATTTCGTATCAAAGGCACATGACGTTTTCCATGGACAAGTTTGCACAGTTATATGTTCGGGAGATAGTTCGACTTCATGGGTAATTGCATCCATTATATCTGATCGAGACCCACATTTTACGTCAAGGTTTTGGGGCAGTCTACACCTTGCTTTGGGTACAAAGTTAAAGTTTTCAACAGCGTATCATCCTCAGACAGACGGCCAGTCAGAAAGAACGATTCAAACTTTGGAAGATATGTTAAGAACTTGTGTCTTGGATATTGGAGGAAGTTGGGAGACACACTTGCCGTTGATAGAGTTTGCTTATAACAATAGTTACCACTCCAGTATTGGTATGGCTCCTTATGAGGCACTCTATGGGAGAAAATGTAGATCACCTGTCTTTTGGGATGAAGTTGGTGAAAGAAAAATTTTGGGACCCGAGATGGTGGAAAGAACTGTTGATGTTGTCAAGAAAATTCGAGATAGGATCAAAGTTGCTCAAGATAGACAAAAGTCTTATGCTAATAAAAGAAGAAAGGATTTGTATTTTGAAGTTGGTGATAAAGTGTTTTTGAAGGTAGCGCCAATGAAGGGAGTTTTGAGATTTGGTAAGAAAGGAAAGTTAAGACCTCGCTTCATTGGACCGTTTGAGATTTTGGAAAAGATTGGAGATGTTGCTTATCGTTTGGCGTTATCGCCTAAGCTGTCATCCGTGCATAATGTTTTTCATGTTTCGATGTTGAGGAAGTATATGCATGACCCGAGTCATGTGGTTTCTTATGGTGGTATATCACTTAATAAGGATTTAACCTACGAGGAAGAACCCATCGCAATTTTAGATCGAAAAATCCACGAGTTAAAGAATCGACACGTGACTTTAATTAAAGTACAATGGAGTCGCCATGGACCCGAGGAAGCGACTTGGGAGCGTGAGGATGAAATTCTAGCTAAGTACCCGTCCCTAATAGCACCTGGTAAGATAAATTTCGAGGACAAAATTTTTATTAAGTGGGTAGGGTTGTAACGCCCCACTTTTTGCTTGCATTAATTTGCTTTAAATTTGAATCTTTTGTGTTGGATTTGTGGATATTTGATATGCTCGATTTTTACGTTGGACTTGAGGGAGTCCGTAGTTGCGCCCCTAGCTAGAAAACGAACATCATAATTTATTTTAGGGCCTTCAAATATTATGTTACAGATATGGGCTAAGTAATAAAATAAATTTTTTTGGGCTTATGGAATTATCAAAGTACATTAATTATTCTCAAATTGGGCTTTGTATAATATTATTTTTGTTGAGCCCAAGTTCTATCTTATTTTTTTATCTAGGATTGAGATTTAATTAATAAGAGTTCAAGTATGATTAGGATTTGATTAGGGTTTAATATATATATATATATATATTTATACACACACGCACACAAAAACCTCAACACACACACACACTCGACACACATACTCGCACAAACACACACACGCACATAGCCGCACACACAAAATTTTGTTAAAAACATCAATCAGTGGAGGCAAATCTATCTATTTCTTTTTCTTCTAGTGAGTTTTCCTATCACTAGGTCATAAGTATTGGTTTGACTTTAGACTAATGAACTTTACAGAAGAATAGTGATATAGGTAGGAGCAATTGGTTTTGTCTTCTTTCAATAAATATTCAATATCATTAGTTTCCAGATTATGCACGACAACCAATCTGTATGTTCATTCAAATTGTGAAATAGTGTCTACAAAATTAGGCTTTCGTTTTTTAATTTTCTAATGTGATCGGCTTTTGGATTTTTGTGCAATTATAGCCGAGCTTCATGGAAGCTTTTATGTCGTGATAGAATCTAATTATAAATTTCTGTTCAATTTGAAGGATTAAGATCATTCGGTGAAACTTTAGACAGTTGAGATTAGATCTGATCGATCTTAATTTCTTTAGGGAATTAAATATGTGAAGAACACAAAGAATTTACGTGGTTCGATCTGTTAAAAAGATCTACGTCCATGGGGCGAGAGAGAGTGTGTATTTGATAATATGAGGAGTGATTACAAAGAGTGTAGCTGCCCTTTTCCGTCTAATCTAGCCTCTATTTATACACAATGATATTGAATTCGACTCTAATACAAAGTCTTCTCTTATAAGGATTCTTTTAGATATGCATCCAGGATTCCTTTAGATATCCGAATCTTCTACGTCTCCACTTGCGAGATTTGAGTTGTAGTTGGTTTAGGAGTCTTCCTGGGCCGAACTCGCGTAGGCCGAGCTTGATGTCTGGGCCAATTTATATTGGGCCCGATGCTTGGGCCTAGTGTTTGGGCCGTATCCTATCATATCCCCCCCAAAAAGACGTAGAAGTGAGGTTGTGATGGATGGGGGATAGTGGTTTGCTGGAGTTCGCGATCAGGCGAAGTGGATCGCGTATTCGGCTCCAATTGGCCGAAGTCGAATACTTTCTGTGCTGCCGAGGTTTTATGCCGAGCTTGAATGTCGCTTGGCTTCACCTTACTGAGGCGTTATGCCGAAGTTGCATTTTGCTTGGCTTCACCTTGCCGAGGCGTTATGCCGAAGTCGTATGTTGCTTGGCTTCACCTTGCCGAGGCATTATGCCGAAATCGTATGTTGCTTGGCTTCACCTTGTCGAGGCGTTATGCCGAAGTCTTATGTTGCTGGCTCACCTTACCGAGGCGTTATGCCGAAGTTGTATATCGTTTAGCTTTTGGCATCACCTTACCGAGGCGTTGTACCGAAGTTGGTTAGGTAATCCATTGTCGAGGTCGGATACACGACGTCTTGGTTTGAATGTGTAACGTCGTGCCGAGGTCGAACACGTGATTTTTCGTCGATGTCGAACATGAGATACAGGATCTGTATTTAATGCGCATTTAATGCGGCAGCGGTTAGGTTCCCGATAAAGTGAATATTGGAGGAATAAGTTCCATGATACGCCATTTCTCGTATCAATTTATCCATTTCCATTTTCAAATTCCTCAAAACTCTCTGACTTTCTGAAAAAGTGCGCGTCAGTTTCTTCACCATTGTCGTCTTCGTTGTTTTTGCTGCGCCTATGCCATCTTCTTCGATCTACAACCCTCAAACCAGTAAGTTATATTTAATGGCTTCGTCTTCTTCTTCTGGGGAGTCTCACGGCCATGATGGCCGTGTAGTGGCTGTTACGCCATCGGGTTCGTCGGTGGTTTTAGAGGTCCTTACAGTTGATTCTCCACACCCCTACATCTGTAGTTCCTTTTTCCCACCGTCGAGGGATTTCGGGAAAGTATCTACATTTCCTTCGTGTCTTGAATCCTTTGAAATAATAGATATTGCTAATAGGTTTTTGTCCTCCATACATTGGAATGGTGGTTCCCAGGCCGGAGGATAGAACTTGCTTTCTCCTCAGGAGGATTTGTCACCGTTCTGAAGATAGCCTGAAAAATTGTCTTTATCTTCCTTTTCCTCCCGTCTATGCCGATCTTCAAAGAATGTTCGGCATACCTCTAGCCCAAATAACGCCGAACTCATTTCGGCAGTTGTCGAGCCTTGGCGTCTATGCCTGCCTGCATAATCATTCTTTTAACCTAGGGTTGATCCATAGGTTTTTTCAGTTGAAATTCAGCTCGGGGTGGTATTATATATCACCCCGTCGTGGCTTCAAGGTAAAGACGAAGTCTAAAATTTTGAATTGGCAAAAGAAGTTTTTCTTTTGTCGTTTCGAAGGCGCTCTCCATTTCGTCTGGAATGACGATAAGCTGGCGGACGTGGCCATTGATGATAGCTTTGGTGACCTCGGGGAGGCATTGTAAAGGGCTAGCCAAATTGACGAAGTGTCTGTCGAGGCTGATCTTATCGTTGCGGGGCTGAGCCGTTATGATCCTGCCACCGCGGTGGAGTCGGTGAAGGGTGATGCCCCCTTCTTTCTCATAGTTCTTTGTTTGTTGTCGTTTTGAATCTCAGTTCTTCTTTATGTTAACTTGGATTTTATCCTTGCAGTGGACTTCGTTGGCAAGAAGAGGAAGAGGTCCAAGTCTGGTGCCGAGCCATCTGATGTGGCGTTGAAAAAATTGCCAGCGGCCTCATCTGAAATGGCCAAAGAAGTATCGAGTCGCCTTCTCCGTTATGCATCGCCCGTCGTGGCAAGGAGAGGTGTCCTCCAGATCTTACCAACGATGATTACTGCGAGGTCATTGGCAGCCAGGTCGCACGTCGGCCTTTTCCTGCGGTAATGTAATTTTTCTTCATGTCGCAAGTTATGTTTGATGTATTTATCTGACGTTGTTGATCTTTGTTCAGGGGACCGAGGACATGAAGGCCGAGCTTGGCGGGATGTCCTCGGTGACAATGACATCTGCGCTTCTTGGTGGACTATCCGAATAATTGTTGTCACTGATGCGAGCAAGTAGCTCGTTCGCCGAACTTGGAGGAAGAAGACTCTCCTTGTTCACGAGGTGGTCGGTGAGGCGAGGCTTGGGATGCATCCTTGGCTCTGGCGGCATCCGGGCGGCGGGCGGGCGGGGCGAGGCGAGGTCGGTCGGCTAAAGGCGAGGTGGAAGAGTTCGGTATAGGGGCGGCGGGCTACCTCGCAAGGAGAGCTTCTTCGTGCCTTCACGAAGAGGTTATTCTTGTCAAGGAGGTTTGGCGGGTTTGCCGGTGAGCTGGCCGAGGTGCTCAACACGAGGGTGGTAGCCGAGACGCTAGACGAAGTGGCCGAGGATTACCCAGATTTGGATAAGTCTAAGTGTGGGTATGAGGTCATGGAGGATGGGACCCTGCTGCGAGTGTACGCCGAGGTCCTCTCTGCTGGCATGAAGAGCTTGCCCGTCGTGGAGAGCCTAGCTTCGTCTTCGACCGTGCTTAATGTCGAGGTGGTTCGTTCCTGGCTGGTAGACCGGGACATCCAGTTTGAGGCTGTCATAGCTGAAGTGGCTGGAAAGCCGGTGTTGGCCACGTCTGCCGAGGTCGAAGCACGGAAGGAGGTCGAGGCTGCTGAGACCGAGAGGGAAGTAGCCAATGCTGGGGAGGTGGCCAGGGCCGCTGAAGCTCGAGGAGAGGCCGAGGCGTCTGGAGCTCGGGGAGAGGCCGAGGCTGCTGAGCAAGGAGCTTTCGGAGGTCGATTGATCCCTTTTTTTGTATATGTACTTGACAAATTCACGCCTTGAAGGCTTTAATAAAATTCCCAAATTTGATGGAAGAAATCTTGTCCTTTGTTGTTTCGGTCTTCTCTTGAACCTTTCAAGTGTCCCCATGGTTGGATCAAATCAAAGCGTTGACCGGGCTCTCGAATCTAAAGAGGTCGAGTCACGCACTGGAGGGTAAACTTGGCCATGTGCGGGAGGAGGCCGGCGTCAAGTTCGACTTCACTTCACGAGAAGTTTGACGAGCTTCAAGCTTGATTTTGGAGTTGGAAGAAGTTCGAGATCTCGAGGATAAGGCCAAATCGGTCATGAAGAGCATTACGAATCTGAGCGCTTATCCGCGAGGTGGTGGAATGACTATCTCCGAGGCGAAGCTAAAGTTTGAAACTTCATGACTCGTTGTTGGAGGTATAGGGAAGAGTATGGTAGAGACTCTTGGCAATTCCAGGAGTAGTATGCCGACCTGAAGAAAATAGGTGGCTTATACAAGACCGTTGTAGTTCGTCATCCCTTCCTTGAACGGGTGCTTTGTTCGACGGCCGAGGCCTCTTCGTCTGCTGAGGCTACTCCTCCTGTCGAGGCTTCTTCTTGTATCCCGACGACGTTGGAAGTCAATATGTTGAGAGAATTTTTTATGCAAGAGAGACGTCATCCATCGAGCAGTCGTGGTCGTGCATCATCGAGTGGCCGAGGTCGTTTGGCGAGGCAAAGAGGTCGAGTTGGCCGAACTCCTGGCGTCGATCGAGGACGAGGCAGAGGTAGGGATAGGGTTAGCATAGATGAGCTATTGAACCCTGACTTCGCTAGGGATTGACTTAGCTTTTCCCAGCCTCCTGGACCTTCATCGTCCTCGTAATGTATGTGTTATACACTGGAAATAAGAATGAATATTTCTTCTTCTGTTAAAAATGTTGTATACATTTTATCCTCGTAGTCAAACGAAGGTAGTTCGTCCATGTATTAAACGAAGGTAATTCATCCTCGAAATAAATGAAGGTAGTTCGTCCTCGTATTAAACGAATGTAATTCATCCTCGAAATAAACGAAGGTAGTTCATCCTCGAAATAAACGAAGGTATGAGTTCCTTTTTTGGCAAAAAATATCGCTAGGGGTGGTCCCCTCTTCCTCGAAATAAACGAAGGTATAGATTCCTTATTTGTCGAGTTTTATCGATAGGGGTGGTCCCCTCACGCGCGTTTATAGTTCATCCTCGTATTAAACGAAGGTAGTTCGTCCTCATTAGAGGGTAGTTCGTCCTCGTGAGAGGGTATTGTAAAATGGGGAAGAGGTATTATGCATAAGTGACAAATAAAACATGCAAGAAAAAGATTTAATTAATAAAAGACGACGTTACAGACACGACCAAACAGACTCAAAGACACGACCGAACAGACTCAACCCTTGACACTTATGCGAAATATCTCTTGAGATTAATGATGTGCCACGTATTGGGTATTTGCTCACCGGATATATGGGCGAGCTTATATGACCCTTTTCCGAGGACTTTTTCGACCTGGTAAGGTCCTTCCCATGTGGCTTCCAGTTTACCGAGCTTTGCGGCTTTACTGATTTCATTATTTTGAAGCACGAGGTCGCCTACTTGGAACAGTCGGGATTTGACACGCTGGTTGTAATACCGAGCTACTTGTTGTTTATACCGAGCTTCCCTTATGTAGGCGAGGTCTCTCTTTTCTTCAAGCAGATCTAGGTCAGTTCGTAGATTATCCCCATTTACTTCAGCTGAGAAGTTGATGGTGTGGGGGCTCGGCATTCTGATCTCTGCAGGGATTACTGCTTCGGTTCCATACACCAAACTGTAGGGTGTTTCTCCGTTCGATGTCCGAGGTGTTGTACGGTAGGACCATAAGACCTGCGATAAATTTTCTACCCAATCGCTCTTGACTCGGTCGAGGGGAGTTTTGAGTCCTTTTACGATTGTCCTGTTCGTGACTTCGGTTTGATCATTTGCTTGAGGATGGGCCACCAAGGTGAATTTTTGTTGGATCTGAAGCTCTTGACACCATTCTTTGAATACCTTATCCGTGAACTGTGTCCCGCTTGTGATTTTCACCAATGGTTCGACTTCCACCCACTTTGTGAAGTAGTCGATCGCGACAATCAGGAATTGAAACTGCCCTGGAGCTTTGTAGAAAGGGCCTACGATATCAATCCCCTATTGCATAAATGGCCAAGGGCTTTGCATGCTTGCGAGGTCGGTTTGAGGTAGCCTCGGCACGTTTCCATGAATTTGGCACTTCAGACACTTCTTCACGATGTCAATTGAGCTTTGGAACATTGTTGGCCAATAATATCCCCATCGCATGACTTTCTTTGATAAGGCGCGAGGCCCGATGTAGCTTCCATATGATCCCTCGTATACTTCTCGTAGTACATAATCAGCTCGGTTTCGGACCCAAACACCTTAGGAGAGGCTGTAGGTATGATTTTCTGTAGAGAATTCCCTGCTCGAGTGTATATCGCAGAGATTTGCTCAAGACTCTCCTGGCCTCGAGCCTATCATGGGGCAGTTCGCCTTTCTCCAAATATGTTTGGATGGGGGTCTAGGTTCCTCGTCCGAGACTATGTTGACTTCGACCTCGGCTTCATCTATGCTTCTGCTCTGGACTTCTTCTACTGGCGGGCACGTTGACGATGAGGCCAGTTTGCTTAAAGTGTCAGCTCGGCTATTTTGCTCCCTTGGGATGCGAACCAACTGGAAGTATGAGAAAGATTGTTGCAAGCTTTTGGCTTTTTCAAGGTATTTCTTCATCCTGTTGCCTTTTGCTTCGTACTTTCCCAGCATGTGGCTCACTATAACCTGAGAATCGCTGTGGACTTGTACGGCTCGTATCTGGAGACTTTGAGATAGGCGAAGTTGTTTAGTATGAATTTGTGCTGATTTTTGGTATTGTTTGGTGTGTCATTTTCAGTGGTTTGTCCTATTTATGTCGTTGGTTTGATTAGTATTTATCGAATTGGACTTATTTGGTTTGTTTCGATGTTTTGTAGAAAAACGGTATAAAATAGGATTAATTGGATCTTCCAATAATCAACTTTATTGAAGACCATCTCGACAGGAGTCCGTAGGTGAAAACCGTGCATAAATCGGAGTTCAGACGAAGGAGAATGGGCCCAACAACAATCGCGCACATGCGTGTCGCCACCGTCGCCGTCGCCCGCGCCGCCCGCGCGCCAGAGCAAAACAGCGCCCGCTCAGCGCGCCCATGCGCCAGCGCTGCCTCTCCCGTCCGGTCTGGAAGCCGGCGCCCGCTACCAGCAGCGTCCGTCCGTGGCGGGTCTCGGCGCCCGTTGCCCGCGTTCCGGCTTTCGGCGACCCGCGCCTCGCCACCCGTCGCACACCGGTGCTCGACCCATAGCGCCCGCTGCACCTCTCGCCCGCATCACTCAGCGCCCACTGACCCCAAGCCGGCTCTGCTCACGTTGCCCAATTCGCTCCTGCGTCCAGCGTTCGAGTCCGTGCTGCGGTCTTGTAACTTTCTCTCGAGGGAGCTCGCGTCCGGCTGCTGTGCGATTTTTGACGTTATATATATAAGTTAAACATGCGGAAACCCTAGTTTCAGATTCTTATTTTCTCGGACACCGCGAATTCTCTTCCCTTTCCTTTCTTCTTCCTTTTCTTTTCCTTTTAATTATTTTGTGCTTGGATTAACAATTGGATTGTACGATTCCGGATATTTGGAAGGCGAATTTGTCTATGAATGGTTGTAAGTTTTCTTGGTTTTGATTATGTCTATGTAATTACGATGGGGATGATTTCTACCTTGAGATGAATTTTGATTTGTAGAGAAATATATGTTTAATCGTTCTTATCTTGAATAGTGATTGTTGGGCCAATGATTTGCGATTTCTTCATCCGTATAAATTTTTTATTTTATGATCTTCAAACATGGTGTTCGAAAGAATAGTGTAGGTTGATTGTATGCTTATGTTTGATGATAAAGATATGCGAGAGCAGATTTATATTAAATATGAGTTTAACAATGAAAGTGATCGAGACATTGGTTTGTTGTTGAATAAATGATATATGTGGTTAGGGTTTTTGCTATCGTATGCCTTGTAGTAAATTATCCTTCGTAGTTGATGGTTGGTTGATCGAGAGATTCCCTATCATTAAGTTCTAGTCTAACGTTAGCGTGTCGAGAGGTTAGTTAATGTTTACCGTTTGGTGAGGCGTGGGTATTTTATGCATTGTGTACCGGTTATTGATTCATTAGTTGTGAGGATAGATTCGAACCCTAGAACACCGTCTCCGCCTGTATCGTCAATTCCTATTGTTGTCCAAGTGCATCCGCTTTCTCTGCTTTATTTTATTTCCTGCTTTCGTCCTTTCCGTGACAACCCTCTTATGTTAGGACGTTAGTATTTCTTTTCTGCTTTTGTGCTTGACATAAAACCGTAGCCCTGTTAAGCCTTCCTCGAGAGATTCGACTTGGGTCGACCTTACCATTCTATAAGGACCTCGTACTATTGCGAGCGACTGAAAAGAACAATTTGGTCGGAACAAATTTTGGCGCCGTTGCCGGGGAAGGCTTTAGGCTTTTGGTTTTGTGTTGCTTTGTTTTCCGTGTTTCTTTTTGTTTTTCTGTTTCTTCCCCCGTGTTTCTTCTTTTTATTTCTTTCTTTTTCTTTTTCTTTGTTTCTATTTTCTCCAACTGGTGCGTGTGATCTTGTTTTTGTAGTTGGTGTCTGTTAATGCAGGGTTACCGGCGATACGAATATGGTCAGAGAGGCCTGGAGGAGGAAAGCTCGTCGTATTGGGTAAATTCTTCCTATGAAGAAGGAGCCTAATTCGATTATTTTGAGGGATACCCGTTAGGCTGTGAGCATCAAGCCTATGATCCCTATTGGAGGCATTCTCAGAGTTCTTCATATAGTCAGGACCTCTTCTTCCAACAACAGCCGATGAAGCCGACATTGGAGGAGTCATTGCAGGCGTTCATTCAGGGGAGTCAGCCGGTGAAGCCGCCGGTGAAGCCGACATTGGAGGAATCATTGCAGGCGTTCATTCAGGCGAGTCAGCCGGTGAAGCCGCCGGTTAAGCCGACATTGGAGGAGTCATTGCAGGCGTTCATTCAAGCGAGTCCGCCGGTGAAGCCGACATTGGAAGACACATTGACGTCTTTCGTACAGACGAGTCAACAAAGGTTCGAGATTTTGGAAACACCTATCGAGCATTTAGAGACTCAAGTCAGTCGGTTAGCCAGGATAGTGGAAGAATTGGTCCACAACCAAAGTGTGGAGGAGATGCCGAGACAATTGGAGCAAACCTCTTCTATCATAGTCTATGATGATGATGAAGTTGAGGGGAGAATCAGGGAAGTTGATGAAAGTGAAGAGTCGAGGATTCATCAAGCCGAGACTAAGTGTGAACAAACAGATATCTTCCCGATCCAGTTGAAGGATGAAGAGAGGACATACGATCAGGTAGCATTTATAATTTTTCAACATCCTTATTCTCCAAAGTATTGTGCTTTTGGAGTTGAAGTTATCTATTTTTCTTTGGAGAATAAGATGTTTGATTTGAACTTAATTAATTCATTATTTGCTACCTTAACTGTCATTTGTGCTTACCTTGTTACTACTGATGCTCTGGTTGAGATGGTATTCCTGCAGGTGAAGGACTATGGATAGTCCGTGTTTGATTGGTGGAGCTCGTGCCATTAAAACAAGCGCTACGTGGGAGGCAACCCACGAGTTTTCTTGTTTTTCTGTTTTGTTCTTGTTTTCTGTTGGTTTTGCTTGTGTTTTTGGTTTCGTCTTTGTTTTGGTTTTCTGTGGTGCAGGTTTCGGTGTTTATCATTTTTGAGTTCTGGGACTTTCTAATCCGTGTGGTGAAGCCATGATGCTCCAACTCTACAGCGCACACTCGTCTATTATCAGGGAAGTATCATCCTCTATGACCTTTGTATTATTAATGTTTGGAGCACTGGGGACAGTGCCCTGTTTATGTGTGGGGGATGTTTACTCAGTTTTGTGTGCGTACCTTATCTATTTGTATGCTTGGTGATGTGCATTTATGCTTATTTTGATTTCTTGGATTCAGTGTTGTATATGCGAGTAAGTTGGGATTACGATTTGTACAACTAAGCTACGTGGTATTGGTGTTGTTTTTAATTTCCGAAACTTTTGGTGATATATGATTCGATGCTAATGTGAATTGACTAGATTGTGATTGATGGAAAATGAATAGAGGGAATTGATGTGATTTTTCCGACTAATGTTAGGGGTAGTGTTAACATTGTGGTTACCTATATACTTGTTTCATCTATTGATAAGTAAAAAAAAAATGTGTGAAAAAGAGTAGAAAATGAGATTGTTGAAATGGAGGATGAGATTCTGTCCCTCTTTCTCGTAATTTGAAAAATGGACATGGGAAACCACGATGGGAAACTCGAGTTCATTGAGGGTTCACCTTTCGAACATTGTTCCAAAATCTGTTAAAACATTCTATGTGCTTAAAAAAAAAAACTTGTTGCTAAATGTGACCACATTAGTTAGTTCACCCCTAACGGAGAGTTGGGTCTGAGCAGAGATTACCCTTTTATTTATTGGAAATCAATTGTCGTCCTAGATTTATTTCACATTAACTTTGAATGCGTAAACACCAAGTGTGGGGGAAAGCAATAGGGTTTGATTGATTAGACTAAGAGTGAAATTGTATGAATTATCCTTCCTATTCTTACTAGTATAGACTTTGCTTGAGGACAAGCAAATGTATAAGTGTGGGGGAGTTGTTTAGTATGAATTTGTGCGGATTTTTGGTATTGTTTTGTGTGTCATTTTCAGTGGTTTTCCTATTTATGTCGTTGGTTTGATTAGTATTTATCGAATTGGACTTATTTGGTTTGTTTTGATGTTTTGTAGAAAACCGGAATAAAATGGGATGAATTGGATCTGCCAATAATCAACTTTATTGAAGAGCATCTCGACAGGAGTCCGTAGGCCAAAACCGTGCGTAAATCGGAGTTCAGACGAAGGAGAAAAGGCCAGCAACAAGTCGCACATGCGTGCGCCGGCCGTCGCCGTCGCCCGGCGCCAGCGTAAGGCCAGCGCCCGCTCAGCGCGCGCGCGCGCCGCGCCCGCGCCCAGCGCCTCGCGCCAGCGCTCTACCTCTCCCATCCGGCGCTGGAAGCCGGCGCCCGCTGCCCAGCGTCCGTCCGGTGGCTGGGTCTCGGCGCCCGTTGCCCGCGTTCGGGCTCGGTAGCCAGCCCTCGCCACCCACGCCGCGACACCGGCGCTCGACCCGTAGCACCCGCTGCACCTCTCGCCCGCGCTCCGCGCGCATTGCGGCTCCGTCCGGTGCTGCCCACTGCACCTCTCGCCCGCATCACTCAGCGCCCGCTGACCCTAAGCCGGCGCTGCGCACGTTGCCCAGTGCACTCCTGCGTCCGGCATTTCGATGAGTCCGGCGCTGGGGTGCTGTGGCTTTTCTCTCCAGGAGTTTCTCGCGTCCGGCGCTGCGAGCGATTTTTCTGACGTTATATATATAAGTTAAACACGCGGAAACCCTAGTTTATATTCTTATTTTTCTCAGGCACACGCGAATTCTCTTCCTTTTCTTTTCTTCTTCCTTTTCTTTTCCTTTTAATTATTTTGTGCTTTGATTAAAAATTGGATTGTACGATTCGGATATTTGGAAGGCGAATTTATCTATGAATGGTTGTAAGTTTTCCTGGTTTTGATTATGTCTATGTAATTACGATGGGGATGATTTCTACCTTGAGATGAATTATGATTTGTAGAGAAATATATGTTTAATCGTTCTTATCTTGAATAGTGATTGTTGGGCCAATGATTTGCGATTTCTTCATCCGTATAAATTGTTTATTTTATGATCTTCATACATGGTGTTCGAAAGAATAGTGTAGGTTGATTGTATGCTTATGTTTGATGATAAAGATATGCGAGAGCAGATTTATATTAAATATGAGTTTGATAATGAAAGTGATCGAGAGATTGGTTTGTTGTTGAATAAATGATATATGTGGTTAGGGTTTTTGCTATCGTATGCCTTGTAGTAAATTATCCTTCGTAGTTGATGGTTGGTTGATCGAGAGATTCCCTATCATTAAGTTCGAGTCTAACGTTGACGTAATCGAGAGGTTAGTTAAATGTTTACCGTTTGGTGAGAGGCGTGGGTATTTTGTGCATTGTGTACCGGTTATTGATTCATTAGTTGTGAGGATAGATTCGAACCCTAGAACACCGTCTCCAATTCCGTGTATCATCAATTCCTATTATTGTCCAAGTGCATCCGCTTTCTCTGCTTTATTTTATTTCCTGCTTTCGTCCTTTCCGTAACAACCCCCTTATGTTAGGACTCTTTTCTGCTTTTGTGTTTGACATAAAACCGTAGCCCTGTTAAGCCTTCCTCGAGAGATTCGACTTGGGTCGACCTTACCATTCTATAAGGACCTCGTACTATTGCGCGCCGCCGCGCAGGGGCGAGCGCCCGCTTCGGCGTCTTGCGCGCCGTGCGCTTCGCCCAGCGCCAGCGCTGCCTCTCCCGTCCGGCCAGCTGAAGCGGCGCCCGCCGTCGTCCGTCCGTATTGGGTCTCAGCGCCCGTTGCCCTCGTTTCAATCGCTCGGCAGCCCAGCGCCTCGCCACCCAAGTCGCACACCCGGCGTTCGACCCGCAGCGCCCCGTTGCACCTCTCATCCGCGCTCCGCGCGCGTTCCGGCTCCGTCCGGTGCTGCGAAGGCGCGCCGCGCCTCTCGCCCGCATCACTCAGCGCCCGCTGACCCCAAGCCGGCGCTGCACACGTTGCCCAGTGTGCTCCTGCGTCCGGCGTTTCGATGAGTCCGGTGCTGGGGTGCTGTGGCTTTTCTCCAGGAGCTTCTCGCGTGCGGCGCTGTGACGCGTCCGTCGCTGCTCGCGAATTTTCTGACGTTATATATATAAGTTAAACACGCGGATACCTTAGTTTTAGATTCTTATTTTTCTCAGACACACGCGAATTCTCTTCCTTTTCCTTTCTTCTTCCTTTTCTTTTCCTTTTAATTATTTTGTGCTTTGATTAACAATTGGATTGTACGATTCCGGATATTTGGAAGGCAAATTTGTCTATGAATGGTTGTAAGTTTTCCTGGTTTTGATTATGTCTATGTAATTACGATGGGGATGATTTCTACCTTGAGATGAATTATGATTTATAGAGAAATATATGTTTAATCGTTCTTATCTTGAATAGTGATTGTTGGGCCAATGATTTGCGATTTCTTCATCCGTATAAATTGTTTATTTTATGATCTTCATACATGGTGTTCGAAAGAATAGTGTAGGTTGATTATATGCTTATGTTTGATGATAAAGATATGCGAGAGTAGATTTATATTAAATATGAGTTTGACAATGAAAGTGATCGAGAGATTGGTTTGTTGTTGAATAAATGATATATGTGGTTAGGGTTTTTGCTATCGTATGCCTTGTAGTAAATTATCCTTCGTAGTTGATGGTTGGTTGATCGAGAGATTCCCTATCATTAAGTTCTAGTCTAACGTTGACGTAATCGAGAGGTTAGTTAATGTTTACCGTTTGGTGAGAGGCGTGGGTATTTTATGCATTGTGTACCGGTTATTGATTCATTAGTTGTGAGGATAGATTCGAACCCTAGAACACCGTCTCCAATTCCGTGTATCGTCAATTCCTATTGTTGTCCAAGTGCATCCTCTTTCTCTGCTTTATTTTATTTCCTACTTTCGTCCTTTCCGTGACAACCCCCTTATGTTAGGACGTTAGTATTTTTTCGCTTTTGTGTTTGACATAAAATCGTAGCCCTGTTAAGCCTTCCTCGAGAGATTTGACTTGGGTCGACCTTACCATTCTATATGGAACTCGTACTATTATGCGCTGGCCCAGCGCAAAAGCCGCCGCCAGCTTCAAGCCACAAGGCCCTCGCCAACGCCAGTTGTCTCTCCGTCCGGCGGCTGAAGCCGGCGCCCGCACCAGCGTGTCCGTCCGGCGCTGGGTCTCAGTGCTCGTTGCCCACGTTTCCAACGCCCGGCAGCCAGCGCCTCGCCACCCGTCAGACACCCGCGCTCGACCCGCGCGCCCGCTGCACCTCTCGCCAGCGCTCACGCACGCTTTGCGGCTCCGTCCGACGCCTGCGAAGGCGCCGCCTGCACCTCTCGCCCGCATCACTCGGCGCCGTTGACCCCAAGCCGCTGCAGCATGTTTCCAGTCGCTCCTGCGTCCGGCGTTCGATGAGTCCGGCGGGGTGCGTAACTTCTCTCGAGGAGCTTCGCGTCCGTGACTGTGGACGTCGCTCTCACAAGCGCAATTTTTCGGCGTTATATATATAAATTAAACACGCGAAACCCTAGTTTGATTCTTATTTTTCCTTTCTTCTTTCCTTTCTTCTTTTTTTTTCCTTTTAATTATTTTGTGCTTTGATTAACAATTGGATTATGCGATTCGGATATTTGGAAGCGAATTTGTTCATGAATGGTTGTAAGTTTTCCTGGTTTTGATTATGTCTATGTAATTACGAGGGGGATGATTTCTACCTTGTGATGAATTATGATTTGTAGAGAAATATATGTTTAATCGTTCTTATCTTCAATAGTGATTGTTGGGCCAATGATTTGCGATTTCTTCATTCTTATAAATTGTTTATTATATGATCTTCATACATGGTGTTCGAATGAATAGTGTAGGTTGATTGTATGCTTATGTTTGATGATAAAGATATGCGAGAGCAGATTTATATTAAATATGATTTTGACAATGAAAGTGATCGAGAGATTGGTTTGTTGTTGAATAAATGATATATGTGGTTAGGGTTTTTACTATCGTATGCCTTGTAGTAAATTATCCTTCGTAGTTGATGGTTGGTTAATCGAGAGATTTCCTATCATTAAGTTCGAGTCTAACGTTGACGTAATCGAGAGGTTAGTTAATGTTTACCGTTTGGTGAGAGGCGTGGGTATTTTATGCATTGTGTACCGGTTATTGATTCATTAGTTGTGAGGATAGATTCAAACCCTAGAACACCGTCTCCAATTCCGTGTATCGTCAATTCTATTGTTGTCCAAGTGCATCCGCTTTCTACGCTTTATTTTATTTCACTGCTTTCGTCCTTTCCGTGACAACCCCTTATGTTAGGACGTTAGTATTTCTTTTCGCTTTTGTGTTTGACATAAAACCGTAGCCTCATTAAGCGCTTCCTCGGCATTCGACTTGGGTCGACCTTACCATTCTATAAGGACCTCGTACTATTGCGGCGGTCGAAAAGAACAATTTGGTCGGAACGAAGTCACGTGATTAAGGCTTCGTATTCCACCGTTATTCGTATTTTGAATGTGAACCGAAGTCGTGGGCTATCTCTTGTCCATACGGACTTATGAGTAAGATGCCCGCACCATCGCCCGCTTTTCCCAAGCTCCATCCACATAGATTTGCCAACAATCTTGGATGGTTCCTTTATGAGTTCGGCTTCGGCGTCGTCTGGAGTCGGTTCGGCGGGTTTCGGCTTTTCTGTGAAGTTAGCCTCGACAAGGAAGTCTGCTAAGGCTTGACCCTTGATGGCTTGACGAGGGCAGAAAGATATATCGTGTTCGCCCAATTCAATTGCCCACTTCGCAATTCTCCTGAAGCTTAAAGGCCGTCAATACTTGTCAGTGGATGATCGGTGAGAACCTGTATGGGATGTGCATGGAAGTATGGACACAGTCTCCTTGTATCATTTACTAATGCCAAGGCGAGCTTCTCCAAAGGCTGATACCTTGTTTCTGGCCCTTTTAGTGCTCGGTTGATAAAATATACAGGGAGCTGACATCCGTCTTCTCGTACCAGAACTGCACTTATGGTTTCGTCCGAGGTAGCGAGGTATAGGGAAAGTACCTCTCCTTCTTTCGGGACGGATAAAGTGGGGAGTTTGGCGAGGTAGTTCTTGAGATCTTCGAAGGCTAACTTGTGTTTATCATCCCAGGAGAACTCCATAGCCTTTTTGAGTATTTTGAAGAAGGGGAGCTGCTTATCCGCGGCTTTTGAAAGAAAGCGGCTTAGTGAGGCTATGCAGCCCGTCAATCTGTGTACATCATGGATGGTCTTCGGCATTTTCATCCCCAAAATGGTTTGAACCTTGGATGGGTTGGCTTTTAGCCCTTCTTGTGAGACCCAGCACCCCAGAAATTTTCCAGACCGAACTGCGAATGTACACTTCTGGGGATTTAGCTTTAGGTTTACCTTTCGAAGTAAGCCGAGGTTGATCCTGAGGTCGGCAACACATGTGGCCTCTTATTTACTCTTGACGACGATGTCATCTACATATACTTCCACATTCTGACCTATGTAGGGCTGAAATATCTTATCCACCATTCTTTGATAAGTGGCCCCTGCATTCTTGAGTCCGAAGGGCATCTTCTTATATGCAAAGACTCCGAAGTCCGTTATGAAGGCTGTTTTGGATGCGTCCTCGTCACTCATCAACACTTGGTGATATCCCTTGTATAAATCCAAAAAGCTGAAAACTTCTTATCCGACCAGAGCGTCAACCTTTTTGTCGATATTTGGAAGGTGGTAACAGTCCTTTGGGCAATGTTTATTGAGATCGGTGTAATCGATGCACATTCGCCATCCCCCTCCTCCTTTCTTGATCATCACCGGGTTGGCTATCCAGGTCGGATACTTGACTTCGAACAATATACGAGCTTTTAATAATTGATTCACCTCGTCATGGATGACTGATTCCTTTCAATTTGCAAAATCCGTTGCTTTTGCCGCACTGGTTTTACACTCGGGTCAATATTGAGCCGATGAGTAATAATACTTGGCGAGACCCCGGTCATGTCGAGGGGTGACCAAGCAAACACGTCTCTGAATTCCCTTAGGAGTTGGATGATCAGTTTTTTTAATTGAGGTTCCTCGATAGAACCTACTTTGACGACCTTGAGTGGCTCGTCTTCATACAGTGCGACCTCCTCTATCGGGCTGTCGGGGGTAGGCGACGTCTTTCCCAGTTCCAACTCATCGGGTTTCTTTAATTGCTATGCTTGTGGGTGTTGCGCCGAAGTCCCTGCGCCTCTTAGGGCGACCTTCATGCATTCTTTGGCCCGTTTCTGATCTTCCCGGATCACGGCTACCCCTCCTTTTGTGGGGATATTCATTGTCAGATGGTACGTTGAGCATACTGCCCTCACTGCATTTAGCCAGTCTCGTCCCAGTATGATGTTATACGGCGAGTAGGCCTTTACCACAAAGAACTGTACCACCTCGGTGGAGCTCGTCAGCGTTCTTCCCACCGTGACGGGTAGTTCGATTATTCATACAGGCGCGTCTCTTCCATTTCAAAGCTTGAGTGGTAGTAGCGGGCTGGTGCAAGGCGTGCCTCCTCAACTCTAACTTGCCGAAGCATTCCTTGAAGAGGATGCTTCCTGATGCAACACTGTCGATGTACACGCGTTTTATGAGCTTGTTGGCGACCATTGCTTGGATCAACATCGCATCCTGGTGGGGTACTACGATTGGTACGGGGTCGTCCTCGGAGAAGGTGATTGCCTCGTCCCTTTTAAACCTCTTGTTTGCAGGTTCGCTGGTATGGAGACTTCGAGCCTCAGCCTTAAGAGAGGACTTTGTAACTCAACGAGGAAGCCCCGTGATGGTGGAGATGATCCCGTCGTATTGGGGCTCGTCATCTCCCTCTTCGTCAGTGTCGCGTCTTGTTTTCTTGTGAGGGGCACAGTTTCCCCTCTTCTCTTGCTTCCTCTTCTTCTGACCTCGGTAGGGGGCTTCGTACTGACCAGCTTTGCGGCCATGCCCTTGGTACTTCTTTAGGACTCCGTCCTGTACCAAATTTTCGATGTCTACCATGAGGTCTCTGCATTCTTCAGTGTCGTGCCCATAATCCTCATGGAATGAGCAGTATTTGATCCTTGGATCGGCGCTTTGACCCCCCTGTCATTGGTCGAGGCTTCTCGAACATGTTGATGTGGAGCTTGTAGATCTCCGCCCTTAACTTCGTCAAGAGTGTATATTGGGGTCGCTCCGGGTTATTGCGCGGCCCGAGCCTAGACTCTATTGAGCGACGTATCCTTTCCAAGGCACTTCGTTGGCATTGGTTTCGGTCTCCTCGGCCATCTTCTTTCCTCTCTTTGTCAGAGGGCTCCACTTTTTCTACTGCGCGCTTTTTTCTATCAGCGTCGTCCGCTTTGGCGAACCGATGCGCTATGCGCCACGGCTCGGCGCAACTGAGGTTCGTGCTGACAATCTCTTTGTATAGGGCCCGGGCAAGATGCCGTTTGGAAGGCCGAGATGATGAGGAGATCGTTCGTCTTTGACTTTCGTGCTTTCCTTGTTGAACACAGTCATAAAGTCACTAATGGACTCATTTCGGCCTTGCCTTACTGTGAGGAGATGTGCCGATGTCGTTTTGGACTCGGCCTTTTGGAAAAACCTTCGATGAAAGGCTTCCATCAGGTCGCGGTATGATCCGATACTCCCGGAAGGTAAACTGTTGAACCACCGGAGGGCGTTGTCGACCAGTAATTCCGGGAAGAGTTTGCACATATGGATGGTTGATCATATTATACTGGAATTGTGAGAGGAAGTTTTACGGATCCCTTAGTCCGTCATAGGGGGCGATGCTCGGCACCCTGTACTTATCCGGGATGGGAATGTCGAGTATTTTGTTTGAGAACGGGGTAATTATTTTCCCGTATCCATCGAACCCGCCTTCCGGGGAGTGAGGCGGAGTTTGTCGACCGAACTCATTTTGATGACGGGGGCCGACCTCGCGGTGATCACGATGTCCTGTCCCGCGCTGTTCGTCCCTTACACGGTTGGTTTGGGCCCCAACCAGTGTAGGGGTATGAGCGCCTATCATCCGGAGGTTGGGGGATTCACCTTGCTGTGCTGCCTCGTGCCTTGACGAGGCTTCGGCGTCCCTATCTTCATGATGGTGCCGACCTTGCTCTCGGCTGAGGTACTGAGGAAGCTTTCCTTGTTCTTTTCAAGGAATCCTTTAACTG
The DNA here is from genome assembly GCA_036937905.1 of Salvia rosmarinus. NCBI lineage: Eukaryota > Viridiplantae > Streptophyta > Magnoliopsida > Lamiales > Lamiaceae > Salvia > Salvia rosmarinus. The sequence continues at coordinate 168,862 of JAODLM010000185.1, forward strand.
CCTCGTCAAGGCTTATCTGCTGAGCTGGAGGTTCCTCTCGGTTGCTGTTGCGGCCTCCCTCGCTATTATACTCTGCTTCTTCATGCAGGATAGGATGGCCTTACTCGTCAAGGCTTTGGACATGCCCTTCGGGGGTCGGTTCTCTGATCGGGCTTTTCCCAAGCCGAGCTCGGTGTGTCCTGCCGCCGTTGTTGTTGCCGATAGTGGCTCTGGATGTGAGACTTCTGGTATTCATCGTCGTGATTGATTCCCTGTAAACAAAGGTTGACCGAAAACACAAAATTTTGCTTCCCACAGACGGCGCCAGTGATCGATCTTAATTTCGTTAGGGAATTAAATACGCGAAGAATACAAAGAATTTACGTGGTTCGATCTGTTAAAAATATCTACGTCCACGGGGCGAGAGAGATAGTGTGTATTTGATAATATGAGGAGTGATTACAATGAGTATAGCTTCCCTTTTCCGTCTAATCTAGCCTCTATTTATACACAATGATATTGAGTTCGACTCTAATACAAAGTCTTCTCTTATAAGGATTCTTTTAGATATGCATCCAGGATTCCTTTAGATATCCGAATCTTCTACATCTCCACTTGCGAGATTTGAGTTGTAGTTGGTTTAGGAGTCTTCCTGGGCCGAACTCGCGTAGGCCGAGCTTGATGTCTGGGCCAATTTATATTGGGCCCGATGCTTGGGCCTAGTGTTTGGGCCGTATCCTATAAAGATCTAATAATTAATACTAAATAGTTAATTATGTACACACTCACACACGTGTATGTGTATATATATATATATATATATATATATGTATAAGTGTTACTTGCTTGTTAATTAGAAGTCAGTAGGTAGATTTACGAAAAAAAATTAATAATAATAATCTGATTTTTTCTTCTTCTTCTTCTACTTAACTTGGCAGAATATTTATTATAACTATTTGTTGTAATTAATTAGTTTTATTTATATGTATAAGATTATTTGTTTGTTTAATAGGTAATTGGCATTTACAAGTTACAAAAACATTTTTTTTATCGTAAAGTTTTCTAAAAATTGTACCCTTATGTCGATTTTAAACAATTTAGCCCTTGATGTGTAATAATATTCAGTCTGCTTAAGAAATTACGTTTAAGATTTCTTTATAGGCCCTTATACATTTATAATATATATTTATTTGACTAGGTGCGGTGCAACTAGGACCCTCGTCCCAGGATTGATTGATATTGATTTATTGTGCTCGACAAAAAAACGTGGGTGAAATCTTCTTTAACTTGCAAATATGTGATTTGGAATAAACATATTTATTGTGGAATTTACTGTATCTGTAAGTTTATGGTGATAATTATAGCATGTGTGGCGTATCATTGCCTGTGTGGCGTATCAATTGCCTCTGTGGCATAGCCTGTGTGGCGAATCATAGCCTGTGTGGCGTATCATTACGTGTGGTGACTCATAGCATGTGTGGCGTATCATTGCCTGTGTGGCATAGCCTGTGTGGCGTAGCCTGTGTGGCGACTCATTGCCTGTGTGGCGTAGCCTGTGTGGCGTATCATTTCATGTGTGGCGAATCATAGCCTGTGTGGCGAATCATAACCTGTGTGGCGTATCATTGCCTGTGTGGCATAGCCTTTGTGGCGAATCATAGCCTGTGTGGCGTATCATTGCTTGTGTGGCGGGATTTTTAAGCCGGTGAGGTTGAATATGATTAACTATTACTTTCTTGCGATGTATACACGTTTTGACAAATAAAATAATGATATTCCTTGTTTCCCCACAACTGAGTACGTTTTTGTGCTCACCCAGTTTTTATCTAAAATATTTTCAGGTCAGTGATCATGGAGCGGCGTGACAGTGTGGGTGTGCCTAGTGGTGTTTTGTCGCTTTTAATTCATTCCAAGACTTGTGTTATTTTTGTTTAAATTCTTTTCTTTTATTATCGTTGTTGGATTTGAGTTACTAGAACTCCATCTTATCTCATGCTACTAAGTCTTGCGTAGTTTGGCTTGGGTCGTTGGTTAGCGTCAGTTCTTTTGCAAAGTTTAGACTTGAGTTTGTTGGATTCATTATTTGATAATTTATTCAAGAGATTTTATATATTTTATTATAAAAAAATAAAAAAAAATGACATGCTTCCGCTTTAGTATTTTATTTAAGAAAATATATCATTTTTAAATTATTAATTTAGGGTGTTACAGTAGGTGAGGCCTTACTTTGATCGAGGGGATGGTCCGAAAGAAGTAGAGAACTCCATGCTCATCGATCTTATCTGTCTCTGACCGGATTACGTTGTGCTCACGACGTTAAACTGAGTACTACGTGGGAGTTTACCCATAAATTTTTCTGTTCTTTTCTTTCTTTCTTTCTCTTTTGCTTGATCTATCTGTTGTCTCTATGTTTAGTTTGTTCAGTTTTGGGACGTTGTAAACCGTGAGGTGAAACCGTGATACTCCAACTCTGCAGCGCACGCTCACATTCCAACCTCTTTCGACCATCTATCACCAGGGAAGTCTCATCTTCTTTTGTTATTTAATGTTTTTGAGCACTGGGGACAATGCTCAAGTTTTGTGTGGGGGAGGTGAGCATTTGACTTTTATGTCATGTCGTGTCTTTTTGCATGATTGGTGATGTGAGTTGATGATGTTTTTGAACGCTTGGACTTAAGTTTTTGTCTATGCGAATAAGTCAGGATTTTGATTTGTGCTATGGAACTCTGTGGTATTGGTCAAACCTTGATGTTATCCCGTTTCTCTTGTTGATATGTGATTGAAGTGCAATGTGAATTGACGAGATTGTGTGGATTGATCTTAAATCGGGGGTTATTTACGTGATTTTCCGACTAATGCTAGGGGTAGTGTTAACAGTGTGGTTATCTATATACTTGTTTCATTATATATATATATAAACAAAGGAGAATGAAAACTCCAATAAATTGTTGAGATTGTTGAAATGGAGGATGAGATTCTGCCCTTCTTTCTCGTAAATTGAGAAATGGGCATGGGAAACCACGATAGGAGACTCGAGTTCATCTAGAGTTCACATTTCGAACATTGTTCCAAAATCTGTTAATACTTTCTTTGTGTTCTCAAAAGAAACTTGTTGCTAAATGTGACCACTTTAGTTAATTCACCCCTAGTGGAGAGTTGGGTCTGATCAAAAATCACCTACTTGTTTATTTGATATTTTCACAATCTTAGATTTGTTTCACGTTAACTTTGATTATGCATTCATCAAGTTTGGGGGAAAGGCAAAAAGAAGTTTGATTGATTGGATTAAGAGTTAAGTTGCACGAGTAATTTTTCTACTCTTATTAGTATAAACTTTGCTTAAGGAAAAGAAAATGGATAAGTGTGGGGGAGTTGTTTGGTTTCATTTTGTGCTTATTCTTGGTATTCTTTTACATGTCGTTTCCAATGTTTTGTCTTTCTTATGCCGTTGTTTTGATTAGAATTTTTTGTTTCAGACTTATTTGGTTTGTCTCGATATTTTGTAGGAAACGATATTAACTAGGATGAAATGTATCTATCAAGAATTATCATATATTGAAGAGCATCTCATCAGAAATCCGTGGACACAAACGGATCGTAATTCGGAGTTCGGACGCGAGAGAACGGAGCGAAACAACGAAGTCGTGCACATGCGTCTTGGCGTCCGGCTGCGGACGCCGGGGCATGCCCGGTGCAAGCGATCGCCCACAGCTGTGCGCGCAGCACCTCGCCCACCTACCGCTCGACCCACAGTGCGCACTCACTTCTCTCCCGGGCGCGTTCAACCACCCCAACGCCCGCCTCCACCCGCAACGCCCGCTGGCCACCCAGCGCTTGCCTCCACCCGCACAGCCGCTCGTCCATTGCACGCCGTGCATCCATCCGGATCTCCAGCCCAGTGCCTTGCCCAGCAAGCTCTCAATCCGACGCTGGGCATCGCCCAGCGCGCGTTGCCGCATCACCCGGTGCTCAGCCGACGCGCCCGCTCACCCCTTACCCGATGCTCGCCCATCCATTACGTGCTCAACCACCCGCGCTAGCTCATCCCTCTCGCCATCGAGCACTGGGTCATCACCGAACACCCGCTCACCCGTATTCTCCTCGCACGTTCGCCCTCGCACGCTCGCTCTCTGGCCGCCGCGCTCGCTCACCTCGAATCAGCGCTCATTCTCAATACAGAACACCTCCCAAAACTAGCGCTCGATTTCAACCGATGCTCAAGCTCCAAACAGAACGCTTCCCAGAACCGGTGCTCTCTCCAAACCGATGCTCACCTCTAATACAGAAGCACCCTAACCACGAGCGCTCAGCCTCAACCGGCGCTTAACTCTTATTTTGCGCCTGCATCGCGCTCACTCAGTGTGCAACCGTGCTCAATCATCGATTTTATATAAAGTCGCACATGCTGAGTTAGGGCAAATTCATTCTGTTCTGATTTATGCGCAGCCGCTTTTCTTCTCACTCATTTTTTGGGAGCTTCCGATCGACGACACAGATAGAATCATAGTATTAATTCCTGCTTTTCATTTCTTTGATTTATACATTTTGTTTATCGATTTATGCTGTTGGATTTTCATTCCTTTTATTTACATATTATTGCTTTGTGATTTCTTGCTTATGATTTGTGTGGATTCAATTATATAGAAGACATTGGATTATTGGTTTCTTCATTGATTCTATTTATTCTGGCATTTGATACATTTACGTTCTATGTAATTGATATTGGAAATAAGTAGTTTGTTGAATCTTTCTCCGTGGAATTTTAATGCTTTCTGTTTGATGATCTAGTTTAGTTTGTGTTACGCTTTAGCTTCCTGCATTCGTGTTTTTCGTAGGTTCTCAACTAGGGATTGACAACTCCTAGATAGATTGCTTTTATTTATATTTCTTTTCCGCATTTCAATTTTCGTTTGTTTCAAAACCCCCGTTGGTATTAGAGTGTTTAGAATTTACCGTTTTTATGTGCGACATGAACAATAAGCCCTGTTAAGTTTTCCTTGAGAAACGACTTGGGTTATCTTTCCCTCTACAATCACCTTATTCGATTATGAGTCAATTAAGAGAGTTCTTTTAGTTGAAACAGTTAGAAAGTGTAAAATTTTAATAAGAGAGGAAATATAATTAACATTGATAGAAGCCAACATCTCATATTATGTAACTTATTGAAAAAAGCTAAAATATCTTATATTGAGAAAGAGATGGAGTATGAACTTATGTATAAAACTATGAGTTTAGATTAATCACTTATAATATCATTTTCTTAGTTAACCTAAGAACTTTGCACGACTCGAAAAGTTGAGAAGATTTTATTAAGGTAGGAACAATGTCACGTTTGCTCCTATTAAGCACGACTGGTAGGATCTTCTTGAAGTCGCCACCTAAAAAAACAACTAAACCCTCAAATGATTTCATAGAGCAAACAGTTGGAAAAATTCTATCATTACTTAGTGTTTTAATTAGATTCCAAAACCTCTTTGATGTTTGCCCTGGTGATGTAACAAAGTGATGCTCACATGTTAACGAGCGAGCTTTTTAAGTTTAAATATTTTAGTAGAAGAACCATAAGTATAGTCATTCAAATACTGAAGGAGTTTAAGAGCAGTACTGAAGACAGGCTTACTGATACAAGACTCAGTACATTCCTACTAAAGAAGCACAAATTCAGTGATATTGAGGAGAATCATTACTGAAGAGAAGTGCTACTGAAGACTGAAGACTTAGCGAGAATGAAAATAAGATGTCAAAGAAAATGACAAAGCGTCATTTCAGTAGAAGAGAAGAAGAAGCTGCTGAAGAACTACGTCAAATGAAGTATCTACCAAGTCCACTCTATTGAACAAATACGGAGCCGACTCTACTTAAGAGACCTAAAAATCAACCGTACTGAAGAAACAAAGAGTCAACCCTACTGAAGAAACACAAAATATTTTAAAGCTTTGGTGTTTGACTTCAAACGTATCAAAGCAAATCTACAAAGAATCCTATCATGCTAGAACTACGTGCGAGAACTGTAGAGCACTCTAGGTACAATGTTGCATACCTAGAAAGTGACATACTAGGATTCAATCGGGAAGAAATTTAAACGATAAATGGAACATATGTGATTGGTGTTTCATCAAATGGCATTATTCATCCCCCCTCCTATAAATACCCACAAGATTCAACCTTAGAAGGACACTGAAAAATGTTGAGCACACAAGTTCACAAAGCATTCAAGTTCATATCTTTAAAACATACTAACCTCGTATTTTTGAAGAAGGAAATTTTAAGTGTTATCAGTAAATCCTAAGAGTACAAATATAATTATTATACTCAGGATTTTAGTATATATTCCTTAGTTTCTAGGCTTCACGTCTATAATATCCTACGCCTAGATTTGGCTAAAGATGTTGTCTGCAACAGCTTAAGTCATAAGTTAAAAACTCAAAATCCCCCCTCTCTAAAACGCCTGTAATGGTGTTAGAAGTAAAAGTTGGTTAGTAAGCAACGAAGTTTTAGTTGTTGAAAGGTAGGTTTTCTTACACACGTGAGCAGGAAGGTTAGATCAATTGCACCCGTAAGAAATCAGAGTTTTCCTTGCACTAGTAAGAGAAAAAAGATACGAGAAGTAAGTCAGAATACATATAAAGTGACCTTTTATATCTAGGTTTCTCTTGAAACCGTAAGCAAGACCAATCCCAAGTAGTGGATTGACTGATTTATCACTCTATAGAGTAGGAGCTGATCTCTCTGAACCACGTAAAAATGTAAGTGTGCTCCTTTACTTTAAGTACTCTTAATTACATGTTATTAAACTAACCATCACTCAACAAACGTAACAGAACATACTCTTTGAACCATCATCCGTAACACTTTGTTACTGAAAGAGAAAAACTAATACGGACTAAGCAAATATTTGACTAAGTTATTTTTCAGTATCAGTTTTACTAAAGACAAAACATAACCACCATATTTTGCACGTATGTTAGTTATCAGTCTAACTGATCAACTGCTGAAGAAATCAATAGGATTGCTAACATATCCCACTCAATACAAAACTCCCATTAATTGAATTGATCATCAATAACCCGATATCTACTGACTTTAGTAGAAGGTCAAGTATTGTTTTCGAAAAAGAATTATTTGCTTAACTAGTGTTTTCTTCCACTCCCATCCCCTCTCCATACACTAATACGACCCCCTTGGGACCATCAATTGGTATCAAAGCAGGTTATTCTTAAGAACTACTAACTCTTCCAGAATACGAGTTTAACTAAACAAGATCTAAAATTTATATATTCTACATACTGCTGCATATTTGTTGTGATGAAAACTAACTACAGAAGGTCAGCGTCACTCCCCACCTTTGTCGTGGATAACTATGAGATTTGTTGGAAGTTTAGACTCAAAAGCTATATTATTGCCAAACACTGCCTAATATGAGAGGTCATCAAAAATGGTCCAATCATCATTAAAGAAGACTCTCAAATTTAGCATCAGCGTAGAGAAAGACCCTGTGTATGAGTACAAGGCGAAGTACTAAGCTAACTTCATTTTCGAAGAAAGAAAACAAGATAAGCTCGACGACTTGGTGAAAATATCATCTCCAGAACAGTTCCCAACTCTCACATTTAGAAGATAATGAAATGTGAAACTGCAAATAAGATATGGGATGTACTCAGAGCCAAAGTGATGGCTCAGAGAAGATAAAAGAAAACAAGCTTATGCTAGCTTATCAGAAGTTCAAAAACTTCAAACAGGAGAAGGGAGAATCCGTCGATGATATGGAACTCATATTCGCCATTATCATTAATGAGATTTTAGCCCTAAGAAATGATAGTTATACTCAAAGAGAGATAAACTTAAAAGTCTTAAGGGCACTCCCAACTACTGTTAGATTTTATACTAAAAGAAAATTGGTTGAGCTTGTATACAGTGTTTCCTGTTACCATTATTCCGATCTTTTATCTGAATTGTTTAATTGATTGCATATGTTTTCCATTTATCTCATACCAAAGTTAGATTATACAAAGTGTAGAAGATCACAAAAGTCTGTATGAATTGGTTAAGTTAGTTGACATATAAAAATATCATAGTTGAGACCACTTGAGGACGAGTTGTTGGCATAAACTGCAGTATAGATAAGAAGTAGCTTGACTTGGTTGCTTGTCTATGCTGGTATGTCTTGACGTATTGATAGATCACATTGAGATGATTTCTTCTATCCAACCACCATGAAGAACATAGATCTTAGTGACTTTACGTCAATCTAAACCTCGATAAGGTTTCAGGTGAGTATGAGTTACTAACCATTACTTAGGCTTGTTATGGGTGTGCGTTAGATAGGATAACCCAATATTCTTCGCATCTTAGATGGTAGCAATGCTTGTATGTCATGTTGGTTACTTGTATCGAGTCACCATATCCATTTAGGATGATAACGCCCCTTAAGAAACTCAACATGTTTATTGTACTGTAATAAGGTTGAGTGACAATAATAAGGTTGAGTGACACTACTTAAGGAATTAAAGAGATTAATTATTTTAAGGAGTCACAGTGGCTGCTATAATTAATGGATCTGCGATATCTTAAATACAAGGAATCATAAGCCTAAGTACAAGCCTGTAGTAACCCGAAAATCTTTTAGTCTTAATTAGAGCCTAATTAAGCATTAATTAGTGGTTTAAAGGTATTACATCCTTACAAATTTATAAGAAATGCATAATAAGATAGAGAAGTGAAAGACGAAGGAGCAGACGTATTAGAGTGATCAGTATCAGGTGGGTAATGCTTCTTAAATTATGGTCTGAACCAAGTAAATGTTATGTTTCAAACGTGTTTCTATAGTGAGAATGTTTCCAATCACCACATTATGGGTATGTTGATAATGATTGATTTACTACATTGTGGGTATGACGGTAATTGACCTATCTACGGTAGGAAAACGATATATACTGTGCACAGGTTTATGGCCGTGAGCTTGCAAATGTAGGTCGGTCATGATATTGGGGATGAGGCCTACTTCCCATTACCCAAGGACGTAGATAGGGTATGACCGTGGTTGGCAACCTTCGGGACCAACTCGGGTATATGATGCCGGTATGTTATAAAATGTGAATGTGTGGTGATAGAATAATGAATTATTCTCATGAAGTACTTACTAAAGTTTATCTTCTCAACTCTTATGTTAAGTAAAAATTTGTAAGTTATTGATTAAAGTTTTGAAAGTTAACATTTTGGCAATTACCCACTGAGTACTTTCTGGTACTCATGCCTGCAAATATATTTTCTATGTGGTGCAGGTTGAGAGTGGAAGGGATGTGGGCTTTGGAGCTGAGCTTGGTCTTTTCTTTTGTTTTGATTAGTTACGCCCGAATGTCATGTCATCATACATGACATTCACTACTCTTCCGTTGTTGACTCTGATACTTGAAACTATACTTTTTGGAAAAACCTTGTAAATGCTTATGTACATATTGTTGAGGTTGTGACCTCGCTTGTTATTGTTGCTTGCTGTTGTGCAGGTTGGCTTATCCATATTCTAGGGGATATGCCATCCATTTGTCCAAAATTTCATTTCTTTAAACTAGTCACGGTTTGATTATTTAGTTAATTACCTAATTAAATAGTCGGATCGTGACAAAGTGGTATCAGAGCAGTTTTTCGCTCTGGACCTGTGAATTTTCTATCTTTGAGCCAACCTTTCTTTGTAAACCTTGAGTTAGAAACAAAAATGATTGCTAAAAGCTCAGCATTCCAGTCCATCTCTTCAGCTCAGCCAGGTAAAGTAAATTGTGATTTGTGTAAGGAAGTAGAAGTGAATATATATATTGAAAATAGTTCCTGGTTATGGTGAAATTTTTGTGATGTAGTATGTATGAATATAAATGATATATGATTGTTTTCGTTCCTGGTCAGTATGTAAGCTATACTTGATTATAGGATGGCAAGGAAGAAAGTTACAGCTCGAAAGAAGGTTGCTTATAGGCCACCTGGGTTAGGAAGCGTCGATAGGTTCTTTTCTCTTACAATGAGAGAGCAGCAGGGCATGACGTTTTTTCTCCATCAGTATATGATGATGTGGAGGTCAGTCATGAGACATGGAGTGACCGAGCTGGATGGGCTACTCTAGTTGGTACAAGCTTTACCTCCCAGTTGGCGGGGATGGGCATCCGAAGTTGCTTTGGACTACGTACACCCTGACATGGAACTCAGAGTTACTGGTAACCTTGATAGATTTGTAAAGCTTATTAAAAATCAGTATTGGACGGCAGAAGATCCTCCATTCGTATCATACCGTCCTTTTGACCAATTCATTCCATCGGTCCACTGGATTTTATCGAACATTCTAACCTCGAAAAGAATGAAAATGAACCTGAACCTCAAGAAGTTGTTGAACCTAGTCCCAACTATGAATTTTCTTATGATGATATTCCACTGCCAATTGAATCTCAGTGGACTTCTCTTGACCTTGATCTATATGATCAACCTTTTGCATAAAGACTACTTCTCCACCTTTGTCCCCTCTTCCTAAAATTACATTAGCATCGTCTTCTGCAGATGTAAGTCGTGAATTCGAGCAGCAACCATCTATTGGTACTTCTAGTTTGTGACCTCTATCTATTAGTGAGATGCCATCTCTATCTGATTCATCCCTTCTTTTACCGGGAGCCCACTTGCTCGTGCACTGACTGTTCTCATGCTCTTGAGGAAGAAGATGACCAAGACGAAGAGCGAAGGAGGATCCAGACGAAGACCCAGAAGAAGATATGGACGATTAATAGAAATGTGTTTTAAGATTAGTCAGAGTAGTGGATAGACTATATAAGAATGATGACTTATGCATATGTATGTGGTGTAGTGAGATAGGAAGGTGAAGTAGAACTACCAGCCCAATGATAATGAAACTAACCTATTTTATAAAAAGTCCTCAATAAGGTAATTTTTCCTGTAAATTATAATATGTTTGTTTATCTTTGTTGTGATTAAGTGATTTTGTCCCTAATTCTTGTGACGATTGAACTTTGCTATAACTTGAAATTTCTTCCCTTTGCTTTGATATTTTATCAAATATTGTGGAAATAATATTCTTCTTTTGTATCAGTATGCCTTCTAGACGAAGAAACCTAACTTTGGAAGAATTCACCAGACCGTACACCCCTCCACCAAACCGAAAAATTGCAGAACTTTTCCTTCGACAAAACCCACCAAATTTAACTAGGGCTGGTAGTCCTGCAGAGGCTGAGGAATGGGTGCGGGTGATCGAGAGGATATTTAAGTTCTTAGAATGCAACGATCAAGAATGTTTGTTATGCATATCTTTCCTGTTGAAAGGACCAGCAGACTTTTGGTGGGAGGCGAGACAGAATACTTTGGCTCCAGATCAGTTGGCAAATTTTACGTGGGATCAATATAAAGATGAGTTGTATTCTAAGTTCATTTCTCGGAGTTACCGAAAACATAAAGAAATTGAATTTATGAATTTGAAGCAGGGAAGTCGAAGTGTCATAGAATATGATCGGGAATTATGTACCTTATCTCGATACGCGCCTTATAAAGTTGAGATGGACGAAAAGATGGTTGAGATGTTTCGAGCCGGACTCCGCCCAGAAATTCGTATCATTTTGGCGGCACAACCACCAATGTCGTACGCTGAAACTTTAAATCGTGCATTGGATATGGAAATGGAGATACAATCTGAGAAAGCCACGTCAGAATCAACTCCAAATATATCGCAAAATTTGTTGTTGTCAAGATCCTCTCAACCAGAACAAAGGTTTAAAGGAAAAAGAAAGTGGGAGAATAAAGGATTTCCGAATAAGAAATCCTTTCAAAGGCAAGGACCAGTGGCATCAAGGTCTTTTCGACCATCGGCATCAGGACATTTGTATTTCCCTTCGAATCAGGTGAGACCACCAATATGCCCACTATGTAATCGGCCACACTTTGGTGTCTGTAGGAGTGGAAGTAATACTTGTTATACCTGCGGACAATTTGGTCATTTCACATCCACTTGTCCGTATCGACCAAATGTGCCCGGAAGAGGAGAGCGATCAAAGTCTTTCCAGCCAGTTTAATCAGTAAAAGCTATGACTGGCTATCCACAACAACCACGATATCAACTCCCTCCTCCACAAACGATCCAAAGTTCAGATACTTCTGTTCCACAGATGCAGCCTCAACCTCCTCAACATCAGTCTCAATATCAAAAAGCGTATGCACTTACGCAAAAACAATCGGAGAAAGACTCGGGCAATTTGACAGGTATGGCCCAGTTAAAAGGTATGCCTATTATAGTTTTGTTTGATATGGGAGCTTCGCATTCTTTTATTTCTACCGCATGTGTAGATAATCATGAACTCCATGTAGAACAAGCTGAAATAGGTTTCAAAGTGGTTACTCCTGTAGGTGGGGCGGCAGTAATTGACAAAATATGTCCTAACTTAGAGTTTGAGTTAGGATCACTCAAGTTAAGAGCTGAATCATTACGTCTTTTATGCATGTGGGATATAGATATTATTCTAGGCATGGATTGGCTAACTAAGAATTTCGCTACAATTCGTTGTGAACAACGTGAGATCGTGTTTCATCCACCGGGGAAGGAACCCACTTGTTTTTATGGGATTGATGAGAGGAAAAGACGTATCCCTGTGATTTCAGCTTTGCAAGCAGATAGATTGTTGAAATGTGATGAAAATCGTGCTTATCTCGTGTGTTTGAGCAATAAAAGCAAGCAAGAAAGAAAGATTGAGGACGTGCCAATTGTACGAGAATACCCAGACGTATTCCCAGAAAAGTTATCGGGATGGCCGTCGGATCGACAGTTGGACTTTGTTATCGATCTGGAACCAGGGTCAGCACCAATTTCTAAAGCGACGTACTCATGGCCGCAAATATGTTTTCTATGTGGTGCAGGTTGAGCGTGGAAGGGATGTGGGCTTTGGAGCTGAGCTTGGTCTTTTCTTTGTTTTGATTAGTTATGCCCGAATGTCGTGCCTTCATACATGACATTCACTACTCTTCCGTTGTTGACTCTGATACTTGAAACTATACTTTTTGGAAAAACCTTGTAAATGCTTGGAAATGCTTATGTACATATTGTTGAGGTTGTGACCTCGCTTGTTATTGTTACTTGCTGTTGGTTATTTGCTGTTGTGCGGTTGGCTTATCCATATTCTAGGGGATATACCATCCATTTGTCCAAAATTTCATTTCTTTAAACCAGTCACGGTTTGATTATTTAGTTAATTACCTAATTAAATAGTCGGGTCGTGACAAAGCCCGACTCAACTTCGATAATAAATGTGTAAATCAACATTTATTCTCTAGTGGAATGAATAAATTTATAAATTAATGTATGTGCTCAGCTAAACATAAGATAAGTAATTCATTTTAGGCCCATCTTTATTCCTTGTATTTGATCTATGGGCTAGCCATCAATGAACGAGACGAGACGACAAAGTCCCATCGTATGGTGCGACGGAAGGCACACTGGCAACACATCACGCAACAAGGTGCATGATCGTGCTGAATGTACGAGCGAATAGGTGATATCGGTAGTTGGGTGTGCGGGGTGTTTTTTCGTGTAGATGCCTCGGCATGCCTCGGTAGATTGCCGGGAAACATTGGCGGTCTTTCTAGACAGCATCGACAGCAGCACGCAGGCGATGCTCGGTGGTCAGCGGATGTCACCGAGCGAAGCTGGGCGACAGCATGCGTAGCGTGTGTGGCGCTCGGGAGGCGAAGTCTCAGTAGCTTCGGCAGACGGGCGACGAGGCACGTGTTGCTGGGTGAAGCATTCTCGGTGCTCGTTGAAGCAGTCGATAGGTCATGGGTTAAGCATGTGATGGGGCAAGCATCCAACGTACAGGCCCGTGCGTACGCTCGGGCGATGTCAATAGTTGTTGGACGATGCTCGGCTAGACAGCACAAGGCGAGGCGCGACGAGTACCGGTGAGACTCGAGCAAGAATAGACGATGGAGAAGATGGAGATCGGCGGCTGGACGTGTGCATGGGCTGTGCCCTAGCACGCATGGCCCAACCCATCTTGGGCTGACCTGGCCCGTTTGTGGGCCTGACCCGTTTTTTGACCCGGGTCCAGTTTTTCGACCCGACCCTGCCCAATTCTCCGTTCCGGCCTAGTTTTTTATTTTTTGGCCCAAATCTAGTTTTGACGAGTTCGGTCCGTGACCGTGCACGCGAGGTCCGTTTCGAGATTATTGAAGATATGTACTTTGCAAATTTATGTAATAAATTAGACAGGGAAGTACAGGATCCACAAAAGGTCCGCGATGAACGATTTTATTTTATTTTTGTATGATTCAAAGCAAGTTGTGGATATTTAAATTATGCAGTAGCATGCTATGTATGTTTAATTATGTAGATAAACATGATATATGTTTTCGTGATTGACTACGTTTAGCAAGCATGCTAGGTTTATCGCATTTTGAAGCATGTTTTAGAATTCTACGAGCATGTTTTACATGTTGAGTTCTAGAGAAAACATTTTAGGACTACGTGATCTTCTTGGACAAACCTTTTGAAACAAAACACTAAGCAAGTAACTTGACGTATTAATTCTTAAATAAAAACGTCAAGACCTCCACATTTTGATCTCTAAACAAAGTGGTACGCACTGTGAGTAAACGTCCACACGTGTAGCTTGCTTGCACTGTTTATCATAAGTTTGTTAAATGAGATTTCTAAATAAAACATTTTATTCTATTGAGAAGTGGGAATTTCATATGTAAACGTCCACACGCGTGGCTTGCATATGCGATTTTCATAAGTTCTCTAGAGATATATTTAAAATGAGATGACAACCGAATTTGAATTGAAAACGTTATGGTCCGAGTGAGTATGCTAATTATAAGAATTCATTTTCTGCTTTAAAAAATGTGGTCATTGCTTAAGCAGTACCATTCCTGATATTTTATAAGCCCTAGACAATGTAAGGAATATAGGCCCCCATTTTTTAAAATTCATATAAAAACTTCAGTCATTATCTTCTGTATGTACTAGGTAAAACTTATGTTTCTTTACAATAGCTTGCAAACGACACGTGATGACTAAATCGCACTTGAAAAATCGGGTGTGACTGGCTTGAACCAATAGAGACGATAGTGAGGTTTGAACTCGTGACCTTTGGCCACATGAACTCACTTAACCATTAGACCGTCCAAAATGGTCCCTTATGTTTATACTTATTAACTAAATCACATTTATAAATTTACGTAAAATTCAAGTGATTTACAAATAGAAATAGATAGTAAAAAATTATCAAAAACATATACAACTTACTTGTCATCCTTATATTTATATATCTCAACTCTTATCTACGATACGATATCATAAAAAATAATTTATTCGAGTATTTGCAGATGCAAAATCATTAATAATCACATCAAATTCAATATTTTCTAATATATTTTGGGACCAAATGAAAACATATATCTATAAGTAAAATATATAAAGATTTAATACTTTGGACATTAAAATAAAATATTTAAGTGATGTAATATTTTGGATCTAAATAAATATATATATTTATAAGTAAAAATTTTGAAATAATTTAGGCCCCCTGAGGTGGTGGGCCATGGGCGATCGCCCAGGGTAGCCTAGCCTCAGGGGCGGCCCTATGCTTAGGCATCACCTCAAGTATAACTTTTCGTGAAGTCCCTTCTTGCGATAGTGATGTGGTCTAGTTAAGGTCCAATCATTAATTTCATTTGTCATAAGGATAAGTTGACATGGATTGAAATTAAACGACTAAAATATTTATTTTAGTCTGATCGAGGGGTTCATGTGTAAACATCCACACGTGTCACGCCCCCACTCCGGACGACCCGGACTAGAGGGTGACTAATACTAGGAATAGTATTATAGGACAACGAGACTAAGATAGAGGTACATATCAACTATAATTAGCATGCTCGATGGGTTCGATGTCTGATATCCAATGATTAAAGGTTTGAGCCATCGGACCCAAAGAATTACCATGGTGCGATGGACCTCAATAGTTCGTGACATAAAGTAAAAGAGTTCGGAGTTTAGCGGAAAGTGTGTGAATACATATGTGATGATATGTATTCAAGTAAAAGCCAATTCTAAATAAGCGATCGAGGACACGGACTCCTCAACACATCCTCCATCATCACCATCGAGCTCAACCTACACATTTAAAACAAACATGCGGGGCTAAGTATAAGAAATTGCACTCGGTGGACTCATGCGAAAATATTTGATAATATTTGAATTACCTTGCCAATATCGAGGTAAGTCATGGGGTTTTAGTTAAAATGCCTTGTCTTACTAAATCATTCGGTTAAGTAAACATAGCTCGGTACCGAGCATTTTCTTGGTGTGTATGGTCCGTATCTCATAGTAACGTGATTCATAACAAGATAAAAGTTAAGCGTCGAGAGGAGGCCTCCCGTCTGACGCCGTGACCGGCCGTAATCCGTCTGACACAAGTCGCTCTCAAGCATATGTTAACATAGCAATAGTTCGACCTTCACGCCATCCTAGCCGGGCATTTATCATCCGCACGGACCCGACATTAAAGGTTGGGCGCGACCCAAATGACATAACTTGTCATAATATAGTTCCAACCATCGCCACAGCCCTACCCGGCATAATAGATAGGATCCATACACAAAGCAGAATATTTTTGGAAGGTGTCAAGAAAATATTTATCAGCGGTTGTAGAATAAGCATTGTAAAGAAACTTATTTTGGAAGAACGATAAAGTCACATCTTAGTGGGGTGAAAAGGGCCCACATTTTGAAGATAAAAGCCCACCGGACTATGGTTCGTTGTGATTTGAGTCTAGGTTTGTTAAATACGTCGATATCCGATCGCGGCGTTTGCGTCCACTTTACTGGCGAGGCTTTGAGTCGTCGCTCGAGTCTCTCGAGACTTTCAAAGCTAAGATAAACTTGATATCTCATATCGATGTAAACTGAATTCCTCAATGAATTAAATATGCTTTCAAATATGTTATTCATTGAATTGTTCTCGTTCACGAGATCGTTCAACTATTTCGGTTTACGCTTGGGTTTAAATGTTTTAACGTATGAGCACGTTTCTCGATATAAGGTTTCATTTGTGAAATCTTTTCTTACTAATGATTATTATACTCAATTAGTACATCTTACAGCGTATTGGCGTATTTATCGAGCGATATATCGTGCGTTTGACTTTAAAAGTCAACGAAGTCGACCTTTGGTCGACAAAGTCGAAATTTTGACTTTTAAATAGTAATTTCTTACTATTTCGTTTTATAAATCGAATTTGATCAATTTGAAATCGTAAAGTCCTATTTCTCGATTTATCACGTAAATCGAGGACTTATAAATAATTTTGCAATTATTTATCCTTTTAATAATAAAGCAGCGTATTTTGATTTAAAAACGTTATTAAATAAACATTTGTCTCAAACATAGCAATCTATGTTTATAAAATTTTATAAAATTCGAATATGTCCGAATATTAATTTGACATATATTTTATTAATAAAGCTGAATTAAAAGGATTTAAAATCCTTATTAATTATCGAAAATCTCGATAATTAATTTAAAAATACTAAATGACTTTTGAAAAAAATTTCTAAATTAATATAGTGTATTATTATACACTATGGTCCAGAATATGAATTTATAAAATCCATATGATATTGTTTGCCATTTATTAGTATATATACATATATATAATTTGGTAATTCCATATAATATGGAATAATTATCCAAAAATTCCCAAAATTGATATATACATAGTATAATATCCCCACATCAATATATAAAAAAATTAAAACCTATAGTCCATTATAACCATTCATTCACCAATATAATTCTCAAAGCAATCAATAATTATAAGATAATTACCAAATAATTATCAAACAATTTCTAAAAATTCCAAATAATTTATGACATGATTAAACATTATATTATAACATTGTAACATCACAACATCAACCAAAAACATTTGAATCATCACCATATGGAGCTCAATAGCTCTCGGTTTTTTTGATTAAATGTAGTAATTGGTTTTCTAAAATTCCAACAATTATATACTATGCTTATATACTATATTATAATAATATAACATCATTTAATCATCAAAAACCAATTAAATCATCACCTTATGCACATAGGTGCTCTCGATTTTTTTGATTTAAATAGGCATTTGATTTCCAAAAATTCTAACAATTATACACTATGTTTATATACTATAGTATAATAATAATACATCATGATATTAATCAAAACCAATTAATTCATCACCTTATGCATATAGGTGCTCTCAGTTTTTTTGATTTAAATAGGTATTTGATTTCCAAAAATTCTAACAATTATACACTATGTTTATATACTATAGTATAATAATAATACATCATGACATTAATCAAAACCAATTAAATCATCACCTTAAGAGTATCAAAGCTCACGGCTTATTTGATTTTTATTGGTAAATGATTTCTCAAAAATCCAACAAAATCATATATCATATAAATAATATACTAAAGCATTAATATATCATCACATGCTTGAAATAAAATTATACACCAAGGTATATATATCACATAGCTCACGGTATTCTTGAAGAAATAGCTGGGGTTTTCCAAAATTTTTCAAATCATACCTATGAACTCTAAACATGATATAGAATAATAATCCATTCCCAAACTAACCAAGAAGCAATCGGTCATCATCATATTATTTTATAAAGCTTTCAAAAAATTTATTAAACATATCCTATGGTTCGAAAATGATGAAAACATGCTAGATCTATTTCAAAAATTTAATATACAACCATCTATGCTCATCTAACATATATTCACATATATTTTTGAAATAAAATCATCAAGAACAACATTCATCCATAGTTCATTCATAGAATATTTAAAACATACACAAATATATATATAGCATTCGAAACACACACACATATATATAAGCATGCTCTCGATTTTCATTGAACAAGGGATGAGAGAATCGAAGCAATGGTGCCTTGTTTTACCTTGAAATGGTATAGGATCTCAAGAACAACACTATATGGTATCAAGGTTTTCGAAATAGAGATGGAAGAAGAAGAAAAATTTTGAGAGGGAGAGGAAGCTCTCGGTATTTTCAGAGAATGGGAGAGGAAAAATGGAGTGTTTAGAGTGTTGGGAAGATATATTGAAAGTGGGAGAATGGGAAGAGTTTCCTCCTCTTCCTTCTCCATATACACAGCGCACACACTCACCACCAATGGGAGAGTTGCAGCCCAATGATGAGGTGTAGTGATCATTAGCTAGAGTGGAAAGCACTTGCCATGTATTGGGCAATGGAAAAAGTGAACATCATGCCTTGTCTTAAGGCTATAACCGGCGCATATGTGGGTGTTTAAGGGTGGATTTGATTTTTGTTACACATTAATACAAGGTATTAATCATAGTATAGGTCATAGATATATAATACATGCCATAAAAATAATTAAATCCAACATATAGTACTTATTCGAAAATACCGATAATAAATAGGAATAAAAATATAAATCACACCTATTATTGATACTCATGTCCAATTCGATCAAAACATACTCATATATATCATAATATATGATTTAGATAATAAATAATAGCATAGGGTAATTTAAATATATCATTTCATGCAAACAAACCCAAATTTTCGAAACTAGGGTTTCGAAAATTATATATGAGCAATATCGAGTTTTAATGCTCAAAAATTGATTTTATAGCTTAATAATACTCATATATATTATAACATATAGTTTAGATACCATAGGGTAATTTAATGGTATCATTTCATGTGAAAAACCATAGTTTATAAACTTAGGGTTTTCGAAAAACCCACTTCCAAAAATATCGATTTTAATAGTTAAAAATTCGATTTTAATAATTAATAATACTGTAATTATATAAAATAATAATAGAAAATTAATTATTATAATTTCACGAGCATTAAACTCATTTTCAAAGCGCCTACATAGATGCGTTGGCGTTAACGTCTCGAACGTTTAAAATCGACTCATCTCAAAATGGTGGTAGTAGCTCGTACTTACTAAATAAATATATTCCATTTAACAAAGGAATTAAGATGGAAATTAATTCCAAGCTTTACACTCGTAAATTTCCATAAAATGCAGGGCGTTCGATCTGCGATCGGCGTTAAAATATCTTGACGAACTATTTCGTAATATTTCAATTCCTTAATTCACAATCCTTAGTGAATATAGAACTGAATCGAAATCACAATATTCGATGTCATAAAAATAATATACGGCGAAACCCTAATTCACGGGTTTGAAATACCGTAATTATACGTTCGTTTCTTTGGAATATTACATTCCACCCCTTAAAAGAAATTCCATCCCTAATTTGCATACCTCTATAAAACAAATCGGGTATCGTTCTTTCATCGCTTCTTCAAGCTCCCACGTGGCTTCTTCTTGTCGTGGTGTCTCAAAGACTTTGACTAACGGAATTGACTTGCTCGTAGTTGTTGGACTTTATAGTCGGGGATTGCCGTTGGTTCCTCTTCGTAGCTCATGTCGGCTTGAGAGTTCGTCGCCTTGATGGATCACGTGCTTTGGATCTTGAGCGTATTTTCGCAATTGCGATCGTGAAAAACATTATGCACATTCCTAGGTTTGGCGGAAGAGCCAACCTATAAGCTCTTGGACCTATCCTCTCAGGATCTCGTATGGTCTATAAAGCGGGGTCTCAACTTCCCTTTTAGTCGAATCGACAATCCTTTTGATGGAGACTTTAAGAAACACTTTGTCTCCATCTTCAAATCGTAGTTCGGATCTCGGCGTATCGGTAAGATTTTTGCCTATCTTGAGCTTCTTTGATTCTCGGCTAATTTGTCGGACGATCTCGATCATCTCGTTCAACGCATCGAGGCCCAATGACTTTTCGCTCACCGACTTCATCCCAATAAAGCGGTGATCTACACTTTTGCCATCTGAGGCTTCGTGTGGGGCTATACCGATCGTCGCTTGGTAGCTATTGTTGTAGGCAAACTCAATCAGAGGTAAAATGTCTTCCCATTTTGCACCTCGATCCAATATTACTGTTCTAAGCATATCTTCTAGCGTTTCGATCGTTCTTTCCGACTGTCCATCGGTTTGTGGATGAAATGCCGTACTGAAATTGAGTTTAGTACCCAATTCTCTCTGCAAGCTAATCCAGAATCTGGATGTGAACTTGGAGTCTCGATCAGAGGTAATAGATTTTGGCACTCCATGTAATCGTATAATTTCCTTAACATACAGCTGAGCCAATTTATCAGATCCATAAGTGCTTTGAATCGGTAGAAAGTGAGCACTCTTGGTAAGTCTATCCACAATTACCCATATGGTGTGTTTCCTCTTTTGATTTGGGTAAGTTAAGAACGAAATCCATCGTTATCTCATCCCATTTCCACTCAGGGACTTCCAATGGTTGCAACTTTCCGTAAGGTCGTTGATGTAACGCCTTCACCTGCTGGCAAACAAGACAGCGTTCTATGAAAGAAGCTATGTCTCGTTTCATGCCTTCCCACCAAAACTTTTCCTTCAGGTCTTGGTACATTTTAGTACTACCTGGGTGGGCGGTGTAGGGTGTATCGTGAGCCTCACTCATGATTTCATTTTGAAGCTCTGCGTCGTCAGGGACACATATCCTACCTTCAAACAATAAGGCGTTGTCGGCCTCTTGGAATTCTTAAATCCTTGAGACCTTACCCTTTGTCGATCTTTTCTAACTTTTCCTCCATCTTTTGTCTTTCGACAATCCTTTTCTTAGATCGGCGTCGGCGTGAGTGTAGTCTGACTCACAATTGTCTTAGGTGGTTCGACCAGCTCAATCCTCATTCTTTCAAACTCTTCAACGAGTTTTTCCTCTTGTACAAAGAGACATCCTAGCTTGGTATGGCTCTTACGACTTAAGGCGTCAGCTACTACATTCGCTTTGCCCGGGTGATAGTTAATACCATAGTCGTAATCTTTCACTAATTCAAGCCATCTTCTCTGCCTCATGTTCAGATCCCTTTGCTCAAAGAAGTACTTCAGACTCTTATGGTCTGTGAAGATCTCACACCTTACTCCGTGAGATGGTGTCTCCAAATTTTAAGTGCATGAACTACGGCTTCTAATTCCAAGTCATGGGTTGGGTAGTTCAGTTCATGCGGTCTGAGTTGTCGGGATGCATAAGCTATCACTTTTCCTTCTTGCATCAAAACACAACCCAGTCCAGTCTTAGATGCGTCTGTAGATAGACTACATACCCTTTGTCAAACACGGGATGCTAGAACTGGTGCACTTGTCGATTTTTCCTTGAGTATCTGGAAACTCGTCTCGCATTCTTCATCCAATTGAACTTGATCCCTTTTCCGAGTAGTCGGGTTATTGGCCTTGCAATTTTGGAGTATCCTTGATGAATCTCCTATAGTAGCCGACTAATCTAGAAACTTCTAATCTCGTCTTTGAGTCTTTGGTGATTTCCATTCTGCACGGCTTCTACTTTGGTTTGGATCTACTTTTATACCTTCTGCGACACGATGTGTCCAGGAACATAACTTCCTTCACCAAAACTCACATTTGCTAAACTTAGCAAAGAGTCTCACATTTCTCGAGGTTTGCAAAACCGTTCTTAGATATTCTCTATGATCCTCTTCATTCTTTGAATAAATAAGGATATCATCTATGAAGACCAAAACAAATTTATCCAAAATGGATGAAATACTACATTCATGAGGTCCATGAATACGGTGGTGCATTGGTTAATCCGAATGGCATAACTATGAACTCATAGTGGCGTGTCACGGTTCGAATGCGATCTTATGTACATCCTCGAGCGTATTTTAGTTGATGGTATCACGACTTAAGATCAATTTTCGAGAATACTCCTGCCTCGCAATTGATCAAGCAGGTCATCAATCACAGACGAGGATATTTGTTCTTTAGTGTCATCTTATTCACTCTCGTAATCGATGCACATTCTCAAAGAACCATCCTTCTTCTTGACAAACAAGGCGAGGCGCCCCCAGGCGAAACACTGGCCTAATGAAACCTAGATCCAACAATTCTTGAATCTGGATCTTGGTTCCTCCAACTCTTTTGGGGCCATTCAGGGGTGCCTTCGATCTGAGCCGATCACGGCTCCAA
This sequence comes from Salvia rosmarinus, assembly GCA_036937905.1. Taxonomy (NCBI): domain Eukaryota; kingdom Viridiplantae; phylum Streptophyta; class Magnoliopsida; order Lamiales; family Lamiaceae; genus Salvia; species Salvia rosmarinus. The sequence continues at coordinate 191,972 of JAODLM010000185.1, forward strand.
GTCGATGGTAAACTCTAGTTGTCTATCGGGAGGTAATCTGGTAGATTCTCGAAATCGTCAAAATTCCCGAACAACTTCAATGTCTTCAATTCTCGTTTCGGGTTCATCCTCCCCGTTCAAGTAGACTAGGAATGAATGGCATCCTTTCTGGTTCATCATCCTCCTCGCCTGTAGTGCTGATACAATCGGGATTCTTCTCTCCATGCTGATCCCGTGGAAATGCGTAGCTTCTTGTCCAGGAAAGTGAAACGAAATTTTCCTTTCCTTTATAGAATCGTGAAATGGTTCTTAGCTAACCAGGCCATTCCTAGGATTAAGTCTACATCGTCCATGGGTATTATGTTTAGATTGTTAGCCAGAACCTTAAGTGATCCTAATGTCGACTCTAAGTTCGAGCGAAGTGTGTAATATCATAATCCCTCCCATAGGCGATGAGCTTCTCATATCCCGGCTTGACTTTTCGGACATAAGGCCCGGCATTTCTCGCATGATTTTGCAATAAAAGAATCTGAAGCACCGTGTCGAGCGATTACTATAACGGTAGGTTGAGGAGAACTCCCATACCGCCGGTTTCCTGGTTTTGTTAGATTCTGCCTCTATGCAAGGCTTAGGCTCTGCTTTGCCGCCGAGGCCGACGGGCGCCGGTCCTTGTTGATTCGGCGGCCGCTGCTGGCTATTCTTCTTCTTCTTTGGCGTTATCGCGGTGGCTGCCGCCTCTGTTGTTGTTGGCGGTGGCTACGCCATCGCGATTCTGAGGTTGTTGTGGCGGCCGCTGCCATTGTGGTTCTTGCACCACTTGCCGGGTTGTTGCCACCGGAGTTCTTGAGGTTGGGCCGGAACTGCGCGGAGGCTGGGGTTGGGCTGTATAGCCCTCAATGGTGAGCATTGCCGGGTTGGTTCGCCTTATATCCGAGCGTGACCTTTGGGCGGTTGTTGGCGTAATGCCCTTTTCCCGCGCACTTGTAACACTCGCACGTTTGTCGTGCACACTCCTTGTGTGCTCTATGGCATCTAGGGCATGGAGGTGCCCTCAGCTGCTCTGCGGTCCCCTTGTCGGTGGAGCATAAGTCTGCTCTCTTCCGCTCTGCCCTTCTTCTGCGTGTTTCCTGCCACGGCGCTTGACTCAGCGTCCCCATAGCTCCCGCGGTTGTTATTCCAGCGGTTGGGTTCCCACTTCCGTTTTCCTCATCCAAAGTATTGTGTGTGCGAGCCGACGACTTATATTCGGACATTGCCACTCAATATCTAAAGCTCGTGCGAGAGCTTCAGTGTAAGTTAGGTCTCCATGGCTGGCAAGAGACATCCGTATCTCCATTCTTAGCCCTGACCTGAACTTTTCCGACATTTTCAAGTCGGTGTCCACACGATGCAGTGCATATCTCGACATCTCGCAGAAAGCGCGATCATAGTCGATCACAGACATCCTTTCTTGCTTTAGCAGGAAAAATTCCTGCTCCTTTTTCCTCTTATAGCTTTTGGGGATGTATTTCTCATACAGCTCCCTCTTGAAGTCCTCCCATGAGAACTCCTCCAGTTGCTCGTGATAAGGTCTTCTTTACGGCCTCCCGCCGAAGTCGGTGGTCGATCGGTGGAAAGTAACACTACGACGACCTTTCTGTGCGTGCATCTTAAGAAAGTAAAAATCCGTTCAATGGCTCTAACCCGTTGCTCGGCTTCTTCGGGTTGCCTTTCCGTTAAAGGCAAGAGGGTTACATCTTAGAAGCAGTTCTTGATCCTGCGATCGGGTTGAGGTGGAGGGTGGTTGGGGAATGTCCTCGACTTCTTGTTCAGAAATTCTACCCTTCCTCTCGGCCTTCCCGACCTCGACCTCGGGTTCTGCTCGGATTTCTTCTGGAGGCATCTTTGCTATAAACAGGTAATCATTAGACACTTATTCTTTCCACAACTCAACATACACCAACACTATTATGGCCTTATCGTAAAGCGATTCTAAACAAAATATATCACCTTAACAAACATAATTTTCCATAAAAGCCTATCGGGGTCATGTATATATATATATCCAAAATTTCTGCCATAGGCAGGATGTTCAATCACCAAAGGTTATACAGAAAACATAAATCCCGGCCCACACGGCCTTCCAAAAGTCAGGGTTTCTAGATCCATAAAAAAAAAATCAACATAGAAAAAGGAAAACAACAGAAGCTTAAACACAAAAAAAAAAAAAAATCTCTTTAAGCTTCATCAGGTGTCTACATCATGCATCCTCCCACTGCCCGTCCTCCTCGGGATCTTCCTCTTCCTCAGAGTCATCCTCGCTGTCAGAAATGTCCATGCGGGGTAGTCCCCTGGATGGTCCCGCTCCATCGCCTTCCACTATCGGTATGTCTCGCATGGGGTTAAAGTCGTCATCGCCATACATTTCATAGTCGTGGCGGATCGCCTTTGTGGGTATAGCGAATCGGGCTATACCCGTCCGATCGTCTATCACTATCATCCGTGCCGTCGGCGGAAATGCTCGACCGCGGTGCGGGTGCGGCCATAGGTGGTGGTGGTGGTATCGGTGGGCGTACGGGGTGTCCAACAGGTAGGGGAGGGAACACAGGCTCTCCCAGGCTCTGGGGCGGGCTGCCTCTCTAAGCGGGCGAGCCTTCCTCGTCGAGGAATGGAGGCACGGCGGGTCAATCTACCTCGGAACCTCCATGTATAGCCATTACAGCGACTCATCCCGCCAGTGTACTCTCGGGGAGGAGGTAGGGTCCTCTCGGTGCTGCCCGTGAATCTTTGTACACGTAAGTCGGTGACTTACGAATGCGTGCAAATCTCCCACCAAGTCATAGCTGCCCATCGCCCGGTAGATATAATCCCCTGATACTTCCCGGGCATAGTCCTCCCAATCACAAGGGAGTATGGCTAGGAGACGTCTGATGCCATCATAGCCAGTAGCACCGTGGGCTCGGGCGTCTCTCCAAAGGCGGAGATAGTATGCGGGGAACTCGCCCAAGTCCTCTCGGTAAGACATCCGGCTAGGCGATAAATGCTCATTACTTCCTCGGGGGTCGGTGCGGTCCAATGCTCCTCCGAGCAATGTATCTCATCCTTTCCATCATCGCGATCAAAACTAACATAAGTCGACTATCGCCGTCTCAAAAGCGCACAAGGACAACTTAAACATAACGTGAAGCAACTAGGTGAGGACCAAGCAATCTATAAGGTAGGCAACATCATCATGTACAACACATATCACAACTTACCTTCTTAGTCTTACCCAAACATATATATATAGGCCGATAACATCTCAATATCGCTCACGAGATTCTAGTCTTATACCAACCACTCGAACTAGAGTTCAACAGACTCTATCGTATTCTGGAGACAGAATTAGGGATTCTGTTCTTCATAATAAATGAAGATCAGTGCGTTAGGAGTGCGCAGGTGAAAACCATGCATAAATCGGAGTCTAACGAAGAGATCTAGCTAAAACAAATTTACTGCGCAGTGCAGGAAATTTGCGCGATCGTGCCAAAATAAAATTCGAGGCGATGTCGACGTAATCGTCTACCGCATCCACGTCCTCATGTTGAAGTTGAACATTCTGTAGTCGTAATTGATGTCCACATCATAGCCTATGTCGATGGTTACTCGTGTCGGCGTGGTGATGATATGTCGGCGTCGTTCATCTTCGAGGTTGAGATCGTCCTCGTTCATCCTTCTCACTCGTCTTTAAATCGTTCGAGCTCGAGGCTATCATCACTTTCATTCTTCCTATCGTTCTTTTGTTCTCGTAAGGAAAAAGTTCATACTTCTATGTTCTTTCACGATACATGAGCATGCTCCTTAGAGTCTAGGTTAGTCTCGTGATAACATATCGTTCATCATAAACAAGATTTTGAAAGTTGGAAATAAAGTCTCATTTGAGAATTTGGAAATCGGTTTCAAAATAACAATCATAATCAACTCATATACATATCAAAAATGAATTCATTCATCCCATGTTGATCATTCAACTAGTACCACCATGTACTTTCATCTCAATACTTGAGTACTTGCATTAGTTCAACTCAATTTTTTTTTTTTTTTTTTTTGGAAAATTTTCTTGCTCAACTTTAATTTCCATCATCAAAATTTTCATAATAACATAATTTTTCAAAAGCTCTTCCAACTTGCTCATCATGTAAAAATTTCCATTTCATGAGTTTGAGAAAGAAATGCGATTACCTTTTTCGGTTGAGCTCGATGTGATGGAGTGTTGAGGGAGTCGATGAGCTACTAGAAGTCCAAATGACTCGACCTGAACTTAGAATAAAAGGAATTTGGGTTTACAAAGAGCAACAGCTCGATACCACTTTGTCACGCCCCACCCGGACGATCCGGACTGAGGTGACTAATACTAGGAATAGTATTATAGGACAACAGGCATAAGATAGAGGTACATATCAACTATTATTAGCATGCTCGATGGGTTCGATAATCTGATATCCAATGATTAAAAGGTTTAGGCCATCGACCTAAAGAATTACCATGGTGCGATGGACCTCAATAATTCATGACATAAAGTAAAGAGTTCGGAGTTTAGCGGCGAAAGTGTGTGAATACATATGTGATGATATGTATTTAAAGCGGCAAAGCAAATTCTAAATAAGCGATCGAGGACACGGACTCCTCAACACATCCTCCATCATCACCATCGACCGAGAGGCTACCGGCTGTGCTGGCAACCATGGGCGCAGAAAGCAAGGATATGTGTTGTTCACGACGGATCCTATCACGAGGCACCTCACCTGATTTCACCGAGTTCGCCGCTCGAGTATGGGATGCAAGGACCGATCATCGAGGTATACCATCCGAGGAGCGATGTGATAGCAAGCGCATGTTCGAGGACCGATCCGACATTGATGATAGGGATGATGTCCTCGAAGAGCCTCGGGAGAAAGCATCCATCTCTCGACGATCACCAAGCAGCATCAGATACACCACCACTACACCTCCATCGACGATCCTTACCTTCCGGGGACCCAAACGACTTTGCAGGTGAACTTCCGTGACGGTAGAGATATTGTCCGTCCGACAAAGGCAATCAAGAAACCCAGTAATCAGAATCTTCATGCCACCAAACCGTGGTCAGCCGGCATCCAGGAAGGCGACTCGAGGAAGTTAAGGGACCCATGAGAACGAGGAGGATAGCGGAGGATTCGAGGACCCGTGATCCAGATAGCCGGCGACTCCGGCGAGGTTTGGCACATTGAGGAAGGGCAAGCGCCAGAGACAGTGGACTCAGCACGCCTTTTCACCGATACTGTGCAATCGTGAGCACACTTGACGGGATCATACCCAAGAGAGGCTTGCTTCCATGCGTGATCGCTTCAAGCCGGGCACCCGACCCGCCTCCATTAAGCGGAAAGGGCGGATGAGGAGAGGAGAATGGAACCACTGGACGAAGGAGAGTAGTGGACATATATGGAGGATGTGGATCTAGGTGAACATGTAGTACAAATGACAACAGTAGAAGTCTCATAGAAGTACGGACAGAGCGGCATCTTTTTGACAAAGGACCTGAGTCGATTCTTTTGCTCATATCTCACCTTTTCGATCGATATACCTTTGATCTCAGATTTTGACAATTCTTCATGGACATCGAATATTACCGATACTAACGCCGTTCATGATAGATGTTTATGTTTTGATGCTTATACGTGATATGAGCTACGCCACGATGATATATGATCTATGTGATGTGTGATGACTTAGAATAAAAGGAATTTGGGTTTAAAGAGCAACTTCACGGATCACAAGAGCCTCAAGTATTTCTTTGAACAGCTCTCATGAGGCACCGTGATACACTTTCATCCGTAGCGTACAGAGACCTCGATACCACTTTGTCACGCCCCACGTGTTTGAAATTTCGGGACGAATTCTCAAGGAGTGAGGGATGTAACAACCGCCTTTTTGCTTCCGCTTTGCATGGCATGTTTTTCGAGAAAGGTCAAAGGTTGACTTTTGTTTCGGTGATGCACCGTCACACGAAACCTCGTGCAGCATGAGAGAGTGCTCATTAACTCCGGACGATCCGGACTAGAGGTGACTAATACTAGGAATAGTATTATAGACAACCGCTGCTCGAGTTTTCTAAAGCAGCGACATGCTAAGATAGAGGTACATATCAACTATTATTAGCATGCTCGATGGGTTCGATAATCTGATATCCGATGATTAAAAGGTTTAGGCCATCGGACCCGAAAATTACCATGATGCGATGGACCTCAATAGTTCATGACATAAAGTAAAGAGTTCGGAGTTTAGCGGCGGAAGTGTGTGAATACATATGTGATGATATGTATTTAAAGCGGCAATTCTAAATAAGCGATCGAGGACACGGGACTCCTCAACACATCGCTCCATCATCACCATCAGAGCTCAACCTGCACATTTAAAACAAACATGCGGGGCTAAGTACAAGAAATTGCACTCGGTGGACTCATGCCGAAAACATTTGATAATATTTGAATTACATCGCGAATATCGAGGTAAGTCGCGAGGGTTTTAGTTAAAAATGCCTTGGCTTACTAAATCATTCGGTTAAATAAACATAGCTCGGCCGAGCATTTTCTTGGTGTGTATGGTCCGTATCTCATAGTAACAGTTCATAACAGTATTAAAAGTTAAACATCGAGAGGGAGGCCTCCCATCTACGACGCCGTGACCGGCCGTAATCCCGTATATGTTAACATAACAATAGTTCGACCTTCGCCCCAATCCTAGCGGGCATTTATCATCCGCACGAGGACCCGACATTAAAAGGTTGGGCGCGACCCAAATGACATAACCTGTCATAATATAGTTCCAACCATCGCCACAGCCCTACCCGGGCATAACAGATAGGATCCATACACAAAACAGAATATTTTTGGCAGGTAATGCAGTAAATATTTGTCAACAGTTGTAGAATAAGCATTGTAAAGAAACTTATTTTGGAAGAACAGTAAAGTCACATCTTAGTGGGGTAAGAAAAGGGCCCACATTTTGAAGATAAAGCCCACTGGACTATGGTTCGTTGTGATTTGAGTCTAGGTTTGTTAAATGCGTCGATATCCGATCGCGCGTTTGCGTCCACACTTTTGAAAAAGCGAGGCTTTAATGCGTCGCTCAAGTCTCTCGAGACTTTCAAAGCTAAGATAAACTTGATATCTCATATCGATGTAAACTGAATTCCTCAATGAATTGATATGCTTTCAAATCGTTATTATTGAATTGTTCTCGTTCGCCGAGATACGTTCAACTATTTCGGTTTAACGCTTGGGTTTAAGCGTTTTAACGTGAAAGCACGTTTCTCGATATAAGGATTTCATTTGTGAAATCTTTTCTTCTTGATGAGGTATTATACTCAATTAGTACATCTTACGGCGTATTGGCGTATTTATCGAGCGATATAATCGTGCGTTTGACTTTAAAAGTCAACGAAGTCGACCTTTGGTCGACAAAGTCGAAAAATTTACTTTTAAATAGTAATTTCTTACTATTTCGTTTTATAAATCGAATTTGATCGATTTGAAATCGTAAAGTCCTATTTCTCGATTTATCACTTAAATCAAGGACTTATAAATAATTTTCACAATTATTTATCCTTTTAATAATAAAACGCGTATTTTTGATTTAAAAACGTTATTAAATAAATGTTTGTCTCAAACATAGCAATCTATGTTTATAAAATTTTATAAAATTCGAATATGTCCAGAATATTAATTTGACATATATTTTATTAATAAACTGAATTAAAAAGGATTTAAAATCCTTATTAATTATCGAAAATCTCGATAATTAATTTAAAAATACTAAATGACTTTTGAAAATTTTTCTAAATTAATATAGTGTATTATTATACACTATGGTCCAGAATATGAATTTATAAAATCCATATGATATTGTTTGCCATTTATTAGTATATATACATATATATAATTCGGTAATTCCATATAATATGGAATAATTATCCAAAAATTCCCAAAATTGATATACACATAGTATAATATCCCCACATCAATATATAACACAATTACAACCTATAGTCCATTATAACCATTCATTCACCAATATAATTCTCAAAGCAATCGGTAATTATAAGATAATTACCAAATAATTATCAAACAATTTCTAAAAATTCCAAATAATTTATGACATGATTAAACATTATATTATAACATTGTAACATCACAACATCAACCAAAAACATTTGAATCATCACCATATGGAGCTCAATAGCTCTCGGTTTTTTTGATTAAATGTAGTAATTGGTTTTCAAAAATTCCAACAATTATATACTATGCTTATATACTATAGTATAATAATATAACATCATTTAATCATCAAAAACAAATTAAATCATCACCTTATGCACATAGGTGCTCTCGGTTTTTTTGATTTAAATAGGTATTTGATTTCCAAAAATTCTAACAATTATACACTATGTTTATATACTATAGTATAATAATAATACATCATGACATTAATCAAAACCAATTAAATCATCACCTTAAGAGCATCAAAGCTCACGGCTTATTTGATTTTTATTGGTAAATGATTTCTCAAAAATCCAACAAAATCATATATCATATAAATAATATACTAAAGCATTAATATGTCATCACATGCTTGAAATAAAAATTATACACCAAGGTATATATATCACATAGCTCACGGTATTCTTGAAGAAATAGCCTAGGGTTTTCCAAAATTTTTCAAATCATACCTATGAACTCTAAACATGATATAGAACAATAATCCATTCCCAAACTAACCAAGAAGCAATCGGTCATCATCATATTATTTTATAAAGCTTTCGAAAATTTTATTAAACATATCCTATGGTTCGAAAATGATGAAAACATGCTAGATCTATTTCAACAATTTAATATACAACCATCTATGCTCATCTAACATATATTCACATAAATTTTTGAAATAAAATCATCAAGAACAACATTCATCCATAGTTCATTCATAGAATATTTAAAACATACACAAATATATATATAGCATTCGAAACACACACACATATATATAAGCATGCTCTCGATTTTCATTGAACAAGGGATGAGAGAATCAAAGCTATGGTGCCTTGTTTTACCTTGAAATGGTATAGGATCTCAAGAACAACACTATATGGTATCAAGGTTTTCGAAATAGAGATGGAAGAAGAAGAAAAATTTTTGAGAGGGAGAGGGGGAAGCTCTCGGTATTTTCAGAGAATGGGAGAGGAAAAATGGAGTGTTTAGAGTGTTGGGGAAGATATATTGAAAGTGGGGTGAATGGGAAGAGTCTCCCTCCCTCTTCCTTCTCCATATACACGGCGCACACACTCACCACCAATGGGAGAGTTGCAGCCCAATGATGAGGTGTAGTGATCATTAGCTAGAGTGGAAAGCCTTGCCATGTATTGGGCAATGGAAAAAGTGAACATCATGCCTTGTCTTAAGGCTATAACCGGCGCATATGTGGGTGTTTAAGGGTGGATTTGATTTTTTTTACACGTTAATACAAGGTATTAATCATAGTATAGGTCATAGATATATAATACATGCCATAAAAATAATTAAATCCAACATATAGTACTTATTCGAAAATACCGATAATAAATAGGAAATATAGGAATAAAAATATAAATCACACCTATTATTGATACTCATGTCCAATTCGATCAAAAAATACTCATATATATCAAAATATATGATTTAGATAATAAATAATAGCATAGGGTAATTTAAATATATCATTTCATGCAAACAAACCCAATTTTGAAACTAGGGTTTGAAAATTATATATGAAACAATATCGAGTTTTAATGCTCAAAAATTGATTTTATAGCTTAATAATACTCATATATATTATAACATATAGTTTAGATACCATAGGGTAATTTAATGGTATCATTTCATATGAAAAACCATAGTTTATAAACTTAGGGTTTTCGAAAAACCCACTTCAAAAATATCGAATTTTAATAGTTAAAAATTCGATTTTAATAATTAATAATACTGTAATTATATAAAATAATAATAGGAAATTAATTATTATAATTTCCTGAGCATTAAACTCATTTTTCAAAACGTCTATAGACGTTGACGTTCAAAACGTCTCGAAACGTTCAAAATCGACTCATCTCAAAATGGTCGTAGTAAGCTCGAACTTACTAAATAAATATATTCCATTTAACAAAGGAATTAAGATGGAAATTAATTCCAAGCTTTACAGCTCAGAAATTTCCATAAAGTACAGACGTTCGATACGCGATCGACGTTAAAATATACTGACGAACTATTTCATAATATTTCAATTCCTTAATTCACAATCCTTAGTGAATATAAAAAGGAATTTGTTAATATAGAACTGAATCGAAATCATAATATTCGATGTCATAAAAATAATATACGGCGAAACCCTAATTCACGGGTTTGAAATACCGTAATTATACGTTCGTTTCTTTGGAATATTACAACACGCGTGGCTTGCATGAGGGATTCTTTGGGCTATTGGAGGTTTCAACCAATATTATTTTATCAAAAGGTTACAATATTGTTGTTACGAATTATGTGCGATCGTATGCTTATGTGTTTTATATTACTTTTCAAATATGCCTCTTACACCGATTACCAATATGCTCATACAAAATCCTTTATCCGGTCTAAATTTTATAGATTGGAAACGATACATTGAGATTGTTCTTACTGCCAAATAAAATTTATTTGTACTCACTACACCTCGTCCAACGTCCCTAGACGATGCATCTACCGATGAGTAGCGCAAGGAACACGGAAAATGGGACAAATCAAATAGAATGACAAAGTGCCTTCTTTTGGTCACCATGTGCGAGTCTTTTCACTTCCAGCATCAAGAGATGGAGGATGCAACCACTATCTGGCTAAATCTCATGAAATCGTATGGGAAGTCGGACATAATCGCTAGTCATAACTTGACAAAATTAATTATGTCAAGTTCAATGATGGAAGATGATTCAGTGCATGACAATGTAGAGCAAATGATCAATCTCTTTGGAGAGCTCGACTTGGTTGGAAGATATATCGATGACAAGTCAGAATCGATATAGTCCTCAATACGTTACCCAAATCCTTTGATGACTTCATTTATGGTGTAATCCTTTATGAAAAGAGTTATATGCTATATTCATTGCAAGAGGATTTAGTAACGGAGGAGCACAAGATGGGAAAAGGTGCACAGTCTTTAGTACGCACCTCAAGGAAGACCACTGCTTCATCGAAAGATGAAAAGGTAAAGTGGGATTCAAGAGATGCTAAGGCTAAAGAAAAGAGTGGGAGTAATACAAAGGGCTCTACCAGCGGTTTGAAAAAGCCAAAGGAGAAGGGCAAGTGCTTCAAGTGCAGTAAGACTGGGCATTGGAAGGCTGATTGTCCTATACTCAAGGCTCAAGGTACGCTATAAGCTTTAGTAACGGAAACATGTTTAGCAACTTGTTCTACTCATTCATGGGTAGTAGATATGGGTGCGACTGATCATGTTTGTTATACCTTGCAGGGGTTCCTGCGGACAAGGGAGCTGTGTGATGGAGAGATAACTATCTCCATAGGCAACGCGGTTAAAGTCGAGGCCGTTGCAGTCGAAGATGTTACTTTATGCTTTGATAGGATAATTATAGTTTTAAAGGATGTTTTATATGTGTCGGAGTTTCGACGAAACCTTATTTCGGTTTCCAAACTATTTACGCATGGATATTCAATTGTTTTTTATAATGGTGTTTCTATCATGAGAAATGACGAATTTATCTGTGGTGGCACTTTTTATAATTCTCTTTATATACTATTTCTGCCAAGCACAATACCAATAATTATGTTGCATCTACATCAAACCATAAGAAGAGGATATTATCTTCGCAAGATGACACCACACATCTTTGGTATCTTATATTAGGTTACAACAATCTAAATAGGATCCAAAGACTAGCTAAGAATGGAGTGTTGGGTGATATTACGGTTACTCCGTTACCAGTCTAAGAATCCTGTATAGTAGGAAAGATGTCGATCAGACCTTTCAAAGCGAAGAGATATAGAGCCAAAGAATTGTTGGAGCTAATCAATTCTGATTTGTGTGGATCGATGTCTACACAAGCTCATGGATAGTACGAATCTTTTGTCACTTTCATTGACGATTACTAAAGATATGGATATATATACATGCTTCACCGCAAGTCTGCATGGTTTGAGTAATTCAAAGAATTTAAGACGGAAGTGAAGATTAAGCTATGTAAGAGTATCAAGTCACTGCGGTCTGATCGCGACGGCGAATACCTCAGTAACAAATTCATGGACTATCTGGTGCAGTGTGGGTTTACATCCCACCTCACTATACCGGGCATACCACAACAAAATGGTGTGTCAAAGCGAGACTCTCTTAGAGATGGTGTAATACCCCGAGAAATTTTCTTAAAGAAGTATGATATATATATATATATATATATATATATATATATATATATATCTATATTTTTAATAATGAATTATTTTTCTTTAAATTGTGAACTAATAAAAATTTGAGTTTTGAGCGTTTTTACAGTTGTTACGCGAGAGATGATGCATACAGCAAAAATGTAAAGTTTAATATTATAAGTTTTAATGTCTTAGTAAATTATAATTATGAATTTAGCATGAAAGTTTAATTTTTATGCATTTGTGATTAATTGATGATATTGAGTGATTTGAATATAAGAATCGATTAAAATGTTTATTTGTTATGTTGTAACAACCCTCTAATCCTAAGGACGGATTAGCGAAGACTAATACTTGTAACAGAAATCAAGGAACATGAAAGAGAATTTAATCAAAGACTTATGGGACTAAATTCAAGTAAGCTAAGAAGTTTTAATCATTATGTACGAGACACACATAATTTACATGTAGAAAGAGACCTACAGATCCTTAACAAAAGATTCAATGATCTGAAGGATTTCAACTGTCAACATCAAAACATAAGTTTAGTGTTCTATCGCAGCGGAAAAGCATGTGAATATACATATGATGATGTGTAGTCAAGGTTTCTAACATATCATTATCAAAAGAGGTCCGACTGCTCAACACACCTCCATCCATCATCTGCTCAACAGGGCTGAGTATAAGAATGCACTCAGTGAACTTATGCCAAAACATTTTATCAATTCAAATTACACTGCCCCATCATAGTAAGATACAAGGGTTTTATTTGAAAAGGCCTTGTACTTACGAAACGTTTTCATCATTTCATAAATATTTGTCTGGCCAGACATATTTTCCTTGTATGTATGATCCATATCCTTTCTCGTATAATATCTCATAAACTCATCTCATAAATTCATCTCGCGCCGTAGAAGGAGGCCTCCTCCCGCGGACGCCGTGATCGGCTGAGAACCCTTTCAGCACACAGTCACCAAATAGTGCACAAAAATCCTTGCCACTCCGGCACAGGATACGAATTCTCAATCATCCTTGCGGGTACTAACAAGGATACGAATTCAATCATTTCATAAGTTGGGAGCTACCCAACAACATTCACAATTCGTTCATGGATATGATACATACATAAAACATAAATATTTGGGCAGGTAATTAAATAAATCATTTTATCTTCATTTCTTGCAAATAAGCATCGTAAATAAATCATTTGGTAAGCATTTTATCTTTTTGAGTATAGTAAAGCCCACCTGGATCGTCGATTTCTCAAAATATGATTTCTTTCTACATCGCTTGATCACGTCCGCGTCCCACCTTTACGTAAAAACTAATTTAGTACGTCGGTCACATTTTGAGATTTTCAAAGTTTAATAAACTTTGATAACTTTATAATATAATATTTCGCATCCCTTAACTAAATTAATACGTATTTTCATCGTATATCTTAAATAATAATTTCTCGTACTTCGATAGAGACGAGATATGATCTACGATCTCATTTTAACCATTTAGGTTAAACGTCGAACTTATACTAATGTCTTTCGATAAAATGATTTCAATTATGAAATTGTTTTTCACAAATGAGATATTCTTATAAATTTAATACGTTTTACACGTATTAGTGTACTTTTTCAACATATTTCATACGTTTAGACTTAAGTCAACGTTTTTTACTTTTCTTAACCTATTTTTCGAATTATTCACATATGTGATAGCCAATTTCCATATAAATCGATTTTCAATCGATTTCTTATCAATTCACCATAATTTTCGATTTTTCACATTAATCAATAAACATGATTTATATTTTACTTTAATAACACCTAACTTATACATTTCATATTATTTTCGCATCTAACGTTATTTAATATAACGTTTCGCCATAAACATAGTATACTATGTTTCTAAAGTCCCATAAATTCTTAGTAGGTCTAAAATATATTCTAAGTACATAATATATTATTTTTCTTGATATAAAGGATTTAAAACCCTAATTTCTCAATAATATGCTCTCGGTCCTTTTACTATAATTTCTCAAACTTCTTCCAAAAATTCTTCTAAATTCATATAGTACACTACGTTATCATAGGATCATTAATATGTATTAACATTAGCTATAGAAAAATTGGACATCACTTTTTCTCTCACGGTTTTTTTCTCAAATATTACCAAACAATTTTCTAAAATTCTAATAAAATTCCACAATGCCTAAACATCATTCTATATCATTAATCTAGCATAATATCCAACATTTACAACTCACAAATCAAAATACCCAACCATATACCTCTCGAAAATTTTAATTACATGAACATACATTTTCTAAAAATTCTAGTAAATTCACATAGTACTTAATCAAGGCCCTAGATCAACAATATGCTATAATATCACTTAAATATAATTTGTACATCAACATACAATTTCAACTAATTTTCGGTAATTATAAAAACATTTCATATAATTTCTAAAAATTGCTAACAATTCACAATGAGCTCCTTTATCAACACATATCATTAATCCATCACTAATTTGAACCCTAATATTTTCGATCATAATAACAAAATTTATAACATAATTAACTTGTAATTAAATCACCAATATGAATCATATACCTCATGCTAAACATAATTAATGAACAACTTAACATGATAGCATAATTTATCCTATTTTTCTCATTAAGAACCTAAGCATATATATTAAAATCTAACGGTTGGAAATCAAAATTTTAACGTATATAAATAGCTTGTTCGATTCCTAACCTTTTAACCGGCTTTGATTTTTGGTGAAGGGATTTTTGTATCAAGGATTTGGCTAGTAAAATGAAGAACACTCCAAGCTTTTTCTCTCAAGAAGCTCACGGCAATTTCAAGTTTTGGGAATAGAAGTGTGTTGTTTTGATTCTATCTAATACTTAAGTAATAAAGCAAAATCATACTACACTTAACATCTATTTCTCTACACTCTCGGCTCTCTCACACACAAATTGCAAGACCTTTTTATTTTACTTTATGACTCACACTTACACACATTAAATGGCCATCTACTCAACTAATAAATGAAACAATTCATTTGCTTTGGATCACGAAAGGGACGTCGGCACTCTCATTGTCCAAGGAGGAGCTTTTATTTATTTTTGTCTTATACTATGTATATAATATCTACACAATACCAAATGCAAGCATAGTCATCAATTAAGAGTTCCAAAAATCCTTCCTACCTCAATTTGAAAGCAAAGTACACGGCTATTTCACAAGCCAACACACATCCACTTGATCCTCCATTTAATGATCTTGATTTTTGTGTAATATATCCCACTTGGTTCATAACATGTTGGAAGATAGAAATTTCAATCTATTAAATCCTATTGTTACAAGTTCACGACACTTGCATGTAATATTTGTCCAACATTTTATTTTTCCTGCTATTAGTAGTTATATAGCATAATATATGTCTTAGATAATAGATTAAATCATAGGGAAAATAATTAAAATGATTCATGTGTCAAAACCCTAATTTTCGAAATTAGGGTTTTCGAAAATTGTACATTTTATTCCATAATTATTCCTTAATACTCTAGCATTATTTTAATGATAAATAATTCTCTTATTACATAAAATAATCATAGGAATTTAAATATTATAATTCCTTGATCATTAGACTAAATTTTCTAACCGTCTCTAAACGTTGACGTTCGAAACGTCTCAAAACGTTCATAATCGAACCATCTCAAAATGTTCGTAATAAAGTCGTAATGAATTTATTAATTCATTTCATTAATAAGGGAATTTAATTCTAAGCTTCGTCACTTAGAAAAATTTACGTAATATTAACTATCGATATTCAATTGACGTTAAAATATTATGCCGAAAGAATTTACACAAACTATATCCCTTAATTCACAATCAATTGTGAATATGATATAAGAATTCATTATATCTTAATTGGTCAAAATCAATATTCGATAAGTTACTAATTTAATTATCGAGGCGAAACCCTAATTTATGAATTTTAATTATCGTAATTAGGCTTTAATTCTTCGGGATATTACATTCTACCCCCCTTAAAATAAATTTCATCCCGAAATTTGCATACCTTAGAAAAGGTTGGGGTATCTTTCTTTCATGGCATCCTCAAGCTCCCACGTGGCCTCCTCTTGTCCATGATGTCTCCACAGCACTTTTACTAGAGAAATGGACTTGTTTCTTAACTGTTGAACCTTACGGTCTAGAATAGCCGTGGGTTCTTCTTCATAACTCATATCTGGGTTGAGGATCACGTCGTCTTGATGGATCATGTGTTTTGGATCATGTACGTACTTTCTTAGTTGTGACACGTGAAAAACATTGTGTACATTTCCCAAACTTGGCGGAAGAGCCAATATACAGGCAATTGGGCCTATTCTTTCTATAATCTCATAAGGTCCTATAAAACGTGGTCTCAATTTTCCTTTTACTCCTAACCTTATAATTCCTTTCGATGGAGAAACTTTAAGAAAGACTTTATCTCCATCTTCAAAATGTAGCTCAGATCTACGTGTATCAGCGTAAGACTTCTGTCTATCTTGAGCTTCTTTTATTCTTTGCCTAATTTGACGGACGATTTCAATCATATCATTTACTGTATCAGGCCCTAAAATTCTTCTCTCACCTACTTCATCCCAATAAAACGGTGATCGACATTTCTTTCCATATAAGGCTTCGTATGGGGCCATATTAATCGTCGCTTGATAACTATTATTGTAGGCAAACTCAATGAGGGGTAAACATCTTCCCACTTTGCACCTCGATCCAACACTACTGTTCTCAGCATATCTTCAAGTGTTTGAATCGTCCTTTCCGATTACCCATCGGTCTGTGGATGAAATGACGTGCTAAAATTTAACTTCGTGCCCAATTCTTTTTGTAAGCTAACCCAGAATCTCGAAGTGAATTTGGAATCTCTATCAGACGTGATAGATTTTGGTACCCCATGCAGGTGTACAATTTCTTTTACGTACAACTGGGCTAACTTATCAGATCCATGAGTAATCTGAATTGGTAGAAAATGTGCACACTTGGTGAGTCTATCCACTACTACCCATATAGCAGTGTTCCCTCTTTTCGACTTTGGCAAACCCGTAACAAAATCCATCACTATTTCATCCCATTTCCATTCGGGTATTTCCAAAGGCTGTAACTTTCCATAGGGTCTTCGGTGCAATGCTTTCACTTGCTGACAAACAAGACAACGCTCTACAAAAGAGGCTACGTCTCGTTTCATGCCTTCCCACCAGAACTTTCCTCGTAAGTCTTGGTACATTTTAGTACTGCCTGGTGGGCGGTATAAGGAGTATCATGAGCTTCACTCATGACTTCGTTTCGAAGCTCGTCATTGTTTGGAATACACAATATTTCCTTAAACAATAAGGCATTGTCTGATGCTTCTCTAAAATCTTTCAACCCTTCAGTTCTCACCTTGACTCTTGTTCTTCCAACTTCTATTCCTTGCTTTGTTCATCTATTATCCTTTTTCTCAAATCAGACGTCAATGTGAGTGTAGCAATACAACTCATGATCGTCTCTGGTTGTTCAACCATTTATATTTTCATTCTTTCAAACTCTTCAACGAGTGAGTTTTCTTCCATTATAAAGAGACTACAATTTGGGTTGATTCTTACGACTCGAGGCATCGGCTACCACATTTGCCTTACCCGGTGATAATTTATACCACAGTCGTAATCCTTTACCAATTCGAGTCATCTTCTTTTCCTCATGTTTAGGTCTCTTTGCTCGAAGAAGTATTTCAAACTCTTATGATCTGTGAAGATCTCACACCTCACTCCATAGAGATGGTGTCTCTATATCTTTAGTGCATGTACTACTGCTGCTAGTTCCAGGTCATGAGTTGGATAATTCAATTCATGTGGTCTAAGTTGTCGGGATGTATAAGCTATCACTTTTCCTTCCTGCATCAACACACAACCCAGTCCGTTCTTAGAAGCATCAGTATAGACTACATATTCTTTGTCTGCTTCTGGAACTACTAGTACTGGCGCACTTGTTAACTTTTCTTTGAGCTTTTGGAAATTCGCCTCACATTCTTCAGTCTAAGTAAATTTGATTCCCTTTCGGAGTAGCTATTTTATTGGCCTTGCTATCATTGAGAATCCTTCAATGAATCTTCGATAGTAACCAGCGAATCCCAAGAAACTCCTGATTTCATTTTGGGTTCTTGGTGATTTCCATCCTTGTACTGCTTCTACTTTTGCGGATCCACTTTAATTCCTTGACCGACACAATGTGTCCAAGGAACATTACTTCCTTAAGCGAAATTAGCATTTGTGAATTTAGCAAAAGTTATTCAGATCTCAAGATTTGTAAACCGTCCTCAAATGTTCCTTATATTCTTCTTCATTCTTTGAATAGATGAGAATATCATCTATGAAGACTAAGACAAATTTGTCTAAGTATGGATGGAACACTCTATTCATGAGATCCATGAATAAAGTTGGTGCATTTGTTAATCCGAATGGCGCAACTATAAATTCATAGTGGCCATATCTTGTTCAGAATGTAGTTTTAAACACATCTTCTAGTCGCACCTTGAGTTGATGATAACCTGACTTGAGGTCGATCTTCGAGAACACACTTGCTCCTCGTAATTGATCAAACAAGTCATCTATCCTCGGTAGTGGATATTTGTTCTTGAGTGTCAGTTTATTCAGTTCTCGATAATCTATACACATTCTCAAGGAACCATCTTTCTTCTTGACAAATAAGACAGGCGCTCCCCAAGGTGATACACTAGGTCTGATAAAACCTAGGTCCAACAGTTGTTGGTTTGGATTTTCAATTCTTGAAGTTCCTTTGGAGCCATTCGATAAGGTGCTTTCGACATCGGGCGATCACGGTTCCAAGTCGATGGTGAACTCAACCGCTCATCGGGGGTAATCTGGTAGATTTTGGAAAAACATCTGGAAATTCTTGGACAATCTCCACCTCTTCCGCTTTTATCTCTGTTTTATCTTCTCTATTCAGGTAAACAAGAAATGTGCGACATCCTTTCTTGTTTATCATTCTTCTTGCCTTCAGCGCTGATATAATCGAAATTTTCTTCCCCATGTTGATTCCATGAAAGCTCGTAGCTTCTTGTCCAGGAAAATGGAACGAAATTTTCCTTTCCTTACACAGAATTGTGGAATGGTTTTCTGCTAACCAATCCATCCCTAAGATTATATCCACATCGCCCATAGGTATTATGTTCAAGTTATTCGCCAGAACCTTAAGTTATCCTAGGTTCAACTCTAGGTTCGAGCAAACATGCATAACAGTCATAATCCCTCCTATGGGTGAAGAGATTCTCATTTCCTGATTCGCTCGTTCAGATCTAAGTTCCAACATATCGACACATGCTCTTTCTATGAAAGAATGTGAAGCACCCATATCGAACAAAAGTATAACAGGTATGTTGAGAAGTTTTCCCATACCGCCGGTTTCCACAGTTACTCTGCTCATTCTGCCTCCGATTGTAGAGCATAAGCTCTAGCTTTGTGCGATTGAGGACGACGGGTGCTTGCCATTCTTGATTCTATTTGTTGTTGTCGTGGTTCTTTATTCTTGGCGTTCTTTCTTCTTCGGCGTTCTTGTTGTGGCTTTTGACGTTGTTATTCTTGACATTCTTCTTGCGTGGTTGGGGCTGATATTGAATAGCCCTAAGTGGTTGGGCATGGCTTGGCTGGTTTGGCCTTCCCACTATTCCCGGGCGTATCCCTGGGCAATTATTAGCATAGTGGCCCTTCACACCACACTTAAAACAATTGACCAGTAAGCACACTCCCTTGTGAAATTTTTGGCATTTTGGGCAAGGAAGAGCCCTTATATGCTCTTGTGGACCTCCCATTGGAGGGGAAAAGACTGGCCTTCTCCATTCCTGCCCCTGAGGTGCCACGTTCCCTTGCCATGGCCGTTTGTTATTCGAATTTCCAAAATTTCCTCGGTTGTTGCTACTGAAATTCCCTTCCCACTTTCTTTTACCCTTGTCCACTGTATTTTGCGTCTGAGCTTGTGTTGGCTTATCCTCTGGCATAGCTGCCTCAATATCCAAAGCCTAACCAAGAGCCTCAGTGTAGGTCAAATCTCCATGATGGCGAGACATCCTTATCTCGGCCTTAAACCGATTCTAAACTTTTCTCGACATCTTCATGTCCGTGCTCACTGATCGGGGCATACATTGACATATCGCAAAAGGTGCGATCATACTCTGTCACGGACATCTTTTCCTGTTTCAAATTGAAGAATTCATGCTCCTTCCTCTTCCTATAACTTTTTGGGATGTATTTCTCATACATCTCCCTTTTGAAATCCTCCTGTAAAATCGTGCATACGCTACGGTGCTAAAATTTTCCTTCTAGCTTCCCACCGTCGTCGGCAGGTCGATGAGTTGAAAAGTAATACATGATGTCGCTCTTACTGCGTACATCGAGAAAGTCGAAAATTCTTTCCATGGTCCTTATCCATTGTTTCGCATCGTCTGGACTTCCCTTTCCATTAAAAGAAGGTGGGTTCTGCCTAAGGAAAAGTTCTTCTATTCTACGATCAGGTGGAGGTGTGTGACGACCCGACTTATCAAAGAAGTGCGGATCATATGGATCGTCAATGGTATAATAATGCATATGGATATATACATCACTAGTCAATACACTTAACCAATCAATTACTTGGTAAACGACTTATCAAAAGGCGGGCCGGCTTAGTTCAGATGCTGGCATATCCGCGCCAACCCGAATGTACCACTTTTACTCTCATACTAATTTGAGCTTGCGCTTTGTGATTCTCATCCAGTCATATTGAAGGTGATCGTATTTTGAGCTATATTATTCTCATCCAACTACATTCATTTAATATAAATTTACGCTTAGGGTTAGTGAGAGGTCGGCATTTTTTAGTTCCTCGGTTCTTATTTCTCGATCAGCAGCGGGCTACTCTTCACCATTTTCTTCCAGTTTAGGTCGATGTGCAACATAATGTATACAATTCTTATTTCAATTTACGCTTTATTGTTTTATCATCGTATAATCTTGTTATCAATTTAAGCTTTGGATTATCAGTTCTTGTGGATCAATTTCATAGTATTTTTGTGTGATGGTATTGTTGGATTCAATTCATAGTGATGATTGGATTGGATTCTCATGTTCCGTTGATTTATATTACGTAATGATTTCTGCCTTTGTTTATTTGGTAATTATATTTAGATTGAGATTGACAAACCACATGAACAATAGAATTGCATATGCTTTTATTTATCGCTCAGAGTTCAACTAGGGATTGACAACCCCGTTTAGATTTATCGCTTTATTAGTTTAGCTCGGGATTGACAAACCACGGCTTAGGATCTGTCTGTTGATTCTCAGTATTTAAATTCCTGCATGTTCAACCCCCGCTGGCATTAGAATGTTTAGGTTTTAATCGCTCAGTGCGACACGAACAATCATACTGCTAAGTTTTCCTTGAGAGACGACTCGTGTTAATCTCACCACGCCACGATTACCTCGTGCATTTATCATGAAAGTGAATTTGAGTGTGTTTTAGCTCGATCAATTTTGGCGCCGCTGTCGGGAAAACTTTAGGCGTATTGTTTGTGTTGTTTGTTTTTGTGTTTCTCTTTCTTTACATTTGGTTATTTTCTCCCACAGTGCGTGTAATTTTTTTTTGTTGGTATCCGCTTATGCAGGTTATCAACAATGCGATTATGGTCAACCCGGCCGGAGGAAAGTTCGTAAATCAGATTGGGCAAATTCTTCTTCGAACCAATCAATTACGGTGGTTAATAAATGCATGATTTATAAAAAAAAATATGTGAAAAAGAAAATAAGGATAATTAAAACGAAAGGAGTAAGTTGAGAAATGTTTCGATACAAACTCAAGTCACAGAAGGACTTACCTAAAAGGTTCAATGTTCAAATATAACCCAATCAGAGCGCAATTCAAGGAACGAGGTACGACCTCAAGTTCAATACGATATGAAAGCAGTCATAATCAAAAGATACCAAACAATATCAGAGTTAGGCAGCAAATAACGCGTGAACATACATATGACGATGCATGCTCAAGGTTCTAGAAATCCTTTCAATTAAAGCAACAAAACCACTACCACTTTGCACCGCCTCGCACCCATCATCAATCCTTGCTCAACCTGCACATCAAAAACGAGATGCAGGGATAAGTACAAAAGTACTGAGTGGACTCATTGCCGAAAACATTTTCTTTGTCAAAAGTTATTGAACTGCCCACAATAGCACATGAGGATTTTAGTTGAAAGACTCATGCCTATCAAACATTTTATCATTTCCCAAAAGCGTCAGGCCTGACTATTTCATTCACGTTGTTTCCATATCTGATCATTCATTCATTCATTCAATCGCGCACTATGGAGATGGCCACCTACACATAGTCGCCGTGACCGGTCGAGGTAGCTAACCTTAACACACAGTCACACGTGTACACAATCCGAGTTAGTCCTTAACTAAGTCGGATCCGATCGTTACCCTTTTTTAACGTTGGTGGACCAACACATTCACATACCACATTGGATATACCAATCTCAAATAGGATAACAACAAAACATAAATATTTGGCAGTCAATAACATTTCATGTGATAATATTTCATAAAGCTTTGTAAATCATGCTTTGAGATATGCATAACATTTTTGTTTCAACAAAGCCCACCTCAAGAATTGTCCTTCTTGAAGTACCTGCTAGCGATCCTTTGTCGTTTTCGTCTACGTCCACGCTGGACCTTATCAACGTAAGAAATATAATTTAATACGTCATTCGTTTCTTTTGGTAAGCATCATTAAGATTCGACAAACTCGACGTCTTTTAAGTCTTAGAGTTTATGGGTTTTAGGGTTTTCATTATCGATACGACTCGGTTAACAATCTATATGTCGTCTATTAGGTTCGTCTCGCCATGACGATAAATGACACTTCGACGTTGCATTCTTCCCTTCCATTGACGTTTCTTCACGTCGTTTCGTATAATTTATGAATCCTAAGTTCATAACTAATTTTCATCGTTTGTTAACGCGTATCAACGATTTCGAGTTCCAATACCTCATTCATTACTATCATTTTCTCTTCGCATTTCTCACCTCACACGTCCCATGTATTATAATAGAGAAACTCACATTTATATTACACAATCAATAAATATTTCTCGTAATTCAATCATCATCTAACAAACGTTTATAAATTAAAGTTGCTTAAATAATATTTTCTCAATCATCTATTTGACATAATCAACTCATTACTTAATTAAATCTCCAATTTAATTAAGTAAATCCATAATTAAATATTAATTAAATGGATCAAATTAAAAGTCTAATAATATTTGATTAATCAATCAAATTAATTTAATTCATCTTAGATATCCATTAATTAGGATTTATTTCCAATCACACCTTTGTAACAAATTACACAAGGTTCATCTCGTTACATAAATAAATCACTTAAAAAGAATAATTCTCAAATTATCCTTTAACATAATTAATTAATTATGTTATTCAATTTCTAAAAATTAGACTTTATTCAATCTAATGAATTTAATTAACTCACTCTAAATAATCGATATT
This sequence comes from Salvia rosmarinus, assembly GCA_036937905.1. Taxonomy (NCBI): domain Eukaryota; kingdom Viridiplantae; phylum Streptophyta; class Magnoliopsida; order Lamiales; family Lamiaceae; genus Salvia; species Salvia rosmarinus. The sequence continues at coordinate 215,990 of JAODLM010000185.1, forward strand.
TAGATTATTATTTAATTAATTAAGAATTAATCTCAAAATTTAATTATTAGAATTAATGTCACGCCCCAATTCCTGAGGGAAGGCACGAATGCCGGGGTGTGATTAGGGGTGGGGGTTAAGAATCGGGGAAGAAGGGGGGATACATATAACATACATGATAAGAAGATGTGACCATGAAATCGGGCAGCATCTCCTCTATAGCTAGGACATATCCTGAAGGGGAGGGGTACACAAACAATCCACCAACAGAATAATATCGATATCATAACCTCAGAAAACATGATCTTGGTTTATAACAAGTAATGCAAGAAAGCAAAATAGCATTACACCTTGTTGACTATACCGGTCAACCATATAGCATGCTCATATCGAGACTCACAGCATAATAACATAATAGCAAATATTGTTCCCAATCAGAAAGCAAAATAAGGGACAAGAATACATCAACATCAGAATACGTATATAACACAACATCGCGGAAGCATAGCATGAAGAACCCGCAGATCCACCCCTCAGCGTCGCCCGTCCAGCCCTCCTCCATCTGTGAAAAGATTTGAAAAAGAGTTTGGGGTGAGTACTAGCGCACTCAGCTGGGGTTTTATCATAAAACAAAAGAATCATGATGTCGTGTTCAGAGCACTTACCTTAGAAGGTTTTAAAACGTAAATCCACTTCTAAGTAAGCAAAATAGATTTTTCGTTTTTCGATACCTGATCCGTTATTACTGTTGTTCTCATCATAGAACCAAAGAACCACGGCTCGGGCGTATCCCACCAGCCCATCACATCTCATTCATACGGCCGGAACATATCCACCACCCACAATATCTCGGCCCGAACATATCCGATCGGTCCCATGCCCGGGCGTATCCACCGGGCTAACTCGGTGTGGACTTGAGGGTCAAACCCGTCGAACCATAACCACCTCATTACCATTTCCGTGTGGACTTCCGGGTCTATCCGCGGAACCATAACCACGTGTTGGGGTCTATCCTTCGATCAATACTCAAGATGGTGATCAACCCACGAATAGAGATCCGTGCACAATCACAATAGAACCACATCTCGGATCGGAGAACGAATAACTTCACCAAAACATTTTACGGTGTACATGTTTTATTTTGAAATAACAGAGTAAATAACTCAAAATAAGCATATATAACCCAACCTGAAGAGACGAAAACGTTAACCGGGAGGTATCTACGGATCCGATGACTTCACCGATTAGACTTTGGTAGGTACACGGTAACAAGACGGAACAACTTTTGGGGTCACATCCCACAAAGCAAAGCAACAACGTGATCCAAACGAAGATCGAAGCAAAACGGGGGTTTTCGACTTTGTGAACCCATATTTGGCACTCTCCGGGTTTTCAAATCAACTCGATGCAGAGGGGAAATATATTCAGGGCATCAAGACCAATAATAGGGTACTTTCAAAATATGCATGCATGCAAGTTGACTCAAATCTTAGCAGCGAAGAAGCTTCAAAAATCGATGCCTATCCTCAGATCTAGGATAAACCATCCAAAATCGATGCATGAAAATGGAAACATAAGCAATATGCATAACGACGAACATGGAATGACAAACTACGTTGAAAATGGATAACCCGGGCATGTACTTCCTTTAGAAAACTCGAAGCAACGGAAAACATCCCGACATGCAGAAACGCGAAAAACAGAAAAACGGAATCGGTACTTTAGTGGAATGCATAGCCCGGAACTCAAAACCTAAAGGACCCGTAGCCAAAAGGTGGCCCGTCGGCCACCAAACGGCGGCCAACAGCCCCCACGGCGGCGGCGCTAACGGCGGCGGCGGTTTGGCCAAATCGGCCGGCCTCCGGCCGTTTTCCCGTCTCGTCCCTTTAGAATCCCGAGTTCTATGCTATACGATCTAATAAAAGGCGGAATCAAAAAAAGAAAGGGATAAAAACAAAAAGCAGGGCTGCGGGGAGGTTGATCGGCGGTGGTGGCTCGGCGGCGGAATGGCGCAGCCCGCCTAGCCTCCCGGCTCGATCCCCACTCCTCCGCGCTTCGTAGCGTACACAGGAGCTGCTCGGCTCTTCCGTAAACACAGAGAGACGAAGGAAAATGAACGTTGAAACTGAAGACCCTAGCCCTCTATTTATAGGAAAAAGCAGGGGGCTGCGCAGTTGCTTGCGCAAGCGGCCCTTTTTTGAAAACGCAAAAAGCGACACAACTTTTGCAAACGGACTCCAAATTTAGCGAACTTAGTACCCATGGACACGAAATAAAATATCGACACAACGACTATAAACAAGATATGCTTTTAAAAGACCAATGAAAAGTTCGGTTTTTCGATAACTTCCCCGGAGTGCCAAACCTTCATGGGTGGTCGAAAACCTGCATACTTAGTGTCTATGAATTCTTCATAAGACACTCTTCACAACGCCTGAGGTTTCGTGACGGTCGCATCACCTAAACAAAAAGTCAACCTTTTGACCTTTTCTCGAAAAATGTGTCATGTAAAACATAAGCTTAGAAAGGACGGGGTATCACATCCCTCCCTCCTTAGAAAATTTCGTCCCCGAAATTTCAAACATGTGGTGGAAACAATTCGAGTCTTGAGCCACGAACTTGTCTTCAACTCCCACGTAACTTCCTCCTCTCCGTGGTGATTCCACAACACCCTCACCAACGGAATCTGCTTGTTCCTCAACTCCTTCACTTCTCGTTCCAAGATAGCCACTGGTCTCCTCGTAACTCAGATCCTGAGCAAGAATCACCTGATCGTGCTTGATCACGTGTTTTGGGTCGAACACGTACTTTCTCAGCTGAGAAACATGAAACACGTCATGAACATCTCCGATGCTAGGCGGCAAAGCTAACCTATAGGCAACGGGGCCTATCCTTTTGAGAACTTCAAAAGGTCCAACGAACCTCGGTCGTAACTTAACTCACTTTCCAAAACGAACGACTCCTCTTGTCGGGAAAACCTTAAGGAAAACGGGATCTCCGATCATGAACTGAAGATCCGTACGACGCTTGTCCGCATAGGACTTCTGCCTGTCCTGAGCTTTCTTGATCCTTCGCTTGATCTGATCGATAACCTCGATCGTCTGCTGAACCATCTCTGGTCCTAACATCTTCCTCTCGCCCACTTCGTCCCAATAAAGTGGCGATCGACACTTCCTTCCGTACAACGCTTCATAGGGAGCCATTCCTATGGTGGCCTGATAACTATTGTTATAGGTAAACTCCACCAAAGGTAGTATCTCTTCCCAATTCCTCCTCTCGTAAGCCACGATTGCCGCACATGTCTTCCAAAACCTGAATCGTTCTTTCCGATGACCGTCCGTTTGAGGATGGAATCTTGATTGAGATTGACTTGGTCCCCATTGCTTCTGCGCACTCCTCCAAAACCTTGACGTGAACCTCGGGTCACGATCTGACGTAATTGATACTGGTACACCATGTAACCGTACGATTTCTTTGACGTAAAGCTGAGCAAGCTTATCTAACACGTACGTCATCCGAATCGGTAAGAAATGAGCTGACTTTGTCAGTCTATCGACGACAACCCATATAGCGGTGTTTCCTCTCGCTGACCTTGGAAAACTCACCACAAAATCCATACCGATATGCTCCCATTTCCACTCTGGTATAGGTAGCGGTTGCAACAAACCTGACGGACGTTGATGCACAGCTTTCACTTGCTGACAAGCCAAACAACGTTCCACAAACGTGGCTACATCCTTTTTCATCCCTTCCCACCAAAAGTTCCTTTTAAGGTCTTTGTACATTTTGGTGCTTCCTGGATGAGCTGTATACGGTGCCTCATGAGCTTCACTCATGATTTTATCTCTCAATTCCCTATTGAGTGGCACACATAACCTTCCTCGGAATAATAACGCGTTGTCTTTTGCTTCCGTGAACCCTTTGCTGTCTTCCAGCCTCGCTTTCAAACGCATCTTTTCCAAGAACTCATCTCCTCGCTGCGCGCTCACGATGGCTTCTCTCAGGTCCGGTTCGGCTGTCAAAGCTGCGACGAATCCTTGCACTGATTCCGACGGGTGAATAACTTCCAGGCTGAGCTTCTTGAAATCTGGAATAAGCTCTTTCTCTCGCGTAAGAAAACATCCCAACTTCGCTCTCGACTTGCGACTAAGAGCATCTGCTACAACATTGGTTTTCCCCGGGTGATAATTGATAGAGCAATCATAATCCTTCACCAACTCTAGCCATCTCCTTTGCCTCATGTTCAGCTCTTTTTGTTCAAAGAAATAAGATCTCACACTTAACTCCATAGAGATAGTGCCTCCAAATCTTCAACGCATGAGCATTCGCCGCTAACTCCGGTCGTGCGTTGGGTAGCTCAACTCGTGCGGCTTCAATGGCGAGACGCGTGGCTATAACCTTCCGTTACGCATAAGAACGCAACCCAAACCAAGTTTGGATGCATCGGTGTAGACCACAAACCCATTGTTTCCTTCCGCGCGGCTAACACTTTGAGCGGTTGTTAGCTTCTTCTTCAACTCCTGAAAACTTGCTTCACAAGCTTCGGACCATGAAAACTTGATTCATTTCCTGAGCTGCTGCGTCATTGGCCTCGCCAATTTTGAAAACCCTTCGATGAAACGTCTATAATATCCGCCAAGCCTAGAAAGCTTGAACCTCATTGGCATTAGTCGGAACCTTCCGATTATTTACCGCTTCAACCTTCACCGGTCGACTTTGATTCCTTCCTGCGAACCGCGATATGTCCAAGGAACATCACTTCTCTTAGCCAAAACTCGCACTTGCTATACTTGGCATACAACCTCTCTGCTCGTAACGTTTCCAAAACGGTACGGAGGTGTTCTTTATGCAACTCTGCATTCTTGGAATAGATGAGAATATCATCGATAAAAACCAAGACGAAACTGTCCAGATACTGATGGAAAACTCGATTCATCAGATCCATGAAGACTGCTGGCGCATTGGTCAAACCAAACGGCATCACGATGAACTCGTAGTGCCCATACCTCGTCTGACGCGGTCTTATAGCGTCCTCCTTCCTGATCTTCAACTGATGGTAGCCTGACCTCAAATCGATCTTAGAGAAGACACTCGCGCCTTTGAGTTGGTCAAACAGATCGTCGATCCTTGGAAGAGGATATCTGTTCTTGATCGTCAGCTTATTCAGCTCTCTGTAGTCAATGCACATCCTCATTGACCCATCCTTCTTGTTGACGAACAGAACTGGCGCTCCCCACGGCGACACGCTAGGTTGGATAAAACCTAGATCCAACAGCTCCTGCAACTGTGCTTTCAGTTCTTGCAATTCCTTAGGTGCCATTTTCTATGGTGCCTTCGATACTGGTGCTGCTCCTGGTTCCAGATCAATAGTGAATTCCACTTGTCTATCAGGCGGCAAACCTGGCAAATCCTCGGGAAACACGTCCGATATTCACACACCATCGGCTCCTCTTGCAGCCGCTTGCTGCTCATCGTGCCTGTCAAACTTACCAAGAAAATCGACACTTCCTTCCCGATCATCCTCACTACCCTTGATCTTTGAGATCATTGTACGCAAACACCCATCCTTATGCCGTGGAAACAAACTTCCATTCTTTTGGCTGTTTGGAAAACAACTTCTCTCTCGAGACAACGTATAGTTGCCTTGTGCTTTTCCAACCAATCCATGCCAAAGATGACATCGAAATCTTCCATTCCGATGACATGCAAATTGACAAAGACCTTCTGCTCACAGATTTCTACCTCTTGGTTCTGGCAAATCTCTTTTGCCTTTAGCACTTCCCCTGACGGGATGCTAATTTCCAGGGTACTCTGTGATTCCTTGGGTACTAAACCCAACCTCTCACACGCGATTCTCGAAACGAAAGAATGTGAGGCTCCTGTATCAAACAAAGCGAAAACGGGTATATCACTCATATGGATTATACCGAAGATTTCCGGGAGCTTGTCTTTGCTGTTGTCGATTCAAGCGCACACCCTTGCTTGTCGGTGACCTTTGGTTTGTTGGAAGGTGGGCTGCTTGCTTGCAAGCGACCCTTTTCAAAACGAAAAGACACAACTTTTGCAAACGGACTCCAAATTTAGCGAACTTAGTACCCATGGACACGAAATAAAATACGGACACAACGACTATAAACAAGATATGCTTTTAAAGACCAATGAAAAGTCCGGTTTTCGATAACTTCCTGAGTGCCAAACCTTCATGGGTGGTCGAAAACCATACTAATGTCTATGAATTAGTCATAAGACACTCTTCACAATGCACGAGGTTTTGTGACGGTCGCATCACCGAAACAAAAAGTCAACCTTTTGACATTTTCTCGAAAAACATGCCATGCAAAACAGAAGCTTAGAATGGACGGGGTATCACAATTAAACCTCATATTTAAATAATATGGAATTAATTCAATCCTTAATTTAATTTAATGGATTCTAGATGTAATTAATTGAAGTCCATTATCTATTTATATACTTAGCCCAACATTTAAAATAAGTCTAAGCCCATCTTCAATTTAATTAAATGCCCACTCAATTAATTCAAGAGCCCATATCATTTTAATTTAAAAGCCCATAGCAATTTATTCTAAAGGCCCATATTAATTTAATTTCAGAAGCCCATCTTACGTAGGTCCAATCACCATTTTAATTTCAGCCCATATATCATATAAGGCCCAAATATAAAAATTCACCCCAAGGAATTAAAATAAAACAAAGCCCAATATTTATTTAATTTCTAAGGCCCATCTTATATTATTCTCGGCCCATAATCACGGCCCAACAGCAATTAATTTCGGCCCACATAATTTGATTCAAAAGCCCATCTATTGGGCCCAAAGAATAAGGCCCAAAAAAATAAACAAACCTAAAACTAAGTAACCCTAGCAGCCCCCCTCACATCTCTCTCCCTCCCTCTCGGTTCACACGCACACACACACGCCGACCGCCGCCCCCTCCCATGGCCGACCGGCGAGTTGCGCCGCCGCCACCTCGCCCATGACCTCATGTCATCTTTCTTCACTCTTCCTTATCACGCGGTGCATACACACACGTATTGAGACTTCCACCGCCTCCATTCGCGGCCGATTGGCGAGCTGCGCCGCCATCGCCGTCGTCATCTCTGATCGGGCGCGTCATCGGCGGTGAGCCGCGACCTCATTTTCTCGATCTTCTCTCTCTGTTCTCTCGAAACAACTCACACAGATCTCTCTCTCGACACACACGAACAGATCTCTCTCTCTCTCGCTCGATCTACCCGAAGAGGCATCGAATCGGCGAGCACAGCTGCCGTCGGCGCCGTGGACAGAGCTCCACCTGAAGACCTCGAGCCCCCTGTTCCAGACTCACCGTGCCGCGTGGCCTTGCTCCAGCCACCACCGTTGTCGCTGTATTGCCGTCGCGTGGCGTCGCCGTGTGCAAAGCCGCCGTGTGGTTGTGCCGCCGTGCTCCGGCTGCTGTCGCCATTGGTTAATGGCCAAGCCGTAAGTAGCTCGGTCCAAACCCTATGGTTCTATGTTCGATAGCGTTTCTTATGCACCTAGAATTTTATTTGTTTGAATTGATTGTCTGTATGTTATGGTTTGGGATATGTAATGTGAGTTTTAGCAATTCAACATTTATAAATGTATGATGTAGATTGTTATTGATTCCGTATTTGAAAGAAGGAATATGAGGATTTGGGAGGAAGTTTTACCTTGCGTTGTCTCCTTCTTGCTTGAGTGGTGCAGATTGGTAGTGTGAAAAGTGGTGTGGTGTGGTTAATTAAACATGAGAGGAAGAAGAAAAAGAAAGTGTTGCTGTAAGTCTTCATAGGATCCTTTAGGGTGAAATGATGAGGTTTGAAAGAATGATTATATAGGGATAAAGTGGGGAATATTGGGGAATATAAAATGATGTGGTTTGACTAGATAATTTATCTAGTATAAAAATATCTGGTTCGGTTTAAAACTGTATTCGTTCTCCGATATTCGTTTAAATTTTCTCGTTCGAAAATAAAATCGAAACGTCAACGATTATAAAATTTAATAATCGTTCTAAATTCAAATCTCGATTTAGTTAAAAACTAATAATCGAAGTTTTAAATTTTTCGGGCTATTACATACCATCCCCCTTAAAATAAATTTCGTCCCGAAATTTGCTAACCTTGTAAAAGTCTGGGTATTTCTCATTCATAACAGATTCTAATTCCCAACTTGTTTTTTTTTTTTCTATACCCTCCATAGAACTTTCATCATTGGTATTTCCTTGTTCTTTTGTTTTTGGATATGTCGGTCCAAAATTTCCGTAGACAATTCTACATAACTCATATTATCATCGAGGATAATATATATTGGTTGTATCACATGGCTGGGGTCATGTATGTACTTCTTGAGTTGTGAAACGTGGAAAATATTGTGCACGTTTCCAAAACTTGGCGGCAATGCCAATCTGTATGTTCTATTCTTCCAATATTTCATAGGGTCCTACGAAACGTGGTCCCAGCTTCCTTTTTGATTTTGAATTTCATGATTCATTTTTAACAGGGGAAATCTTCAAGAAAACTTTATTTCCCATATCAAAATATAGCTCTATGCGACGTTTATCGGCGTACGACTTCTGTCGATCTTAGGCTTCTTTGATCCGTTGGCGGATCTGTCGTACAATCTCATTCATTTCTCATATAGAGTCAGGTCCTAATATTCTTCTTTATCCACTTCATCCCAGTAAAGTGGTGACCGACATTTCTTTCCGTATAACGCTTCGTATGGGGTCATTCCAAAGTTGTTCGATAGATGTTATTGTAGGCGAATTCTACAAGTGGTAACACTCGTTCCAAATTTTCTCCTCTATCCGGGACAACAGTCCTCAACATGTCTTCAAGAGTTTGAATGGTCCTCTCAGATTGTCTAACCTTTTTGGGTGAAACACGGTACTGAAATACAATTGAGTTCTCAATTCCCTTTGTAAGCTCATCCAGAATCTGGATGTAAATTTTGAATCTCTATCAGACGCGATAGTCTTTAGAACTCTTTGCAAACTTATGATTCCTCGAACGTACAATTGTGCTAATATACCTAATCCATATCTTATTAGGATCGATAAGGAATACGCACTCTTGATCAACGACCGATGATAATCCAATTAGCGGTATTTTCTTTTAGTGATTTGGGTAGCCCGGAAATAAAATCCATGACTATATCCTCTCATTTCTATTCCGGTATGTCCAGTTGTTGTAGGGTTCCATACGGTCGCTGGTGGAGTGTTTTCACTTGTTGACACATCAAACAACGTTTTACGAATGAAGCTACGTTCTCGCTTCATTTCATCCCACCAAAATTTTCTCTTTGAAATCTCGATACATTTTGGTGCTTCTGGGGTGTGCAGTGTAAGAAGTCTCATGGCTTCTTTCAAGCTCCAACTTTTAAGCTCTTCATCTTTTAGAAAATACACACTCTCCCATCATATAGCAAAACATCATATGTTGCTACTCTAAAATTCTTGTGGTCATTATTCTTGATTTTGGCTCGTACTTCCTCCAGCTTATTGCTCTTCTTCTGAGCTTCCAAGATTCGGGCTCTTAAATCTGGGATTGCAATCAACGTTGCAATAAAGCCTTCTATCATCTCAGGCGGCTCTATAACTTCGATGTTAATCCTCTGAAATTCATTTATAAGCATCTCCTCATGACTGAGGAGACATCCCAAACTAGGGTGAGATTTGCGACTCAAGGCATCGGCTACAACATTGGCCTTGCCTGGGTGATAATTAATACCACAATCGTAATCTTTCACTAGTTCTAACCATATTCGTTAAGATCTTTCTGCTCGAAGAAACACTTCAGGTTTTTATGGTCAGTATCAGATCTCATATCTAACTCCATAGAGATGTTGTCTCCAAATCTTTAAGGCATGTACGATGATAACTCTTGTAAAAGAGTTATTATAGGGCCTTTTTAATGATAAAAGCCTCGGTTGTTGTATGTTCTGCTCGCCTGTTTGTCCTTGTCTTGCTTGTGTTTGTCTTGTTTTCGTGTGGGTGCATGTAGGATTGAGTCAGTTGGGGATAAGAGGTATTTTGTTCGTTTTATGCCTTATTTTATAAATTTGCAGTATGTAGCAGGAAGAGGGAAATAACAGGCGAGGCAAGGTTAAGTTCCTTGAAGTTCGTGAGCTCGTAAGTAAAGTGCGCGAGCTCGGAAGCGAAGTGTTCGAACTCCTCAGCAAGGTTGAAAGTGGAAGCGAGCTCGTGGCGAAGTCGAGTTCATGACGAGTTCAGCTTCAAGTATGGATGAGCTCGCATTCGAAAGCAAGGTCGGACTCGTTAGCAATGTTAAGCCCGTAGCGAGCCGAGCTCGGGGTAAGCGAAATCACGAAGTCGTGCTACGGAAGCTAGCAGTAGCATGGAAAGTGCAGGTTAACAACGAAGAAGAAATCGGCGGGACCACGGCCACGCGTGGCGCGGCTCTGACGGTGAAAAGAGACACGCGTTACGCCTCTGCCGAGCTAATCGAAAAGAGAAAGGATCGAGGAGCAAGGCGGCGGTGTGCGCCTGCACCTCCGAAAAGCTGAGGTTGTTATTAAAAGGGAGTTGGCAACAATCAGATAGAGGATCGACAATTTGGGAGTTGCAGAGGATAGAGAGAAGAAAGAAACATCTGGAGAAGAGGAAGAAGGTGCGAATTCTTAGAGAGGAAGTCATCGGAAGAGACGACGATCCAAGAGCTAGCATACGATTCCGGCAACGAAATTCTTTATCATTCCTTAAACCTTGTTAATTTGTTATGGCTGTTACTTGTTTCAATATTGTTGAGCAGCTCGCTATGAGCTAAATCTTTATGACTTGATTTCTTGAGGAAACCCATGCTCGTGTGACGAGCTCAGTTCTACGCTTGTCTTGCTAAATCACTATTGCTTTGTTGGGATTGTTTTTATCTTACTTGTGATTGATCACCATTAGTCGATCTTAGTTCAATAATTCTTTGGAAAGTTATTATAGAATGGAAAACAATAGAGCGGCGTGAAGAACATGATTTTAATGTTATGTGTGTGAATAGCATAGAATATGCATTTACCTTGCGTGGCAAATATGAATGAATTAGTAATGATATTCTAAGTGCAGTTCGATATAGGAATATATGGATGGATCTATAGAATATAATCTTAGATTTGGAAAATACTAAGAATCAAAGGAGTTCATGTCATAGTTATGATGCAAAGATAATGTTGTAGCATTATTAGAAAAGAGCATGGGTGGAATCGGGAGATCAAGTCTGTTTCTCTACCTTGATAACAGTTATCTCCTCGTTGTCTGTGTCATTGTTCACGTCGCTGTGCCGAAGTCGCTTTAATTTCAGTTAAACTTGTGTTTTATTCTAATTACGTACCGGTTAGTACATCTCCCCTTACTTTGCAAAATTACAATCTACGTGATTTAAAAGTGCATTCCCTGTGGATTCGATCTCGGAATACTTCCGTGTATTACTTGTTGATTACGTGCACTTGCGTATAGTATATTCACATCAAGATTCAATACAACAAGTTTTTGGCGCCGTTGCCGGGGAGTGCCAATTATAAATTACGTGGATATTGCAATTTTGTGTTTCTTTGTGATACGTGACTCACTCGGTTGTGCCTTTTGTGTGAGCAGGGTTACGGGATTGTGGTTTATGCGCAAGGCAAAAGCGCAAGTGACCCACCAGTTAGATCCAGAGGTTGAGCGCACCTTTCGTAGAGGAAGGCGCCAGCAACGAGTTCGTAGAGCGCAAGCCAAAATGGCCGCACAAGGAGGTAATGGTAATAATGGAGGAAATGCCATTGTCATCGCTGATGACCGAGAAAGGGGTATACGTGACTACGCTAACCCCAGATTCAACGAGCTGAATCCGAGAATTACAAGACCCGAGGTGCAAGCGAACCGATTCGAATCAAGCGGTCATGTTTGGATGCTCCAAACAGTGGGGCAATTTAGTGGTCAAGCCACGGAGGATCCACATCTCCACCTTGGGTCGTTCACGGAGGTCGTGACTCATTTAAGTTACCAGTGTTCGGTAGGCGTTGAGACTTGATTATTCCTTTTTCGCTAAGAGATCGTCCAAAAGCATGGTGAGCGGCCTTCCATCAAATTCTATCACCTCATGGAGCGAGCTCGTGAAAAAATTTTGATGAAGTACTTCCGCCCACCAAGAACGCAAGATTCGGAATGACATCATGTCATTTCGGTGAGAATAACGAAGAGTCGGTGTGCGAAGCTTGGGGCGATATAAGAAATGCTACGAAATGCCTCATCACGGCATTCCGCACTGCATTCAACTGGAGACCTTCTACAATGGTCTAAATGCGTCAACACGTTTGGTGCTTGATGCCTCTGCAAATGGAGCTATTCTTTCGAAGTCATACAACGAAGCATACGAGATCTTGGAAAGAATCGCAGATAACAATTGCCAATGGTCAAATTCTCGTGCACCAATAGGAAAGAAATCGGTCGCTGGTGTTTTGGAGGTTGATGCCCTGACGGCATTAACAGCCCAGGTAGCATCCATGAGTAACATGCTAAAAGGATTGCAAGTACCTAATCCAGCTGTGCAGCCGACAAGTAGTCCAGTGGTCGCACCCACCATGCAAGTAAACGAGGTGTCGTGCGTATATTGTGGAGAGGGGCATACCTTCGAGAGTTGCCCGTCAAACCCAAATTCAATCATTATCGGGAAATCAGAATGGCCATAGGAACAACCCCTATTCACAAGCGTCTGAATCACGGGTGGCGACAACACCCTAATTTCACATGGGGAGGCGGGGTCCAGATCATACGATGGTGGAAATTTTGAGAAACCACATATCCACAAAATTTCCAACCAAAGCGACAACAAGCCGCCCACGCCCCAAGACTATTGAAACCTTGATGAAGGAGTACATGGCCAAGACAGATCTTTATGTCTGAGGGCAATCCACTTGATTGCGAATTTGGAAGTCGGATCGGACAATTAGCCATGAGATTAAAACCGACCTCTTGAAATCGCGAGTGATACGGAGAATCACGAAAAGATAAAGAACAGTCAAGGCTGTCACTTTACGAAGTGGAAGCGGATCACGAGAACTAGAGCTGCTGAACCAAGAAGAAAGGCTGAGTCCTCAACAAGTAACAACCGGTCTCTACTACGGAAACTCGAAGTACCTCGCCTTTGCCGAGGTGCTGCGGCAACAAATCATTTACCGAACCTTACGGACGAAGTGGTGTATCGTCCACCACCTCCTTTCCGAAAAGGTTGAAGAAGAAGCAACAGGATACCCGTTTGAAGATTCCTCGATGTTACGAAGCAATTACATATCAACATCCCTTTGGTAGGCGTTGGAACAAATGCCGAACTACGTGAAGTTCTTGAAGGACATCGACCAAGAAGAGGCGGTTGGGCGAGTTGAAACGTGGCGGCGAAAGTAGTAGTGCGATGCTAAAGAGCAAGCTCCTTCCGAAGTTGAAAGATCCGGGGAGCTTTACAATTCCATGCTCGATTGGAGGGCGCGCGTCGGTCGTCGTTATGTGACCTCGAGCAAGCATAAATTTGATGCCGCTCTCAATATTTAAAAAGCTCGGGATAGGAAGCGAGGCCCACAGCGGTGACCTTGCAATTGGTGACCGATCTATGGCTCATCCCGAGGAAAAATTGAGGATGTATTAGTAAAAGTGGACACATTCATCTTTCCAATGGACTTCATTATCTTGGATTATGAAGCGAGATCACGAGTGCCAATCATTTTGGGACGTCCGTTTCGCAACCGGAAGAACTCTAATTGATGTTCGAAAAGCGAGCTCACCATGAGGGTAAATGATCGAAAGTTACCTTCAATGTTTTCAATGCTATGAAGTATCCGGATGAAGTGGAGGAATGCCCGGTAATCCGAGTCCTGGAGTAGGTCGTCGCGGACACAATACAGGATCGCACCTCGCAGTTCGGAGTTAATGATGAAGCCTATGCCGAACTCGTAGAGTTGGAGAAAGGCGAGGAGTTGTGTCGACATCTCTCCAAGAAAATGTCGATTTCACTTGCCCGGCCGAACTCAGAGTCGGCGGGGCTCGTTGATCGGGTAACTCGGGCACCCAAACCATCAATCGGCGAACCTCCAAGTGTTACTCCTAAAGACTTTGCGAACCATCTCAAATATGCATATACGTGCGAGGAGAAACCATCCCAAGGTAATTATCTCTCGCTATTCTCAAGCCCGATCAGGAAGAAGCTTTGCTACAGGTATTGCGAAAATACAAGCGAGCTATTGGATGGTCAATTGCTGATATACAAGGGATCAGCCCGTCCATGTGCATGCATAAAATATTGCTGGAAGATTGCCACGACACTTCCATAGAGCATCAGCGACGTCTAAATCCAGCGATGAAAGAGTGCGAAGAAAGAAGTTATCAAATGGTGGATGCGGAATCATATATCAATTTGGATAGCTCTTGGGTGAGCCGGTGCAATGTGTCCCTAAAAAGGGCGGAGTCACGGTGGTTTCAAACGATCGACAGGAATTGATCCCAACACGGGTAATAACGGGATGGCGTGTCTGTGTTGACTACAGAAAGCTAAACACAACAACCAGGAAGGATCACTTCCCTCTACCATTCATGGATCAGATGCTGGATAAACTAGCCGGTAAGGAGTTCTTCTGCTTCCTCGATGGTTATTCTTGTTATCACCAAATTGCCATTGCACCCAATGATCAATACAAAACCACCTTCACTTGTCCTTATGGCACTTTCGCATTTAGAAGAATGCCATTTGGGCTCTGTAACGCCCCTACAACATTCCAGCGTTGCATGATGGCCATATTCTCGGATATGGTGGAGACGTCAGTAGAAATCTTCATGGATGACTTCTCGTCTTGGAGACACCTATGGAATATGCCTAAGTGATTTGGGGAAAGTTACGGGCGTTGAATGCAACCCACTTGGTATTAAGCGGGAAAAGTGCCACTTCATGGTGCGAGGGGCATCGTTTTAGGTCACCACATATCCAAGAAGGGATCGAAGTGGACAAAGCAAAGATCGAGTGATAGACAAACTTCCACCTCCCACTACGGTAAAGGTGTGCGAAGCTTTTTGGGACATGCAAGCTTCTACAGAAGGTTTATAAAGGATTTCTCAAAGATCGCTAAGCCCCTATGTGCCTTGCTGGAGCAAAATCGCCAGTTCGACTTCACTCCTGAGTGTTCTAAGGCATTCGAAGTCTTGAAACGAGCTCTTGTAACAGCCCCAGTAATTGTTGGGCCGAATTGGACATCGCCTTTCGAGGTGATGTGTGATGCAAGTGATTTTGCTGTAGGGGCCGTGCTGGGCCAACGGAGGGAGAAGATATTCCACTCGATCTACTATGCAAGTAAGACCCTGGTGGAAGCCCAGATAAATTATACCACGACAGAAAAGGAGCTGCTTGCTGTAGTATTTGCCTGTGAAAAGTTCAGAGCCTACCTCGTAGGAGCAAAAGTGATAATCTACACAGATCATGCAGCTATCAGGTATCTTGTCGCGAAGAAAGATGCGAAACCACGATTAATTCGGTGGATCTTGCTCCTGCAAGAATTTGATCTGGAAATAAGAGACAGGAAAGGAACATAAAATCAAGTAGCGGATCATTTATCTCGATTACCAGCATCTGAAGGAGATACAACTCAAGCCCAGATTCAGGACATGTTCCCGGATGAGCAACTAATGAGCATGCATCATAGTAGTACGCCATGGTATGCAGATTTTGTCAATTTTCTGGTATGTGGAATGCTACACCCTGAGTTCTCATCCCATCAAAAGAAAAGATTCTTTGCCGAAGTCAAACATTACTTCTGGGACGAGCCCTTCTTATATAAGCGTGTGCTGATGGATTAATGAGGCGCTGTGTTCCGCATGAAGAAGTGGAATCAATTCTGGAAGGGTGCCATGCCACTCCATATGGTGGTCATTTTGCGGGGCAAAGAACGGCAGCTAAGGTGCTTCAGTCAGGTTATTTTTGGCCGACCTTGTTTAAGGATGCACATGCTTTTGTGCAAAGATGTGATCGATGTCAGCGAGTTGGAAACATATCCTCTCGGAATGAGATGCCAATGAATTTCATTTTGGAAATTGAACTCTTCGATGTGTGGGGCCTCGACTTCATGGGTCCTTTTCCACCCTCATTCGGAAACCTTTACATATTGGTGGCGGTTGATTACGTGTCCAAATGGGTGGAAGCCATAGCAAGTACCACGAATGTGCAAAAGTGGTGATCAAGTTCTTGCAAAAGAACATTTTCACACGGTTTGGTACTCCTCGTGCGATCATTAGTGACGAGGCACACACTTTGTTAACAAGGCGATAAGTTACGTACTAGCGAAATAAAATGTTCGCCATAAGATCGCCACAAGATACCATCCACGCATTTAATGGTCAAGCGAAGCTCTCCAACAGAGAGATAAAGGGTATATTAGAAAAGGTGGTGAATCCGGGGCGTAAGGATTGGTCCACGCGACTGGATGATGCAGTATGGGCTTACAGAACAGCTTTCAAAACACCATTAGGGATGTCACCCTATCGCTTGGTATATGGAAAAGTCTGTCACCTCCCACTGGAGCTGGAGCACCAAGCCTATTGGGCAATTAAGAAACTAAACTTTGATCGTCCAGTTCTTTGGAGAAGCTACTTTGTTGCACTAAGTGAGATGGATGAGTTCTGTTGGTTCGCCTATAAGAATGCCATGTTGTACAAAGAGAGAACTAAAAGATGGCATGATAACAACATCTTGCTTGTAGGAGTTCTTGTCGGGTCAGCAGGTGTTACTGTTCAACTCCAGGTTGAGGTTATTCCCTGGGAAACTAAAATCAAGATGGTCTGGGCCTTTTACAATTCTTCATGTAGCACCCCATGGTGCTATTGTAGTAACCCGAAAATCTTACAGTAATTATTAAAGTTTAATTAAGTATTATTAAAGGCTTAAAAGCTATTTAAGCCTTAAGAATTTGTAAAATTTAATATAGTGAAATATTAATCGGTATGAATCGATTAATTTAAGATTTAATTATATGGAATCGAAAAATGTAGAAAAATTACTAGAATTGAGTTTAAATGTGATAAAATGTGAATTATGTGTTTATTTATAATTGTGTGCATGAAAATGCTATTACTTGGAAAACTATGTTATGAATTATATTAATTATTTTTTTTATGTTATTTTTCTTATAAAATGAGATAAAATATTATTCAAGCTATTAAAGTCTTGAATAAATTTGTTTAATTAATAACTAATGATTAAAGAACTTATTTATGTAATTTTTCGAAATTTAAGAAGTATTTTAATAATGAATTGAATTTTATTAAATAAAGTGATTTAAATTATGCTATAAGAATCTAAATTAAAGTATGGATATAAGTTATATTAGATTTTATAATTTACTTGAAATATAATCCTATTAATTAAATTACATTAAAGTTTGGAATTAGCAAAGTTAAGAGTGCATTTATAATATTTTTGAAATTTGTGTATTATTATCTTGAAATTTTACATAAATGCACATGAAATTTAAATTAAATATCTAGAAGTATAGTACATGAATAAAAATCATCTTCCTCCCAATTTTTACTCCCAACTTTCACACACACACTCACACACACAAAATCCTACTTTCAATTTTACTACATAATTAAGCTTGGAAATTAAGGAGAAAATATTCTAGCAAGGTAAATACTTCATTTATGCAAAGTTATCATTAATTAAATGGATGAATTTTATGTTGAATGCTTATGAAATTTTCAAAATTTTAAAATTAGGGTTATGTTTGATTTGTTTAAATTTTATTAGATGTATTGATTTAATTATGTTTATAGAGTTAGATTAACATGTGTTATGGATTTAATTTGTTTAAATTCATGAAATTGAAAAATTAAAGAATAGTACCTAAACCCTAAATTTTGAATATGATTCATATGCTATGATATGATTGAATTAAACTTAAATATAGGTTTAGGAATGCTTATAAACATCATATGATTAAAGAAATTAAAAGTTAAATTATGTTTGTTAAATTCTTGAAATTTTCGAAAATCTCATGTGATATGAACTTAATGATTTTGATTTTTCTTGATCAATTTAACTTGATATTCATGCTTAGGGATATGAATAATGTATAAAATGAATTTATAAGAATTTAATTCAAACATATACTAATATTTCAAAATTTTCGAAAATGAAGGGCAAGTCTTGAACTATGAGTTCTTGATTTTATTTGATGAATTTGAGTTGATATTTGAGATCTATGATAAAAATAAATCTTAAGTAGAATTATTGGGAAATTTTGAACACAAGTATCAAAAGTTAGAAAATTAAAGTTTAAGACTAAAGTTATGATTTTATGTGAAAATTCTTAAGTAAGACTTGAATGAATGATGAAATAATGATCAATGATGCTAATTAAGTATAATTATATGATATTTGATGTTGAATAGGTTATAGATATTCAAAATATCGAAATGGGTAGTTAAATCGCCTTAGGCGATTAACGTTGAAATATGTGATATTAATCTCACATAGAGTTCTTAAATGTATGTTTAATGATATGATGATGATATTGAGGAGTTTGGGATAATATTGGTGTAGTTTGGTGTATTTGGGCTATACATATTACAGATGTTACTCTGCGAAATTTCGGTAGAATTAGGCGTTAGCAAGATAATTTATATGTTAATTGATAGTTGTTAATATATATCTAAATTAGTAAGAAGGATTACTAAAGTCAATAATAATTCTTATGTTTTAAGGATCGAGCAAGAGAAACCGAGAAGTGAAGAACGAAGAAACAAATTTGGTAGATTGAACGTCGTCACGAGGTGGGTAATGCTTTACAAAGTTTATTTAAAAGAAAAATTTATGTTGCTTTATGAAATTGTTCATCATGAAGATATAATCACCACATGATAAGTATGTTGAAAATGAGCGTTTTACCACATTGTGGGTATGACGGCAATTACCTATCTGCGGTAGGAAATGTGAATTCTTGTGCACGGTAGATGGTGTGAGCTTGCCCATGTAGGCGGCCATGGTGCTGGGGCGAGGCCTACTTCCCTTTACCGAATGGCGTAGAGAGGGTATGACCGTGGTTGTGATCGCCGGGACCAACTCGGGTATGTTATGCGGTATGTTTAAAGCGAATTGTGGTGATATGTTATGAAGATAAATGTTTCTTATGAACAAATAAACGTGGATTTCTAAAATCAATTGAAAGAAAAGTTTATTTGAACAAAGTTATAAGTTATGAATATTATGATAGCATTTACCCACTGAGTACTTCTAGTACTCACATCCGATAAGTGTTTTATGCTGCAGGTTGAGCATGGAAGGGGTGTGACTTGAAACTGAGCAGAATAACTATTTTGTTTTTCGTACTGTGAACTATCGTGGTTGAGTGTCATGTCTTCACACATGACATTCATTAGTCTTCCGCTGTTAACTTTGAAATGTGAAACCATACTTTTGATAACTTGTAAATATTTTTAAAAACTCTCATGTATGTATTTCGAGGTTGTGATCTGGTTTGTATGGTTGTTGGATATTTTCTGAGTGCAGGTTGGCTTACTCTATTTACAAACGTTATATTGTCCGTTTGTTCCCAAAACCTATTTTCTAAATCACTTTTTTATTGAAGATTATCGTTAATTAAACCGATCACGGCTTGATTATTTAGTTAATTAAGTAATTAAATAGTCGAATTAGTGACAGTAATATTAGAGCATTGTTTCGCTTTGATCCTCGTAAATTTTCTTTCTTTGAGCCAACCTCTCTTGTAAACCTTTGAGTCATTGGTAGAAGCTCGATGTTTGATCCATCTCTTGACTCAACCATGTAAAGTAAGCGTAAGTGATGTGTATAATTGAATGAAAGGTGATTATGTTGAACATTCTTAAATGGTATGTGTGAAAATAAATGATATGTGATTATCTTGTTTCTAATTAGTATAAAAGTTATATTTGAATATAGGATGAGTGCGGAGGAAGGTCGTTGTTCGAAAGAATGTTGATAATAGGCAATTTGGATTAGGCGTCGATAGTTTCTTTTCCTTTAGAATCGAGAGAGAGGCACTTGCCGTTTGCTCTCAAACAGTTTATGATCTTGTGGAGATCGCTTTAAAGAGTGCGATGGATCGAGTTAGGCGGACTTCGCATTGGTTAATGCTCTACCTCCTTCTTGGCGGGGATGGGCATCGAGATGGCTTTGAATTATGTACACATTGATATGGAGTGCGAGTGCGGTAATCTCGATCGATTCGTAGACCTTATAAAAGGCATTATCGAAAAATAGGAGATCCCCGAGTTACCATATCGTCCTTTTGATCAATTTATTCCAATGCTTCATCGATTCTAGATGATTTTCTTCATCCAAAAATGGGAGAAATTAAACCTATGTTCCGTGAGGTTGTCATTCCTAGTCCTCCTTCTGAATCTTGTTCGGATAGTGATAGTCTCTTTCCTCTTGGACCTCAGTGGACCCTAGATGACTTAGATCTGTTTGAACAGCCATTTGCACTGAAAACTCCTTCACCACCTTTATCTCCTCTTCCTGAAATATCCTTAATCATGTCTCCCACTGAGGTAGCCCAGGAATTTGAACAACCTCTATCTGTTGGCACTTCCTATTTGAGACCTCTAACTACTGGTGAAATGCCCTCTTTATCCGATCCTTCCCTTCTTTTGCCAGGAGAGGCCGCTCACTCGATCCGATTATACTCATACTCCTGAAGATAAAAGGGAAGAAGAACCGAAGAGGACCCTGAAGAAGACCCTGAGGAAGATATAGATAGATAAGAGAAATATGTTAAAAGCTAGGTAGGATAGTTAGAATGGCAAGGCGAGAACTACCGACGATGTCGATGAAACAAACTTATTTTGTAAAAGTCCTCACTGAGGCAATTTTTGTAACCATAACATGCTACTTATTTTGTTGTTGTTTTGTAAATTATAATATGTCGTATATCTTTGTTGTTTCTCATGTTGTTGGGTCCTTAAATCACTGATGATTGCGCTTTACTATAATTTGAAACCTTATTTTCTTGTTGTGATATCTTATCAACTGCTGTGACAATAATATTCTTCTTTTGGTATTAGTATGCCTCCAAGAAGAAGAAATACAAGTTTGGAAGAAAGAGATAGTGAAGCAACACCTCGAACTTTCCAAATCGTGAACCCTCCACCAAATCGAAAAATTTGAACTCTTTCTTCGCCAAAATCCACCTAACTTCACAGGAGCTGGTAGTCCTGCCGAAGCTGAAGAGTGGGTAAGAACTATTGAGAGAATTTTTAAGTTTTTGGAATGCAACGATCAAGAATGTCTGCTGTGCATAAATTTTCTGATGAAAGGACTCATGGTTTACGGTGGGAGGCAGACGAAAACCCTCACCCGGAGCAATTGGCGAACTTTACATGGGAATGCAGTTCAAGGAAGAACTGTATGCTAAGTTCATTCCTCGAAGTTATAGGAGGCAGAAGGAAATTGAATTTATGAATTTGAAACAAGGTAATAGGAGTGTGGCGGAATACGATCGGGAATTTTGCACCCTATCCCGATATGCACCTTATAAAGTAGAAAACAGATGAGAAGATGGCTGAGATGTTTAGCTACGGATTCGACACGAAATCCGAATTATTTTAGCAGCTCAACCACCCATGTCTTACGCAGAAACTCTTAACCGTCGTTGGACATGGAAATGGAGATTCAAGCCGAAAAGAATACTGCTGAGACTAATGTTGGCGTACCACAAGGAATTGTACCAACAAAATCCTCCCAAATGGAACAAAAATATAAAGGAAAAGAAAATGGGAGATGCGAGGAAATTGAAGTAAAGACCGTTTCAAAGGCACGACTCCACGGTGTCGAGATCATTCCGACCGCCGACTACTGGACAATCATCCTTTTCTCAGAATCAGATAAGACCACCTATGTGCCCTCAATGCAACCGTACACATTTTGGTTTATGTCGGAGCCGAGCAATACTTGCTATTCATGTGGACGGTATGGTCACTTGCGTCACACGTCCATACAGCATGAATGTGGCGGGAGAGAGAAGAGGAAAATCTTCGCGACCCGTTCAGGTCGTGAAAGCAATGACCGGATATCCACAACCACCTCGCTATCAACTTCTCCACCGCAAATGATTGCAATCCCGGAGGCTTACCAGTGAGCGCCATCTCAATCTCTACAAATTCAACCTCAACATCAGCGGTAGCGATGCTTTGAAGCGAAACAATCGAAAAGAGTACGGAAATCGGCGGTATGGCCCGCTTAAAGGTGTACTGTTATAGTTTTGTTTGACACGGAGCATCGTATTCTTTCATTTCTACCGCATGCGTAGATAATCTTGAACTTCCGTAGAATCATCCGGAGTAGGTTTCAAAGTACTTACTCCAAGGGTGGGGCGACAAGAGTTGATAAAGTATGTCCTAACTTAGAATTGAGTTAGGATCACTTGACTAAAAGTCTGAATCATTACGCCTCTTATGCATGTGGGACGTAGATATTATCTTGGGTATGGATTGGTTAACGGAAAATTTCATAGCGATTCGTTGTGAACAACGAAAATCGCATTTCAACCACCGAAAAGAACCCACGTGCTTTTATGGGATTGATGAGAGAAGAAGAAGGATACTGTGATATCGGCCTTGCGAGCGCGAAAGGTTGATAAAATGTAATGAAAATCGTGCTATCTTGTATGCCTAAACAAGGAAGACAAGAAGGATAGGAAGATTGAGGATGTCTTGGTTGTTCGAGAATATCCGACGTATTTCGAAAAAATTACCGGTATACGCGGATCGACAATTGGATTTCGCGATCGATCTTGAACCGTGATCGCACCAATTTCCAAGCACCGTATCGGATGGCTCCTAAAGAATTACAAAATTGAAAGTCCAATTACGTGAACTTACGGACTTAGGATTTATTCGACCAAGCGCGTCACCTTGGGGAGCACCGGTGTTATTCGTCAAAAGAAGGACGGCACCTTAAGAATGTGTATTGACTATCGAGAATGAATAAGGTGACATTGAAGAATAAGTATCCGCTTCCTCGAATTGACGACTTGTTCGACCAGCTGAAAGGAGCAAGGTATTTTTGAAATCGATCTAAGATCGGGTTACCATCAAGTGAAGATAAAACCGAGGATATATCGAAAACCGCTTTTAGGACTCGATCGGACACTACGAATTTGTAGTGATGCCGTTTGGATTAACAAATGCTCCAAATTGTGTTCATGGACCTCATGAACGCGTGTTCCATGAATATCTCGATAAATTTGTATTAGTGTTTATCGATGATATTTTAATCTATTCAAAGAGCGAACAAGAACACGAGGAGCATTTGAGAATTGTATTGGAAAAGCTAAGAGCACGAGATTATATGCCAAGTTCAAGAAGTGTGATTTTTGGTGAAAAAGTAAATTTCTTAGGGCATATAGTCTCGGCAGAAGGAATTAAAGTGGACCACGCCAAAGTCCAATCGGTTCGAGTGGAAATCACCTACGACTCCAAATGAGATTCGTAGTTTTACGGGTTTAGTGGGTACTATAGAAGATTTATTGAGGATTTTCTAAAATTGCTAAACCAATGGCGCAATCACTAAAGAAAGGATAAAATTTCAATGGACTCGAATCGAAGCAAGTTTTCAAGAACTCAAAGAAAGATTGACCAGCGCTCCTATCTTAACCATACCGATCGAGAGAAAGATTATACCATATACACGGATGCGAGAAATGGAATAGGATGCGTTTAATGCAAGAAGGAAAGGTCGTCGTGATACGCTTCACCTACGCTTGAAGATTCACGAACACAATTATCCTACTCACGATCTGAGCTCGCAGCGGTGGTCCACGATTGAAAATATGGAGACATTATCTCATGCGGATCGAAATGTGAGATTTTCACGGACCACAAAAGTTTGAAGTATTTCTTTGAACAAAAGATTTGAATATGCGACAACGAAGATGGCTCGAGTGGTCAAAGACTACGATTGTGAGATCAAGTATCATCCGGAAAAGCTAATGTCGTAGCGGGCGCTCGAGTAGGAAAAGTCGAGAGAATTAGGAACTCTTTAACGGACCAAGGAGAATTATTAAAAGAGTTTGAGAGAATGAAGCTGGAAACCGTGTTACCTCCCCGAAATATTCAAGGAATTGTAGCGTCATTGATGATACTTCCGGATTTGAGAGCTCGTATCATTGAAGCGCAAAGAAAAGATAAACAACTCGAAACTCTGCGAGCAAAGATTCGAATGGGGAATTTTCCGGAATATTATGAAGCTGGAGATAATGCGATTATGTTTGGTAATCGCATATACGCACTCTAACGATCTGAAATTGAAAATGAAATTTTGAATGAAGCTCATAAGGTTCGTGTCGCTGCACATCCGGAAGTGCGAAGATGTACGAGGATCTTAAACAAAAGTTCATGTGGACTGGATGAAACAAGACATTGCCTCCTCGTCGAAAAGTGTTTAGCGTGCCAACAAGTAAAAGCTTTACATCAAAGACCATACGGAAAGTTCTGACCTCTTGAAGTGCACGAATGGAAATGGGATCACATCGCTATGGATTTTGTAATTGGTTTACCCAAGTCAGACGAGGAAATACGACCATATGGGTAATCATTGATCGATTAACCAAGAGCTCATTTCATTCCAATTCCGATAACGTATGGAGCAGATAAATTGGCACAAATTTATGTTCGGGAAATCGTTCGGCTACATGGAGTGCCGATCTCAATCACCTCAGATCGTGATGCCAAATTCACCTCTCGGTTCTGGACTACTTTTCAGAAAGAATTGGGTACTCGATTGAATTTTAGTACCGCTTTCCATCCCCAGACAGATGGTCAGACCGAGAGAACAATTCAAACCCTCGAAGATATGCTCAGAACTGTGGTGCTTGATCGAGGAGATCAGTGGGAACAAGTCTTACCATTAATCGAATTCGCTTACAACAACAGTTATCAAGCTACGATCGGCATGGCACCTTATGAAGCACTTTATGGTAAAAAGTGCAGATCACCTCTGTATTGGGATGAGGTAGGAGAGCGGAAGATTCTTGGCCGAGCGATTGAAGAAATGGTTCAAATTGTACGACGGATAAGACAAAGAATGAAAGAAGCTCAAGATCGACAAAAGTCTATCTTGATCATCGCCGCATGTAAATTGAAGTTTGAAGCAGGGACAAGGTCTTTCTTAAAGTTTCCCCAACTAAAGGAGTTCACCGTTTTGGAAAAAAAGGAAAACTCAAACCAAGATTTCTTGGACCTTATGAGATATTGGAACGGATCGGGCCTGTAGCTTATAGGTTAGCGTTGCCGCCTAACTTCGCTAACGTACATGATGTTTTCCATGTCTCCCAACTCAGAAAATATGTGTATGATCCAACACATATCCTTCATTATGATGAGATAGTTCCCGATACTGATTTGAGCTATGAAGAAAAACCCGAATGCATCACGGACCTGAAGGAGCAAAAGTTAAGGAATAAGATTATTCCTTTAGTAAAAATTGTGAAACATCACGGTCCGTAAGAGGTGGCGTGGGAACTAGAAGAACGAGATAAAGGAAAAGTACCCGATTTATTTCATAGGTACTAAATTTCGGGACGAAATTTCTTTAAGGGGAGGAATGTAGTAACCCAAAATCTTCAAATAATTATTAAAGTTTAATTAAGTATTATTAAAGGCTTAAAAGCTATTTAAGCCTTAAGAATTTGTAAAATTTAATATAGTGAAATATTAATCGGTATGAATCGATTAATTTAAGATTTAATTATATGGAATCGAAAAATGTAGAAAAATTACTAGAATTGAGTTTAAATGTGATAAAATGTGAATTATGTGTTTATTTATAATTGTGTGCATGAAAATGCTATTACTTGGAAACTATGTTATGAATTACATTAATTATTTTTTTATGTTATTTTTCTTATAAAATGAGATAAAATATTATTCAAGCTATTAAAGTCTTGAATAAATTTGTTTAATTAATAACTAATGATTAAAGAACTTATTTATGTAATTTTTCGAAATTTAAGAAGTATTTTAATAATGAATTGAATTTTATTAAATAAAGTGATTTAAATTATGCTATAAGAATCTAAATTAAAGTATGGATATAAGTTATATTAGATTTTATAATTTACTTGAAATATAATCCTATTAATTAAATTACATTAAAGTTTGGAATTAGCAAAGTTAAGAGTGCATTTATAATATTTTTGAAATTTGTGTATTATTATCATGAAATTTTACATAAATGCACATGAAATTTAAATTAAATATCTAGAAGTATAGTACATGAATAAAAATCATCTTCCTCCCCATTTTTACTCCCAACTTTCGACACACACACACTCACACACACAAAATCCTACTTTCAATTTTACTACATAATTAAGCTTGGAAATTAAGGAGAAAATATTCCTAGCAAGGTAAATACTTCATTTATGCAAAGTTATCATTAATTAAATGGATGAATTTTATGTTGAATGCTTATGAAATTTTCGAAAATTTTAAAATTAGGGTTATGTTTGATTTGTTTAAATTTTATTAGATGTATTGATTTAATTATGTTTATAGAGTTAGATTAACATGTGTTATGGATTTAATTTGTTTAAATTCATGAAATTGAAAAATTAAAGAATAGTACCTAAACCTAAATTTTGAATATGATTCATATGCTATGATATGATTGAATTAAACTTAAATATAGGTTTAGGAATGCTTATAAACATCATATGATTAAAGAAATTAAAGTTAAATTATGTTTGTTAAATTCTTGAAATTTTCGAAAATCTCATGTGATATGAACTTAATGATTTTGATTTTCTTGATCAATTTAACTTGATATTCATGCTTAGGGATATGAATAATGTATAAAATGAATTTATAAAATTTAATTCAAACATATACTAATATTTCAAAATTTTAGAAAATGAAGGGCAAGTCTTGAACTATGAGTTCTTGATTTTATTTGATGAATTTGAGTTGATATTTGAGATCTATGATAAAAATAAAGCTTAAGTAGAATTATTGGGAAATTTTGAACACAAGTATCAAAGTTAGAAAATTAAAGTTTAAGGTAAAGTTATGATTTTATGTGAAAATTCTTAAGTAAGACTTGAATGAATGATGAAATAATGATCAATGATGCTAATTAAGTATAATTATATGATATTTGATGTTGAATAGGCTATAGATATTCAAAATATCGAAATGGGTAGTTAAATCGCCTTAGGCGATTAACGTTGAAATATGTGATATTAATCTCACATAGAGTTCTTAAATGTATGTTTAATGATATGATGATGATATTGAGGAGTTTGGGATAATATTGGTGTAGTTTGGTGTATTTGGGCTATACATATTACAGATGTTACTCTGCCGAAATTTCGGTAGAATTAGACGTTAGCAAGATAATTTATATGTTAATTGATAGTTGTTAATATATATCTAAATTAGTAAGAAGGATTACTAAAGTCAATAATAATTCTTATGTTTTAAGGATCGAGCAAGAGAAACCGAGAAGTGAAGAACGAAGAAACAAATTTGGTAGATTGAGCGTAAATCGCGGGTGGGTAATCTTTACAAAGTTTATTTAAAAGCAAAATTTATGTTGCTTTATGAAATTGTTCATCATGAAGATATAATCACCACATGATAAGTATGTTGAAAATGAACGTTTTACCACATTGTGGGTATGACGGCAATTACCTATCTGCGGTAGGAAATGTGAATTACTGTGCACAGGTAGATGGCTGTGAGCTTGCCCATGTAGGCCGGCCATGGTACTGGGGAGGAGGCCTACTTCCCTTTACCGAATGACGTAGATAGGGTATGACCGTGGTTGTGATCCTTCGGGACCAACTCGGGTATGTTATGCGGTATGTTTAAAGCAATTGTGGTGATATGTTATGAAGATAAATGTTTCTTATGAACAAATAAACTGTGGATTTCTAAAATCAATTGAAAGAAAAGTTTATTTGAACAAAGTTATAAGTTATGAATATTATGATAGCATTTACCCACTGAGTACTTCTAGTACTCACATCCGATAAGTGTTTTATGCTGCAGGTTGAGCATGGAAGGGGTGTGACTTGAAACTGAGCAGAATAACTATTTTGTTTTTCGTACTGTGAACTATCGTGGTTGAGTGTCATGTCTTCACACATGACATTCATTAGTCTTCCGCTGTTAACTTTGAAATGTGAAACCATACTTTTGATAACTTGTAAATATTTTTAAAAACTCTCATGTATGTATTTCGAGGTTGTGATCGGTTTGTATGGTTGTTGGATATTTTTACGAGTGCGGGTTGGCTTACTCTATTTACAAACGTTATATTGTCCGTTTGTTCCCAAAACCTATTTTCTAAATCACTTTTTTATTGAAAGATTATCGTTAATTAAACCAATCACGGCTTGATTATTTAGTTAATTAAGTAATTAAATAGTCGGTCGTGACAGCCTATAACACTTCAAGAAGGAAAGTCGGTCGTGAATTCGGTCAATGGGCGTAGCGTCAAGCATTCTTGTGAGGCGAGGTTGTTGCATAGAAGACCTCGACCACTTTGAAAGACGCGACCTCGGGTACCATGGGTCGCCATGGCGATCGAGCGCTGGCGACCGATTGTACATATTTGTTTATTCCTATTTTCTTGTTTGTTTTGAGTTTTAAATAAATTGCTATAACTTGATTAACGGAACTAGGTTGTTTTGGTAAATTGATATGCGGGAGTTTGGATTGCGGTGGTACATGAGATATTACGAGCACCGTGCTAATATGTGCTCCAAAGAGGATTTCGACAAGTAGATAAAGGGAAATTTTAGCGGAATAGTGGTCCGAAAGAGTGAATTAATTCTTAAGCTATTTGGGTTAAAAAGTCGTTCCATATTCTTCACTTATATCCCACAACTACCCAACTTCCCTTTGCTCTTCCTTTCTCTTTGCGTTGCTCTTACTACCCACGCCATCTTCCAAAATCCTCATAGCGATCTCACCTCTATCAATTCTCTCCAAAATTTTCTTGCAACCATGGTCAATCTCGAGGCAGTCGGGAAGTTTGTGAAGGTTCAAATAATGATCCAAGCACGCCTCATCATATCGGACGAAGAATTATCACCAGCCTCCCAGAATCGTCACCGGTTATTTTACCGTCCCTCAATCTTCGCCGACATTGCACTCGCCTCATCAAAAGGAAGGTTAGCGGAGGGTGAAGGAAAAACTAAGGTTGCGAAGAGATCGAACACAGTCGCTCGCCCAAAGCAAGGGTATCTAAACCCTCAAAATCTAAGGCCAGTCAATCTATTCAGAACATTCCTAAGTTCCGTGCGCCAGGCGGTTTTAAACGATTTCAGCGTCTGAAATCAAGAGCATTGTGGATGGAGAAGGGTTTCGGCGTAATAAGGAAACTCCTATGTTAGTCGTGGGCCGACTTCTCTAAATGGATGGGCGAGTTCACGGCGATTCCGCCGCCACCGATTACGCCCCTCGTGAATGAATTTTATGCTAATATCACTCCTTTGGCGGACAAGGAGGGATTATCAGTCGTGGTCAGGAGTAAGCCGGTAATCCTATCTCTGAAACAATCAATGAGGTGTATAGTCTGGATAATCTTGTCACGCCCAATTCGAGGAAGGCACGGATGCTTAGGGGTGTGATTAGGGGTGGGGTTAAGAAGCGGGGAAGAAGGGGATGATACATATAGCATACATGATAAGAAGATGTGACCATGAAATCGGGCAAGATCTCCTCTATAACTAGGACATATCACGAAGGGATGGGTGCACAAACAATCCACCAGAATAATATCGATATCATAACTTGAAAACATGATCTTGGTTTATTATAAGTAATGCGAAAGCAAAATAGCATTACATCCTATCAACTAGACCGGTCGACCACATAGCATGCTGTATCGAGACTCACGTGAGAATAACATAACAAATCTTGTTCCCAATCGGAAAGCAAATAAGGGACAAGAATACATAATTATCGAGTGCGTATATAACACAACATCGCGGAAGCATAGCATGAAGAACCCGCAGCTCCACCCCTCGGCCGTCGCCGTCCGACCTCCTCCATACGTGAAAAGATTTGAAAAAGAGTTTGGGGTGAGTACTAGCGCACTCGGTGGGGTTTTATCATAAATCAAAAGAATCATGAGGCCGTGTTTGAGCACTTACCTTAGAAGGTTTTAAAGCGTAAATCCACTTCTAAGTAAGCAAAATAGATTTTCATTTTCGATACGATCCGTTATTACTATTACTCCCATCATAGAACCATGAACCACGGCTCGGGCGTATCCCGCCAGCCCGTCACATGACATTCATTCGGCCGGAACATATCCGATCGGCCCATGCCCGTATCCAAATGGCTAACTCGGTGTGGACTTGATTGAATCCCCATCGAACCATAACCACCTCATTACCATTTCCGTGTGGACTTCCTGGTCTATCCCCTTCGAACCATAACCACGTGTTGGGGTCTATCCCCTTATGATCAATACTCGAGATGGTGATCAACCCACGAATAGAGATCCGTGCACAACCATGATAGAACCATATCTTGGATCGAGAACAAGATAATAATTTCACAAAAACATTTTACGGCGTACATGTTTTATTTTGAAATATCGAGTAAATAACTCAAAATAAGCATATATAACCCAACTGAGCAGACAACGTCAACCGAGAGATATCTACGGATCCGATGACTTCACCGATCGCCTTTGGTAGGTACCTAGTAACAAGGCGGAACAACTTTGGGGTCACGTCCACGAAGCAAAGCAACAACGTGATCAAGCGGCGATCGTAGCAAAATTAGGGTTTTCGACTTTACGAACCCACATTTGGCACTCTTGGGTTTTCAAATCAACTCGATGCGTAAGGAAATATATTCGGGCATCAAGACCTATAATAGGGTACTTTCAAAATATGCATGCATGTAAGTTGACTCAAATCTTAGCGTGAAGAAGCTTCAAAAATCGATGCCTATCCTTAGATCTAGGATAAACCGTCAAAATCGATGCATGAAAATGGAAACATAAGCAATATGCATAACGGCGAACATGGAATGACAAGCGGCGTTGAAAATGGATAACCCGGGCATGTACTTCCTTTAGAAAACTCAAGCAGCGGAAAACATCCGACATGCGACAACGAAGCAGTCGGTACTGTAGAATCGATGCCGGAACTCAAAACCTAAAGGACCGTGCAGGTGGTTCGACCACCAAATCGGCCAACACCATAAATGACGAGGGCGGCGGCAATGACAATCGGCAGGCCTCGGCCGTTTCCGCCTCGTCCTTTAGAATCCCAAGTTCTATGCTATCGATCTACTAAAGGTGGAATCAAAACAAGAAAAGGACAAACGAGGAAAAGCGGGCTGCGGGGGTGGTTGATCGGCGGTGGTGGCTCGGCAGAATGGCGCCGCCGCTGAGCTCCGGCTCGATCCCACTCCTCGTGACTCGCTGGCGTACTGAGCTGCTCGGCTCTTTCGTAAACACGAGAGGATGAAGAAATGAGCGTTGAAAATTAAGGCCCTAGCCTCTATTTATAGGAAAGCATTTGCTTGCTATGCAGACCTTTTCAGCAAACCGCGCAACTTTTGCAAACGGACTCCAAATTTAGCAAACTTGGTACCCATGGACACGAAATAAAATACGGACACAATGACAATAAACAAGATATGCTTTTAAAGACCAATGAAAAGTCGGTTTTCGATAACTTTCCGGTGCAACATTCATGGGTGGTCGAAACACCATACCTAGTGTCTATGAATTGTCATAAGACACTCTTCATACGCCGAGGTTTCGTGACGGTCGCATCAAACAAAAAAGTCAACCTTTGACCTTTCCTAAAAGCGTGCCATGCAAAGCGAAGCTTAAAAGGCGGGTATTACAAATGCGGTGGATGATGAGTATTCAAGCAATGTTAAGAGAGCCCTCGGGTGATGACCTCGATGACGCATTAAGGCTCTGCGGTGAAGAGGAAAACAATGGGTATCGAGGCGTCGATCCGTTAAGCGTCGGCGTTAAAATTGAACCGTGTGGCTCCATTTCATTAAGACGCTCACGCCCTACCATGACTCTTATGTCGAGGCGGATGCTCTGCTGTGCATCTTCACGTGGAGATCGGTTAATGTGGCGCGCTAATTTGGCGTGAGGTGGGCGTGCCATAAGAAGAAGAATGGAAGGTTATTTTCCCTTCGATATATGATAGCCGCCCCATGATGACGAAGCTTTCATGAACATAAGGCCACGAAGCATCGTCATGTACTCGAGGGCCACGGCGACTTCTCGCCGCCAGCGCACGCTCTGCTGGACCATACGCTCCGGCAGAACACCTTATCCAACAATGGCAGACATCTTTGAAATGTCTCGGTGCAAGTCAAAATCCTTATGCTGCGTTCATGCTTGCGAAAACGACATCAAATGATTACGGGTGTCTTGCCCAGAGGACCGTGTAATAAAGTTTCTTGGGATCGTTCGTCTTACAGGCGGATGCCCCTTCGAACTTCCCAAAATGGTTGTTCACTCCATGGCCAAATCCTGCGAGACCTTGATGAGGAGACTTTCAACGATGCTGCCTAGAGCTCGAGAGGCGTCATCTCTGCGACTTCAAATCCTTGGTTTGTTTTTTGTTTTTGAGTTTTTGTCTTTTTGTTTGTTTGTTGTTTGTGTTGTGCGTCCTTGTTGTCTGTTGATGTTTATAATGACTAAGGGTGATGCAGTTGGAAAGCGCTTAATGATGATATTTTCTTATTTTGTTTTGAAAAGGAAATCGTTCTTCGACTCGTTGTTTATCTAAATTTGATCCTTATTTGTGTAGGGAGTACCTCGATGGTTTGGGTATTTGCATATTAGCTTTTATAAGAGTTAACCATTGCATAGGTAATCCTCG
This sequence comes from Salvia rosmarinus, assembly GCA_036937905.1. Taxonomy (NCBI): domain Eukaryota; kingdom Viridiplantae; phylum Streptophyta; class Magnoliopsida; order Lamiales; family Lamiaceae; genus Salvia; species Salvia rosmarinus. Next base: position 248,866 of record JAODLM010000185.1, read on the forward strand.
GTTGACCTACGTTCTTGTATGAGTGCTATCTTCCATTTTTGGTTGCAAGTTCCTTGAACAATTTACATGAGTATGTTAATATGGATGGGCGTAGGCCATTTTGAATCGTTTGTGCCTTTCTTAGCCTACCAGTATATCATGATTTCCTAGAGTCCTTTTGAGCTTACCCTTTTCTTTTGAACGACCTTTAAAATTCCCACTCACATATATGTATCCATGATTCCCTGACCTCGAGGCAAATTACTTAGAGTTCGACATCAGTATCTTAAAGTTGTCCATCTCCCAATTTTTGTCATAATGTTCCAACATTGGGGACAATGTTGAGTTTTAAGTTTGGGGTGGAGGTAACCTCTTAAGGATAAGGGACAATAATAGCGTTTCTTGAGGAAAAAAAATAATAAAATAAAAAATTGGGAAAGAGTCTGAGGCTATTGTATAAGCGAAAAAGGAATTAACCGAAAAAGGAGCAGTCTCGTATAGGAAAGAAGAGGGTAGTTATAAAGCTTGTTGAAAAGAGAATGAGTAAGGATCGGGGTGTTTGCGAGCTACATTATCCCAAATAATCCTCAGTAACCCAGCCAACGTATAAGCTTTATAAAGACCTCTTGATTCATTATTGATATTATTCAGTATAGCGAGAGGGGATGACTAAATTGAATTTGTGGAGACCTGTGCACGATAATCAAAATATGGTCATATTCGAGAGAACGAGCATGGGAAGATTCATGTAAAGGTTAATATCTTGAGTACTGTAATAATTGTAGCGTGATATCCTTACAATATGAGGTGATTAATTAGATTTACAACGAAGGAATGAATGATTCTTGTGTTTA